>CAJHNH020002534.1:72500-104194 GCA_905116865.2 Candidula unifasciata
ACTTAAATTGTGTAGACCTGTCGGTACTCGTTAGGTGATGTGGTCAACAAGGCGATGGCTGTTTTTACTTCCTATGACTTTACATAGTACCCATTTGATGTTGGTTCGACCTGGGAGCTATGGCGATTTTTAAAGGGGGAAAAAGTTCCTTCACGTCATGACCTGAACCCTTGACCATTAGATTTGAATCGGAGCGTCTGGTCGCTACACCAGGTAGGCTATCCTTCAAACCGAAGCCACGCATAAATTCATCATTAGATCAGACAGAAAACAGATGAACAGTAAGTCAGCATGAGGCTCCCCGAAAGGAAACCAGATTTTCTCGAAAATATCCGATTGTTTCCGAACCAAGAATTACTTTACAAGATTTCACATCCAGCCAAGGAAAAGATCTCACCGGGAAATGTAATCTTTATTCATTTTTAGATGCAGTCCATGCAATAAATAAGCCATGAAACAGAACTGATTGTTTTGTGGCGTTTGATTGGCTCGGTTTATTTCGTTCTTTCGTTTCCGGGTATCCAGATTATTTTAATTTCCCCTTCTCGGTTCTATGAATATTAATTCTGATATTTTAAAATGGTAGTTGTTGTTACATATATTGAAGTATATTATGCTTTTTTGTCTTTTAAACGACTTGTTAACATGCTAAATGCATAATGTGTTTCTATATTATTATTAATATTATTATTAATTTACTCATTTTATTAGTCTTCTTCTTGTTCTTCTTTTTGTTCTTCTTGTTCTTCTTGTTCTTCTTGTTCTTGTTCTTCTTCTTCTTCTTCTTCTTCTTCTTCTTCTTCTTCTTCTTCTTCTTCTTCTTCTTCTTCTTCTTCTTCTTCTTCTTCTTCTTCTTCTTCTTCTTCTTCTTCTTCTTCTTCTTTGTCTTCTTCTTCTTCTTCTTTTTCTTCTTTCTTTCTTTCTTTTCTCTTCTCTTCTCTTCTTTTCTCTTCTCTTCTCTTCTCTTCTCTTCTCTTCTCTTCTCTTCTCTTCTCTTCTCTTCTCTTCTCTTCTCTTCTCTTCTCTTCTCTTCTCTTCTCTTCTCTTCTCTTCTCTTTTCTTCTCTTCTATCCTCTCCTCTCATTTCCGGTCCTGTCCTTTTCTTTTCCATTTCCTTTTCCTTTTCCTTTTTCTTCTTCCTTCTTCCTCGTTCTTCTTCCTTCTTCTTCCTTCTTCTTCTTTCTTCTTTATTCTTCTTTCTGCTGGGGATCTTGTTGTCCTGTGCTATTTACAGCTTAGCTGCGATTTTTGCTTTTTTTTTTAGCCATCACACCCTTCTTCAGGCATGTGTTGCATATGCTTTCCTTCTCGGGGCAATACACACAATACGTTTCATTGTACTTTCTTTCACAACTCATTTTTTTTCGTAGCTCACTTTCTTTCACAGCTCACTATATTTCACAGTTTCCTTTCTTTCACAGCTCCCTTTCTTTCTAAGCTTCCTTTCTTTCGCAGCTCACTTTCTCTCACAGCTCACTTTCTTTAACAGCTGCTTTTCTTTCACAGCTCACATTCTTTCACAGCTCACTTTCTTTTAAAGCTCACTTTCTTTCACAGCTCACTTTCTTTCACAGCTCAGTTTCTTTCACAGCTCACTTTCTTTCACAGCTCAGTTTCTTTCACAGCTCACTTTCTTTCACAGCTCACTTTCTTTCACAGCTCACAGTCCACTATTGTCACTTTTCATTTTTTGAGAACTGAAATTTATTTTTTAGGGTTCTGTAGTTGGAATTACCATCCCCTGTGAGCGTGTTTGCATCTTCAACGGTTAAATACTTGTGCAAAGCAAAATTAAATGGTTAATATGTGTGTGTGTGTGTGTGTGTGTGTGTGTGTGTATATATATATATATATATATATATATATGCATATGTATGTATATATATAAATGAAAGACACATTTTCACTGTTCACTGTGATATTGGCGATATGATCAACACCACACTGATCCCCTTTACCTTCCAGGACTTTATCTTTTGCCTGGGTTGACCTGGGAGCAAATGCCGTGTGTAACTAAGATCTGTTTCTATCCAGATTTTAACACACGACATTCAGATATACAGGCGAAAATATCCAGAAACCACGAGTTCCTAACCCTTTACCTCGGTGTCACATATCACTCCTGTCACGTGCCTGATGTAAGGATTTCTCCTTCAGAACCAACAGCACACAGAAATAATTATGTTGAGTCGTTTGGCTCGTATTGGTCTAAGGGATTCCCCGTGGCCAATATACGCTCAACTTATTTCTGGAGTAGGGCAACTCAAGTATTGGCACTACAAAATATATCTGTATATGAATACAATATTCCTAGGCACACTTGGCTGGACACCCCCACTACTTACTAAAGAAAGCCCCCAGGTTATGAAAGTTCATTATCATAACCATGTTAACACATATAGTGAAGATTCATATACACACAACTGCTAAACACTTAAAAAGGTGAAATAGAGACACCTAAGTCAGCCATGAAAATGAATGCATGTAATCAAAATTACATATACAAATAATAGTGAAGTAAATGCCAGGTTTCAGTGGAAGGATCCCAGAATATAATGTCCAGAGTATAAAGATACCCTAACAGCCTGAAGGTCCTTGAGATAACACCTTGTCATCATTGGGAAACATGGGAGCTGTGAGGAATATAGCACATAAGGCATCAAACTGGACTTATCATTTCTCCCGTCTATGATGCTTCCCTCAGCTCCTGATGATTCGACTGTCTTTGGTGACTCTGCCTCAACTAGATCAACTGGTAGAGGAGTACCTCACCATAAAGGACACAGCACACAGCAAATCGCTCCCACTAGACCTTAGCATCACTGTCCATGAGCTATACATATGATCTGGCACTGTAGGGAGTTTGGGGTATATGGCACCTCAAACTGACATCAATCTCCACACTTGGTAGTTGGGTGATAAGTGGTAGGTAATGGGTTAATTGATGGATGGGTTATGGTTGGTGGGTTATGGTTGGTGGGTGTTGGTTGGACTGTGAATCTTCTGCCAGCTCCTCACAAAGGATTCATCCCAAGCATAGGAAAAGTCACAGACATACAGATCGCCTTATGAAAGTGAAATTTTCTGGCGTCAATTGATACGTCTGAATGCTAAGAAGCCGGCAAAGAGAATGGCGCAAATTACGCACTACAGGCGTTGGTAAAAAGGAGTTCCTAGTATACATAGGCAAGGAGTAAATTAGTTTCTAAGAAACCTCAAATAACTCCTCTAATATTTATCCATTCGATGTACATTTAAAAGTGGGGTTAAGTCAAAGCAACTAGAAAATGTAGACATAATAATTGTGTCCGATAAAGGCCTATATCGATATAAGGGACTATATATCTCTTCCTGGACGAGTCCAAGTTTGAATTTTGTGTCGCTTACAGGTAGGTCAAGTTACCAGTCTTACGGACTGATGTGTAATGGCTTATCATTCCACGACACTCGGTACTATGGATATCGCAACCCTTCGGCTTTGATTCCATGATGCATACCGTAAATCTGGGAGAAATGTGGCTTTTCTGCCTACCCCCGGGCGTGAACCCGGACCACTAGGAGTTCGTCACCCGGTCGTCGCGAAGTCAGGTTTAGCTAACTACGTTAGCGATCCGGGCTTAGGTGGACGGTCAGGTCAGTGGCTTAGGTGTTGCGAACGCGCTTCCTAATGCTGGGGTGCCGGGTTCGATCCCAGCTGCGAACGGTTTGTATTGCCTTGGTATTGACAGTGGTGCCAAAAGCTGACCGTCTGGAAAGAAATAGCAAACCACTAAACGTAAAATGTGCCTAGAAAACCACAACAGCCAAAGAAATGCTGGGGTCGGTTCTGTGTCGTCCTGTAATGGATACGCAACTTTAACTAACTGGAGCATTAGTGCCATTATGGGACATACAATAAACACTACATTAACAACATCAACAGTTACATCATCACCAACACCACGCTCATCATCATCATTATCTCGCTTGCTTAGACGTCCCATACGTATGTCATCGCGTGTGTTATAAATATTCTTTGATGAATAGGAATTAAAATGTCAGTGCCGACTGGTTTTTAGAAAATACGTACAGCCCTGTATGCCCAGTGTGGCTTAGGCGTTGTGAGTCTGATTCGTAATTCCAACGTTCCGCGATTGAAGCCCACTGCTGGCTGCGTGGATTGGTATCATGATATGGGGCGTCGAAGGTCTAACCAGCCTGAAATGGGTACCAGGATGGCTGCCATGGGGAAGTAAAAACGGCCAGCGTTATGCTGACCACATTGCCCACCCTAACGCCGATGGTTCTATAAAAATATTGGCGCTAAAGACGTGAAAAGTGATCTTTACTTTTTATTGTACTGTATGCCCAGCACACATGAACGCGTGGAAAAGGGTCCATTACTTTACTTATTATAATGTCCAAAATTATTCTGCACCGCCACCGTTTCAGCCTGACCTTTTGGACCCTTCAACTGCTGTTGAATTTTTAACCTAACATTCCCTGGGCGTGTGGGCTAGTGTGTTTTGGGGGAGCCAAGTCTGCATGCGTACCACAGACAATCACATTATCTAGGCATTTCGAAATCCTTATGTGTTCCCGGACTCTATGAAGGTTAAAGGTTCAAGTCAAGTTGGTCGATTTTTTTACACTGTGTTTCATGTCACACGGCTCGGTCTCTCTCTTCGCAGAAAGGCTAGCCACCGGCCGAAAGCGTCGCTGAGAGCACGAATACCATAACTCCGGCGACGATCCCAGGTCTCCATAACAGTTGCACTCGTGAACCGAACAGCTTAACCACTTAGACGTCACAATTACAGTTTTTAGCTAATAAAAGTTAGAGTGGAGTAATGTGAACATTTTGGCCGAGCAATATTCCAGACTGGTGAAGCAGGTTGTTTGTGTTTAAATCCGAATAGTGTAGGGGTTTTTAAGGGTATGTCTCCAGTGGATGGCGGGTGGAAAGAGGATACGTTTCAAACCTAAGCAAGTATACCTGGAGACATGGGCGCTTACAAGAATAAAGCAAAACGGGTTGGCGGGCGGAGGAGCCAACTAGGTGCGGTGGTGATTAATCTCCTTTTAATTTTCTGGGTGTGGCGTTTGGAGAGGAGGACTCAGATAGCTTGTCTGGTTTTAGTGTGCACAATTAATCTATAATATCGTTATAATTATTTAGTGGTATGATAGGATGGGTGAGGTCGGGGAGGGGGGAGGGGTTTTGAGCAGCCTTTGATAGATTTCCAGGACATGTCTGCAAACGTTTTTTTTTTTTTTTTAAAGGTGAAGGACCTTTGTCAATGCCTTTAGGCGCATTAGCCATATAGAGCTAGTCATATAATTTATAGACCAATCGGCACGCTGTGGGTGGTGTGGTCAACGTTACGCTGGCTGCCTTTACTTCTCAGGACTCTACCTGATAAGCATTTAAGGCTGGGTCGACCTGACAGTCAGTCAGAGTCATATTAAAAAAGAAAAGTTCGGTTCCGCCAGGACCTAACCTCACGACCTTCGTATCGACAGACCAAGGTCTAGCCGCCCTTCTATGACGACCCCTGTCAATGTATGTAGCCGTGTTTATTCGAGTCCGATAACTTCAGGTCGGCCGGCCAGCTTTTAGCACTTGAGCATTTGTATTTGTAGTATACATGATCAACTTCATTCCTGACTAATGTTTTTACTCTCTTATTTTCTCTCTACTTCCTACTTTCTCTATATTTCTCTCTTGCTCTCTCTCTCTCTCTCTCTCTCTCTCTCTCTCTCTCTCTCTCTCTCTCTCTCTTCTTCATTCGCTAATTCGCTCCATTCATCATCATCATCATCATCATCATCATCATCATCATCATCATCATCCCGTAACACTACGTGTCTTTGGGTCACCAGATTCTGTTGGCTGTCTGATCAGCTCTCTCCACCTTCGGCGGTCAGTTGCGATGGACTTCATGGTTGCAAGCCAGAGTCCTGTTCAGTCAGTCAGGTTCTGTAACCAGTTCTTTCTTGGTTGCCTCTTCTCTTTTTTCTCTCTACTAAGCCCTACAGTGATATTTTTGAGACGCCGTTAGATCTTATTGCATGTCCATACCCTTGCATTTTTCGATTTCATAGTTGCCAATGTGCTGTATAATTTTATGGCGAACTTCCTCGTTTGTAATGTGGACTCTGTAAGATTTGCGAAAATTTTTCTGAAACATTGCATTTCAAATGCTCTATCTTTCTTTAAAACCCCGCTGTTAATGTCCAATTATCAAAGCTATATGTAAATGTACTAATAGCTAGTGCTCTAAGCAATCGAATCTTAGTCTTGCGTGAAATGTTTTTAGATTTCTATAATGTTTGCTGCTTGACAAGGACTGATGTTGTCTGTGCAATCCTAGAAATTATTTCTGGTCTTGACCCCAAGTCACTTAAAATGGATCCCAACTATTTGCAATTAGTCACTTGTTCTATCTAAAGTGCGGCCTTTAACGTAGATTGGTGAAACTTTTCCATCTGGATTACTAGTCATGACTTTTGTTTTTTCTACGTTCATTTCCATTCGATACTTGGTTGATGTTTCATCGAGTAGATTTACAAGCTCTACTAGTTCTTGTTCTTCTTAAGCCAACCCTTCAAATGCCATCTGCAAACCCTAAGTTTGTTGTGTTTCGACCTCCGATACTAACTGTTCAATAATTTTTTTTAGGGCATCAGTCATAATTCTTTTCGAAAAGATGTTAAACAGTGTTGGAGCAGCCTGACTCCTACTGTTTTTCGGAACCAGATTCCTATTTGTCCGTTCAGCGTGACAGCACTGCAGGCCTGGGCCTAGAGATGTTCTTTAGTACGAGTGAGGGTTTTACCCATATTGTACTTTTTCATAGTGACCCAGTGTGCTGCATGCCATACTTCGCTCCCATAAGGTCACTATTATGTGACAGTTTCTCTTGCGACAACGTTTAACCATACGCTAAACTGTGTAGCTCCGACGACGGTCTCCAGGCTGCAGCTTGCCCCGTCGGTACCAGAACTCTGATGGAAACGGCGCTTAGGGAATTATCTGTAGAGCTGTGATTTTTTAACTTATATAAACCTTTGTGTGGAAGACAAAGAAGAAAAGGAAGAAGAAGAAGAAGAAGAAGAAGAAGAAGAAGAAGAAGAAGAAGAAGAAGAAGAAGAAGAAGAAGAAGAAGAAGAAGAAGAAGAAGAAGAAGAAGAAGAAGAAGAAGAAGAAGAAGAAGAAGAAGAAGAAGAAAAGAAGAAGAAGAAGAAAAAGAAGAAGAAGAAGAAAAGGAAAAAAAAAGAAAAAAGAAGAAGAAGAAGAAGAAGAAGAAGAAGAAGAAGAAGAAGAAGAAGAAGAAGAAGAAGAAGAAGAAGAAGAAAAAGAAAAAGAAGAAGAAGAAGAAGAAGAAGAAGAAGAAGAAGAAGAAGAAGAAGAAGAAGAAGAAGAAGAAGAAGAAGAAGAAGAAGAAGAAGAAGAAGAAGAAGAAGAAGAAGAAGAAGAAGAAGAAGAAGAAGAAGAAGAAGAAGAAGAAGAAGAAGAAGAAGAAGAAGAAGAAGAAGAAGAAGAAGAAGAAGAAGCAGGGGGGAAACGAAATGGATGATAAGGTTTACAAATAAAGGGGAAAATTAGCCAGGGTAACAGGACAAGAGATTAAAAGCGAAGGAAAAGGAATAAAGGCACATAACAATGAGAAGATAGCAAAAGAAAAGAAAGAAAAACAAATTAATGAATTAGGCCAGTTATTCTTTGCCATGATTATTCTCATTTTTTTTTTACTTCTCCATTCGAATTTCTGAACTAATTGTCATGATCTCTCCACAAGTATTTTGGCAACATGTATAGAAGTAGAAAGATGAGAAGATAAAGATGAAATGAGAGGAAGAAGAAAAAAAAAAGAGTAGCCAATATCATTTGAAAGCATTTTCTCATCTTGAGAGAAACAAAAGCTGATACTTGTAGCAACATCAAGCGTGCAGGAATAATGACAACAGTTCTAAGGAAACAATACATTAGCCTTAGTACACTTTAAGAAAACGGGGACTACCAGAAACAAGGACTTTCCATTACGAGGGATGCGCGAGAAAATACTGAGGGCTCATGTAAATTAACAGCTAATGGACTCTGACATGTTAAGTACTTTGCCATTTTCAACACAACGATAAGTGAAGAACTGCCAAGGTTTATAAAGACTGTCAACTTAAGAAATAGATTGTTTTGATTATCGAATTGTGGAGAATCGAGTCGATTTATAAACAGTGACGATTCAAGAATGGCGATATTGAGAAAAACAGACAAACCAGAAATGGTGATATTTGAGAATTATAGAAAATACAAGAAAGGTGATAGTTGGAAAATAGAGACAATATAAAAATGGTTAAGCTTGGAAATACAAATTCGAGAAAGGCGATAGTCGAGAAACATAAACAAGTCAAAAAAGAGAGGAAATATAAACAAGTCAAAAAAGAGATATGTGACAATTTCAGACAAATCAAGAGTGGTGACATTAAATACAAACAACAAAACGGTGATAGCTGAGAATATAGGAAGAAGATGAACTCCATATGGGAGCATGCACAGCCGCGGTCCACCGGGCATCAGTTGAGATCCTTCGTCGACAATTTGTTCGGACCAATGCTTCCCTAAACAATCTCGGAAGGTGGGCCGAGCTGGGTCATGAAGACAGGCCCCGATCTTTCCCTACTGCACTCAAAAGGATTCGATATGGACAAGACGATACGGCGACTTAGCAGGTGATGTGATATTTGCTGTTATATTGTTGCTGCGGTAGCAAATTAGTTCAGCTGACTACCTTCACGACCAGAATGACAGCTTATGGTTGGATCATCGGACAATTGTTAGACTGTGGGAACTGGCAGAGAGACACCGGTAGACATCTAATAGACACATTGTTTTTTAAGGAATGAGACTTTCTTTTCCACTAGGGACCTGAACCAGTCAACCGAGGCCCATCACCCACGACGTTCCGTTGCGTTCAGAGCCAGCTGAAAGCTCTTTTAAGCTGCTTCGCCAAGTTGTTTTTGTGACCATTTACGCTAATTTTCTTGCAAGCCCAGCTGCTTTGGCACGTTGTACATGGAAGTGGAGATAATACCTTCTTCGCCTACCTCGACGGCGACGATTTTTACTGTGTACGCTTCGTCTCTCCTCAGACCGGCCACGAGACATCTGTACTTCTCGAGCTGGTACGGGTGAATTTTGTCCACTCGCGACTTACACGGCACGGTCAGCTCAACCATGATAAGCTGATGTTTTTCCGCCGAGTGCAGAACTCTATCAGGTCTCATGCTGGACTTCTGGATTGACTGTGTACCTTCCGAAAACTGGCAGGTCGACAGCCAGTAACCAGTATCTCGCACAGTCAAGTATTGATGGAGCTTATGCGACATTGTTAATTTTACCTTTATACAATTGGGACAAATGCATAACGCAGTTATACTAAATGCCAATTCTAAGTCCGACACTAGAAATGCAATTCATTGTTAATGGAAGCAGTTTTAAAAAAAAAATATTAAAAATTGCACACGCAATTATTCGCATGTGGCACAACAACTTCTATGGCAAAGAGCCACTCATCATTTTCTTAATCTTCAGTTCACAGCACTAACCAGGTTGGGCATAGTCGAAAATATTCTAGATGAAATCCGCAACTCACATTGTTAAGCCCTGCGCTCCCCTGCGCTCCAGTTGCTGGGCGATGGAACTATTGGGAATTGTAAATAAGTCAAGAATGGGGATAAATGATAATAAGTCACGACAGAAGTGAAGATAGCTGATAAAAATAGATAAGATACAACTTGGAATATCTGAGAAATATAGACAAGACGCAACTTTAGACATATTAACAAGTCAATAAAATAATGATAGCTCAGCAGAAATCTGAACGGAAGACGAGAGAAAGTCAGAGTAGCTATATACTGCCAAAAATCCACCAAAAAAAAATGAACATATCCACAATATAAGATGGGCGAAGCCACTATAAAAGATTAACAATTCTATCTAAAAAAGATAAACGACTCCACTACAGAAGATAAACGAATCCACCAAACATCCTCAAAAAGTGCCTGACAAAATAAAGAAACCTATATCACTTGATGAAATCGTTAACACTGAACATGCACAAGAAGAAGACAAAAGTTCGGAAATGTAAAGGACATGAATGGGGAAAAAAAAATTATATATATATATATATATATATATATATATATACAAAGCACACGAAGGGTGACAGCTGCGAGATATTCACATATTAAGTGAAACATGATTAACATCCTTAAAGCATTTAGGACAGATTCGTAGCTACTTATATCAGCTTCTGAAGATCATCAAGTGTAAAACGACTGACCCTGCGTGTTGTGTGTTGATTATTCAAACGTCTTGATAAAATTTTGAGAATGAGGATAGTTCAGAAAAATAATTTGATGTAAATGATAATCATCCTCATCATTATCTTTACCATCATCATGTTTTGTCTGGGCTCGATATATTTTTCTCCTCTACTTTCTGCCCGGCGCCATTGTTTCACTATCATTAAAAAAAAAAAAAAAAATAGTCAAGCATCTCTGAACTTGACATCAATGTTCTTTTGTTTTTAATCACTTGGGCATTCTTGTTTCTAAGTCCGAGTATGGTAATAACTCAGACATATAGACAGGCCTTACATTATGACAGTGCACAGTTATCAGCAAGAAAAGAATGGTGACAGTAAATAAATAGTGTCAAGTCAGTAATGTTAATTAACAAAGCAGACTGACTCATTGTGCAAACCCCATAATACTAAGAACAATCACGTGCCAGAGGTAACGAAAAGTGCACTTTATAACACGATCTTTTTGCAAACTCTCTGTTATTAATGCCAGACCTAGTCAATGAACGAAAAGGAGAAAAGAAAAATTATAACTACAAAAATCAGAATGCTGCGAAGGGCTCTCAACATATCAAGAAGAGATACGATCAGAAATGATGAAATCCAAAAGAAATTATGGATAACGGCAGCTCTGGATTTCATTAGAAAACAACAGGGAAAATGGTTTGGCCATATAACTGAGGTATCAGCAGACAATATACCATAGCATGCCATGATGTACAGACTAGGCGGGAAGCGATCAAGAAGTCCGTCAATGCAAGCAATTAACAAAGGGAATTACAGCCCCTGTGAGTCCCTATTTTCTTTTTTCTTCTTTGCGTTCACCAGCTGTAAACTCTGGCGGACAGTTCTGGTTATTCATCCACTACTAGACTGCAGTGTTGCTCCAGAACCTGCGTGTTGCATCTGCATCCGTTTTACAGATCTGACTCATTTGTTATGCAGGCTGCTGGTTCCTTGCCTGTCAGGCAGAGGCACTCCGACTTTATATGAAGCTTCTAATTGGTCGACTATTAGGACATGCTTTTGGGCTGGCAGTGGGCCTATTCCTGTTTTCCCTATAACAGGGCTCCAGAGCCCAAACTGAGCACACAAGAGGCTCTTTTCTGTAAATTATACTTGACCTGGACACCGCAATGTACAAGAGTATAACGATGAGATGAGATGATCATTAGTGACGTGGATAGTTGCCTCCTTAAGGACTCCCCTTTTAGGGAAGGAAAATTTGTTGGGAAAAAGGGTGGGTGTGTGGGGGGGGGGGTGGGGGTTTAGTTTTAAAGAGGACTGGGTGGCCTTTTTATTATGTGTAGAATTACTCCTTTTTTAAGCACGTGTTTATAATTTCTTATTATAAGCCAAGTTGTAAACGTCAGTTAATATTTACCACAATCAGAGGACAGAGACAAAATACAGTGACATGATGTAATAGTTTGTCTGTATACATGACACATATTAGGGTTTTCAAGCCAACGTTAAAAATGTGCAGTCATCATAGATCTGGAGCATGCAGGCAACAAATGTCCCTTCACACAACTAATGCGTCAACTAATGGAATTTAACCCACCCCTTCCCTACCCTCCCTCCTCCCGCCTCCCGTTCTCCCAGCCTTGTTTGTTTGACTAATGTCTTTTTCGATGATAAGTGCCGTACTATTCCAAAGGTGGGTGATGCTCCGATGTGGTAGTTTGTCTTCTGAGCCCATAGCAGTAAGCCTTAGGTTTGCCTCAGGGTTTTCCGTAGTCTACAGTCCTCTTCAGTATCTAGAGAATCAAGATCACCGGAGAATAGCTGAGTGGTACAGGAAGAAATTTCTTATCAGATGGAATCCTAGTTTACCCGAGGAAAGGAAGAGAGCTGGCATAGTTTAGGTACAAAAGAAGAAATTAGATCTTACTGGTGCAACATATTATAGGAAACATGGTAATTCATCCAAAGCAACAGTCGTCTTGTTCTCACCAAATAATTACATTTTTAAAGCACAACGGCTACTTGTAATGCTACATCAGAAGTTAGTTCTCTGCAACACTGAATGTGCACTGGTCAGTATGGCACTCGGCACCACACACATAAACAAACTCTGAAAAAAACATTGAAAACGATGAAGTGCCTCTTGCAAATCCACGACATACCACTTGGACATTCGCATAATGGATAACAGAATGAAGCTTTCTTTCACCAGTTCTTTCATAGGTTCCCAAGAAAACCATGACAGATCTGGTGAAGCGATAAAGATTCGAGCTCACACGGATCTGTTTGGAGTCATGTGATCGCTATTTAATAAATGCAACACATAGTAATTAAATCAAGGGGAAAAAGGAAGGGAGGGGGGGGGGTGGTACACGCACACATATAACTGAATGTTTAGATCACTTTTTTTCAGCAATGTACTAAATACAACAGACTTTGACCATAAAATAACAAACAAAACAATAGAGCTTGCAAAGAACTAAGTTCAACTTGAAAATATGAACAGGAAGGGCTATTTAACTAAACGAAACGGGGAAATTGAAAAAAAAAGGGGGGGGGGGGGGTGTTATCTGTGTAAAAGCAAGGGGAGTAGTATACATTAAAAATAAGATAAATACATAAAAAATATATGTACGTGTCTCTTTTTCTTCTTCTTCTTCTTCTTCTTCTTCTTCTTCTTCTTCTTCTTCTTCTTCTTCTTCTTCTTCTTCTTCTTCTTCTTCTTCATCTTCTTCTTCTTCTGTGCGTTCGATTTTGTATGCTCAGATCAGACCATCAGGAGGGTTGCTTTTGTGAGCTCACATGTCAACAGCAGTTCATGCATCGCTCCCTACAGCTTGCTCTGCACACTTTGCTATTAAGGCCACGTATGTTTTTGAAGTTGTAGGTGAAGTGGGCAGGTCTGCAGAATGTGCTCAAGTTTTTGCGGTCCTGTCTGAGCCGCAGAGTAGCTTTCTTTTGGCTGTCTTTAATCTGGGGGCCCCAGGTTAGTCTTTTGTCTTTTTCTCCCTAATATGTGGGTTCTCCTCTTAGGGAAGGTATAGATCAACTTGTTCTAGCATGGTTGAAAGAGATGAGAGAGTCGAGACCGTTTTGGTCTGGTTTATTGTGACTTCCCAAGATTTTGTCCATCTCCTAATTGTATTTATAGCTTCCTGAATT
Source organism: Candidula unifasciata (assembly GCA_905116865.2). Lineage (NCBI taxonomy): Eukaryota > Metazoa > Mollusca > Gastropoda > Stylommatophora > Geomitridae > Candidula > Candidula unifasciata. The sequence continues at coordinate 85,973 of CAJHNH020002534.1, forward strand.
CTTGTTTTAGTTATTCCTTCATCTTGAGCTTGGGTCCATATAGTCAGGTTATCTGCATGCAGGGCCTTGTGAATGTGAGTAGTGAACTGTTCTAGGAGGTCACTGATGAAAAGATGTACGTGTCTGAATACTGACGCAAAACCTGAACAAAACGATTTTCGTAGGAGTAGGATTTCAGGGCAGTTTCTTTCATATTGATTTCTTCCTGGACGAAAGGGAAGGGGGAAAGGGGGGGGGGGGAAGGAAGGGAAATGAGGGGTAGTAAAAACTATTGTAATGGAGTGTTACTTTGTAATAATGATAATACTATTATTATTAGTTATACGCTCTTAAGCTAGCCTTAGACTCATAGAACTCCCCGACCAACCAATGTACCCCTTTTCCCTCGCCGAGAAAATTTGCAAAGAGCTTGGGAGGGAGACCTGATGCCTCAATGTTTTATATGTTTCGACGCCGCTGTGTAGTTCATGAATATTGCCCAGAACCAAGACAAATGATAAACTCTTATCCGTGTTACATAATAGCCATATGTTATTTGTTGCAGGAAGCGCCATTTGTAATGGACAGCGAGCGCCCGACACCAGACGAACCGTATGAAGGATTCTGTCTGGATCTTGCCCGAGAGTTGGCCAGAATTGTTGGCTTCAATTACCGGATAGAACTTGTCCCTGATGGCAACTACGGCTCTAGGAATGCTAAGGGGGAGTGGGACGGCATGGTGCGAGAACTCATTGATGGCGTGAGTATAATAGAACTTGTGTTGTTTTATGGAGGTTGGCCGAAGCTGGTGAAAGAAATAAAACAAAGACGATTTAAAAGTTTGATTTTTTTTTTTTTTTCAAATTTTTTTTGGTTTAGCTTTCCGAGATTTTGAAATTCATTGTTGCACCCATTACGATTCATCTCTGTGATTGGCCTTCTCTTTCCAGACATTAGACAGACTGGTTGAAATACATTTGCTCTTAACAGGGATGAGGTTTTTGATTTTTTTTTAAATGCTAGTTTTCTGCGTTAGCACTGACTAAGACATTTAGAACATTGTTTGTGGTTCACAGATACGCTACGTTGTCCACGCCTTTTGGCTAAACATCGATTTCAGGAAACTCCTAACTAGTAGCGTTTTACATCATGCTTTCAGCGGGGTGTGGAATCAGCTTGTTTCTACTGAAATTGAATTCTCTATAGCCAAACGTTTGGTTATTTCAAAAAAAAAATTTTGTAATGGGTTCACAAATTATTTTCAGCGTCTGTGGCTTAGACGTAATGCCGTGGTACCTGGTTCCATCCCAGCTGCGGACAGTTTTTCTTGCGTTGGTTTCGCCAGTGTTACCAAGAGCTGACCATCCAGAGGTGCAATAGCAAACTACTGGACGTAAATTTGCCTTAAAAAAACCACAACAGCTAACAAATGCTGGGGTTGGTTCTGCAACGTCCTGTAAAAGATAAGGAACTAACTTTATTTATTCACAATTTATTGAACCTTGCAACGGACTATAGGCCTCATTTAGTATCGCCCGATCGACACTCAATGGGTTATATGGTCAAAACCACGCCAGCCGTCTCTACATTTAAAACATTACCAGCTACACACTTTAGACTCAGTCGACCTAGCACCAAAGTCAATTCTGAAGGGATGAAAAATCCACCATGATGGGGATATTCGAATTCAAGACTTTCTGGCCGATAGGCGAGCGTCCATTCTCTCAGCTACTCTGGCGACAGTCTTGACCTCTTCTTCATATATTTCTTGCTGAGCGGTATTGCTAATTCTGTCTGTCCCCTAACCTTCTGTCTCATGTACTTTGAATAAACTCTGACAAAGATGATCTTCCATACTTGTGGCATTGCTACTAATGTCTATCCACAACTTCTGTCTAGAACGCTTTAGTCAATCCTGACACAGATGATCCTACATGCCTTGTGGCGTTGGTATTCATGACTATCCATAACCTTCTGTCTCGTATACTTTCATTCATTTTTTACACAGATAATCTTCTATGCCATGATTTCAGACTTTTCAACGCATTCTTTGTCGGCCTTCCTCTGTCTCTTTTCCCCTCCAACTTTTCCACTGTCACGATGTACTCGTTTTTTTTCTCACGACACAGTTAAAGAATGAAGATTATCTGTTGCAGAGCTAACCCCAACATTGTTTTCCTTTATGGTTTTACTAGGCAATTTAACTTTCGGTAATTTGCCACGACTTCGTCATTACTATAAGCCGTTTAATTATTCACTGTTGTTACAGTAACTTTGTGTTGGTATCTTTGTTACAGTTACTCTATATTTGCATATATTACATTTACTTTATTTTCAAATCGTTATTAAAGTTGCTTGCTGTTCATATTCATGTTACAGTTACTTATATTCGTAACTTTTTACACTGACTTTTTGTTAATATCTATGTTATACTTATGATATGTTGATATCTTTGTTACATTGACTCATGTCCATATATTTTTTAGTTACTTAATTTTCGTATCTTTGAAACACTGACTTTATTTCCATAGTTAGGATACACTCACTTAATGTTCATATCTTTGTTACACTGACTTTATGGTCTTGTCTTTGTTGCCGTTCTGTTTTACAGTTTCTCAGTGTTAAAATGTATGTTACATTTGCTAAATGTTATTGTCTCTGGTGTGGTTGCTTTGTAATTATATCCCCGTTATAGGCACTGCATTTTCATATCTCTGTCACAGTTACTGTGTATGTATATCTATGTTACATATACCTTATTTTCCAGTATGCAGGGATTACATTTTATACCTCTGTAACAATTACTTTATGTTCATATTTCCATAACACTTTACAGTAACAGTTACTGTATATGTATATACCACATACACTTACTTTATGTTCACATATATTACATGTACATTTTTTTTCCTTTACAGTTACTTTTTGTTAATATAATTTTAGGAGTTACTTTATGTGTTTACCTTTTAAGAATTTGCATCGTATTATATTTATTAGTGTTAATTGTATGTACATGTTGTTACTTTTACTTGTTAATCCTTGTCACGTATACTTTAAAAACTCTGTCACATATACTTTGTATCTATAACTATATAACAGGCAGCTTATCTTTATATCTTATAGTAATTTTAAACTTTTTTAAAAACTTTTTCTGCAGTTACTTATGTTTATTTTCTTATGACAGAGAGCAGACCTAGCTATTGCACCACTAACCATCTCATACATACGCGAGCAAGTCATTGACTTCACTAAACCATTCCTCAACCTGGGAATCAGCATCCTCTTCAAGATGCCCAAGAAAGAAAAGCCAGGTCTCTTCTCATTCCTCAACCCACTGGCAATAGAAATCTGGCTTTATGTTATAGGTAGGTCACACAGGATGTGCCTCTCATTTTCTACAGGCCTGAGGAGAGACATACAGACAGAGTTCGGTACTTCTAGGGCTTGAACCAACAGTCTTTCTATCCGCAGGGAGCGTCCAACCTCTACAATGTGTATTATTGTATTTGTGAGTTATTGCGGTGTGTTTGCATGGATAATTCTATTTTTGATTAACTTTGGTGGCTAATCGGGCATACGACGCCACACTGATATTTTTATAGACATCGTCTCTAGGTAGCTGATGTGTTCAACATCACCTGCAAACATTACTTAGACTGCAAGAACAACATGTTAAAAGGGATGTGGCTAGACAAGAGCACTATGCAGGAAGCCAAAGAAGATAAAGAAACACAGACAAAACTGGTGTCATGAGCCACTAGAAGCTGCTGGATTCACTAAGAAGGGGATCCGAGCGCTTATGGTTCGATCTGCAATGGGGATAATCTGTTGACTAACTAACTAACTAATGCTGGCTACTTTGTTTTCCGACACCCTAGGTCGACCTATAAAACCAAGGTCAAATTTCAAAAATATCTGCCTCTATGTGGATTGAAACTCCAAAGTTTCAGCCTGGCAGGCGAGCGTCTAGCCGCTACACTATTGCTGCTCCATGTGTCTCTGTATCATCATTGCATTTGGTTTTATTGAAGTATGTTTAGTTTATGGAGATTTTAGAGAGCCTTACAGGGAAATATTTTCAAAGACAACAATGTATGCACTTGAGCCAACTTCTAATGTGAAGAAGGAAAATCACCGTTTGCGATAGGTGCCGTAGCTGTCGTAGTAGTAGTAGTGGTAGTGGTATTGGTATTTACAATAGTAGTTTAAAAAGCAGCAGTAGCTATTATAGTAATTGTAGTAGTAGTAGCCCTTGCGTTGGTTTCGACAGTGGTATTAAGAAAGCCGACCGTCCAGGAAGCAATGGCAAACTACTGGATGTAAGTTGCCTAGAGAAACCACACAACAGCCAGGGGCTGTTAAGGTTGGTTCTGCAAAGTCCTGTAAAGGATACGCAACTTTAGTCGGCTCTGTGGCTAAGTCGATGCGAACGCTTCGTAATGCCGGGATGCCGGGTTCGATCCCAGCTGCGGGCGTTGCGCCTTGCGTTGGTTTCGACAGTGGTATTAAGAAAGCCGACCGTCCAGGAAGCAATGGCAAACTACTGGACGTAAATTGCCTAGAGAAACCAAACAACAAACAACAAACAGGGGCTGTTAGGGTTGGTTCTGCAACGTCCTGTAAAGAATACGCAACTAACTTAGTAGTATTAGCAGCAGTATCAACAGCCGTAGCGATTATAGTAGTAGTAGTGGCAGCAACAGTAGTAGCAGCAGCAGTAGCTATATTAGTAATTGTAGTATTAGTAGCAGCAGCAGTAGCTATTGTAGTAAGTGTAGTATTAGTAGTAGCAGCAGTATTAGCAACAGTAGTTATTATAGTAATTGTAGCAGTAGTAGTAGTAGTAGCAGCAGCATGAACAACAACAGCGATAACAAACAAAAAGACAAAGAAAAATAAGAATAATTTTGATGATAAGAAAACGACTGCGAAAAAAAAAAGAAATAACAAAGAAAACAATGTTACTCACGCCACGTGTAGAAAGACCTCATTTCAACCGTAATGTAATTTTTTTTTCCTTCTACAATTTAACATGTTAAATTCTTCACCCTAATGCACTGTTCGTCTCTCGTGCCTCTCCCCAGGGGCCTACTTGGTCGTCAGCTTGACAATCTTCGTCCTGGGAAGGTTCAGTCCGTACGAGTGGTACAACCCTCATCCTTGCAACACCCGGTCGGAGATGGTGACCAACACTTTCAACCTGGCCAACAGCCTGTGGTTTACTGTGGGGACACTCATGCAGCAAGGGTCTGGTACTGACATGTGATTGACTGGGTTTTTCTGTCGTTTTTCTTTTTTTAATTTGGTCTAGGTTCTTTTTCGCTCTGTCTCACTTGGTATGTTTATTTTTTGTGGCTCTGTCATCTCTCCATTCCTTTCTGTTTCTCCTCCATCGCTCCTCTATTCCCTCCCTCCCTCTCTCTCTCTCTCTCTCTCTCTCTCTCTCTCTCTCTCTCTCTCTCTCTCTCTACTTCCTTCATCCATCATCATCTTTCTTCTCTCCCTCCCTCTGGCTGTCTCTCTTCTCTCCCTCTCTTACCCCTTCTCTCTCTCTCTCTCCTCACTCTCCTCCTTTCTGTCTCTCCTTTCCCTTTGTCTCTTCTTCTCTCTTTTTCCCCTCTTCTCCCTCTCTTTGTCTTTCCCTCTTTTTCTACATCTCTCTCTCTCTCTCACTCTCGCTCTAAGCAGAGATCGAACAGGAAAATGTATATTTCTATCACTGTTCTTCTGTTATGTATGTCTGCCTCTCTCTCCCCCCCCCCCCTTTTTCTGTCTCTAAACTGAAATCGGACAGGAAACATGTATATTTATATTGCTGTTCTTCTTTTATGTATGTAGTCTGCCTCTTTCTCACTTTCTGTTCTGACAATCCCTTTATGTCATAGTTCTCACTTTTATCTTTCTTTCTTTCTTTCTTTCTTTCTTTCTTTCTTTCTTTCTTTCTTTCTTTCTTTCTTTCTTTCTTTCTTTCTTTCTTTCTTTCTTTCTTTCTTTCTTTCTTTCTTTCTTTCCTTCTTTTTCTTTCTTTCTTTCTTTCCTTCTTTTTTCTTTCTTTCTTTCTTCTTTCTTTCTTTCTTTCTTTCTTTCTTTCTTTCTTTCTTTCTTTCTTTCTTTCTTTCTTTCTTTCTTTCTTTCTTTCTTTCTTTCTTTCTTTCTTTCTTTCTTTCTTTCTTTCTTTCTTTCTTTCTTTCTTTCTTTCTTTCTTTCTTTCTTTCTTTCTTTCTGCTGCTTTTTTCTCTCTCCCTTTGTCTTGTTAGTTAAATATATGTCTGTTCCTTTGTTACTTTGTAAGTAAATGCAGCACGACTGAAGCAAATTGATACCTTTAAGTATTTATATAAAGCCTATGCAGTTTAAGCTTTGCAAATGCGCCTCGTAATTCCGAGATACCTGCTTCGATTACAGCTGCAGGTGATTTGGCAGCAGGCTTCCTTGCGTTGATTTGTACAGTGGTATCAAGAGCTAGCTGTTCAGAATCAATGGCAAACTACTGCAAGTAAAGTTGCCTAGTAAACACAAAAACAGCCAGTAAATGCTGGAACTGGTTTTCTAACGTCCGGCTCAAGGAGACTGAACATTAAATAAACGTAAACTAAAAGTAAAGGACCTTTGTCCAATCCCTGTTCCGGGCCTGTTCGGCGATGCCGTTGATATCGCGTTTTGTATATTGAAGCACGCCAGTTCTTTTAATGCTACAAAAACATATAGAAACTGGGTCTAACACACAATCCCCATAGAAAGTGCTTCAACCTATGTCAGAGGCATTCTTTTTCACGAAGAAAATCATAACTGCAAGACAAGCCAGAAGGGAAACAACATAGAGGCAACCTGTAACCCCCCGGACAGCAGACCAGTCTGCATCTACTCAATGCAGATTTCGGTTAAAGTAACATTAATCTCCGAAAATTGAGTAGGCCACCTTTTATTCACAAGTTTGTTGGGCTTGTTTATTTTCCTTAAGATTACGCGTGTGTCCCGCTCTGTTGTTTGCTTTCTTCGTTGTCTTCGATTTACTTTTTCATTCCAAGAAAGAGAATGCATGTGACTAGGTTACAGCACTCTGTATGAGGTTTGTTTCAGGGCAAGTTTCTCCCTATTTTTTTGGTGTTTAAAAGCGCTGGCGTGCTGAAATATACAACATGCGATATCGACGTCATTGCGGAACACCCTCGTAATGTTGTGCCAAGGTGACAGGTTCAGGAACTACTAATCAAAAGTGAGATAGTGTGTATATAGACGGGTCATGGGAAGACCAACGTTACGTGTACCCAGATTTTAATTAACAACCATCAGGCCCGTGAGCTTACCGTGTTTATTGGGGGGGGGGGGAACTGATTTTCCACGATTCAAAACCACCACGCCCGCACCCCCTTCCAAGAGAATAGTAATAATAACAATAATAATAATAACAATTCGTTGACTGGATAATTAAATAATTTATTAACAATAATATGTGTCGTATGAACAAATACATATAAAGAGAGTTCGCCTGTATGTTTTTTTTGGGAGGGGGGGGGGAGGGGGGCACTGCTGATTCCCCACCCTCCCCCACCTTTACTTTTCTAACAATTTTATTGACCTGCGGCTTCAAAATGTTTGAGCTCCCTCCCCCATCCAGTGGTTCTTAGCAACACCGCTGTGGTCATACAGTCCAAAGCTAGAACGTATAAACTATTTTAAAATTACCTAACACAAATATCCCCACGTTTTGGCTTATTGCTAAAGTCAGTCCATTGATTGAACAACATCTTGTCCTGACGCGCCAAGAGCTAAAAGGAAACTGTGAAAAAAAAAAAAAAAAAGAAAGAAAGAAACTAGGTTACGCATCTTGATTGTTTTTCTTCCCCTTTTCTCCAGTTTTCAATTACAATTAAATCACTTTATTTACTCGTATTTTCCCATTGCATTTTACTGATCCTGTTCTCCATTTATTATCTCACTGTGTGTCTGTCTATTTAGCAATTACTCCAAGTTGATCTCCATGAGACAGATTCTGGAGAAAAACTAAACGCATTCAGTCCATTAGGGAACATTACATGTCCTTCTTCTGTGTCGTTTGCAATCACATCTCCCAGTAATGTCTCTAGTAAGAGTTGTGGTTGATAATTTTATGTTCTTGACATGTCCCTTCAGTTTTGAATGGAATCATATTTCCTAATGCCATTGTTACATCGCTGAGTGTCTTGTAAGGATGTGCAGTCTTCACTATGTTTGGCAGTGTAGTTTAATTGAGATCTAACTTTATTAAATATCCAGCATTACGACTGTCTACAAACATTACTGTATAAATAGCTGCAGTAGTGCTGTGACTAAACACTCGCATGCCGGTCTGAAGGTCTGTGGTTTAAATCTTCACATATTCAGATAATGGCAATAATTGACCTTAGCTCACAGATGATTCAGTCAAAGTGGTATCAGGAAATATCATGGGAAGCAAAAGCAGCTGACATTATGTTGCACTTATCACACAACAAATTCTAACACCATATGCTTTGATGCGCCACTGTTTGAAAAAAAGCTACATTTACATTCACCGTATATATTACCTAACTCTTCAGTTAGTCGACAGATCACTCTCAGAGCACACGGAATCATCCAGTCTCTTTGTCCTCTGATCCCCTCCTCAGTAAATCCCCAGCGTGTAACGTATGGTGACATAAGATTCGAGTTGATCTATTCTTCTTTGATTCGATGGTAAAAATAACAATAAAAAAAAAAAAAAAAAGTCATTGACCACGCTTCTATGTAAGCTTTGGTTATCTTTGTGGTCGCTGGTCACTGTAGTTATTTCTTATTACTTTCAATGGATCATTTGGTTGTGCAAGAGTTTTTGGTTTTTGCTTATCTGTGCTTGCCACCCATGTCTATCGTCTCCATGTCGGCGAAGAGAGACATGACAGTCCTGATAAAGACACGAAGATCTTTGTTCAGCACTGTGAAATGTGACTTTCATGCGTAATGTCATTCATTTGTTCAGTGGTTGATGTGTGGTATTTAAGATCGACTGCAGATGGTTTACGTGAGTGTGACGTGACGGTGGTCTTTAATGGTTTATGTTGTTGAGTAGGAATCTTCCTTTCAACACATTCCCTCCACCAGATTAACGGAACTAAAGTCTGAGCTATGTTGCTCTCAGACAAAGTCCTGGATATCCAAGAAAACAGCCATATTGGCTCGTTAAGTACATTAACATTAGCTGAACTTGGTACCCACAAGAGAAGGCAAGGAATTTTAGATGTCTATCATACTTAATGAATTATTAGACAGGGCAAGTGATTCCTCCGTCATCTACCTTCTCCCGGTGTTATTATAAATAATTAAAGAATTATTATATTATTAATTGAGCGCCCACCAAATGTAATTCTATCTATGTTTAGTTAAACAGGTAAGACTGAATACACTTGGAATTTAACAAACGATGTAATATAAAACTTGACATACAGCTTTATTTTCTAACAATCAGTTAATTGACATACCCAGTTTGTTGTGTTTACACAAACAGTGACTGGCTAAAGTTATGATAGTAATGGGTTGTTTCAGCGCGAGAACAGCACCTGGGATTAGAGTGGTGTGATGAAGGTGATAAAGTATGAACAATTTATGAACATAACTCAAGTTTCATAGAACCTCTGACAGCCGTGAGCACTGTCAAGCTCTTCCTCCTCTTCCAGCTTCTTCCCTGCTTGTTTCTCCTTCTCGCCCCCACCTCGTTCTCCCCCTCGTTCCCAGCTGGCCGAGTCTAACACAATGTAGGCTACTTCATGGACTGATCGTCACATGGGCGCTGTAATCATGGAAACAAAACACATACGTGTAGTATCTTGACTTACACTAAGAATACATGTATCAATTAATACAACATATAATAATAGGATATAGTAATAAGATATAGCCCATCACTCCTCCTCATATTCCACATCCTCTCCAGTCTAGTCTGAAGGTCTTTTGTCTTACATGGGCGTCACATATCCTGCCTTCCCTCAAATGCTATGTCATGATAGTTGACTTTCTAAGTCTGTTGTCCGTCTTCACTCAGACTTCGAGTTGGCTGACATAGATATTACATGACCACGTGGAGCAGGTTATGTGCTGAAAACTCAAACATTATATATGTGCACGCTGTCCTGAATATTATCTTTCAGTGACAGTAAATACTGTACACCCATCATTCTCCCCCTGGGGTTATAAATCCCCTGTTTAGGTGAACACATTAAGTGAGCACATGGTGGGCACACAAAACGTAGCAGCATCCCTGCACATATTTGGGCATCATTTCCCACAGTCCCAACTCATATTTTGGCTGATCGTGAAAACAATATAATTACATTTCATTATAGCAAATGTCATTGTTCACATCTTATTTTATACACATGAAAACATACAATGAAAAACATGTGACACAAACATACAGGAAATAGGAATAGTTTAGCAGTTCCTTAACTTGAGATACTGAATACTCACAGAACTATTTCAAGCAGAATGTGCAGACAAATTAGGAAAAGGTAGTATAGACTAAGCTTAACTCCCTAACCTAAGTATACAAGATTAAAATTAATATTTTCTCTCACCTGGGAAACTTCCCATTTATCGCCAAACCAGAGTACGACAGTAAAATATACCTTTACGTCGACCTGTTTGTTTGCCGGCAGGCTGCGATTAATGACGGGAATTCCACAGGCTCGCAGTATAAGTATTAATCTATTGTCCAAATTAAACTCCTCCCTTTCCTTAGTTTTTACCCAACCCTCAAGATGATGGCTTAAGCTCCTCCTCCGAAGTACCTATCAAATCACATTAGCTAACAAGTGGCCTGTCAGTCAATTATGGACTGACATCCCTAGAGCAAACATTCTTAAGTGCCCCAATCTAGTTTACCCCGAATTACACTGACGTGTTAAACTTTAAACTTCTCCTCGCCTCAATGTCTACAGTCCGCTCAATTTCAAAAGGGCCCCACCCTGTTCAAAAGGGAATCAAACCTACACCCCTAGTCTCATCAAAAGTCTGTTCAAAGCAGTCTGGTCAGGAGATAACATTCTGACACTGGCGTGAGAATCCAACCTCACATCCCTAGTCTGAACCAGCGGGCTGTATTACGTAGTGTTAGGTAATTTTAAACAAAGCGCAGTGGCTTTGTCTGGGAGAAGGACTGGTAACATTTAAATCAATTTGGTTTAAAGTAATATTAGGGTAAAGGGCAGAGTAAATATAATCCTCTCTCTTTAGAACCAGAAGAACTTATTACAAGTACTAACTTCTGGAATCACTGAGATCGTTTCGTGACAGGCCCTCCGTTAAGTTGGTCGCAGCCACTAAGACCAATTTTACGATACTCAGTGATTCCCAAGAATGTTAGTACAACCTGTCATCTCCAGTATTGTTCCAGTATTCCTTGTGGAATCGTGATGTCCTGCATCGATGTACAGTCACCAGTTGTCCCTCATTCCAGGCTAAGTCCTTAGTCCTAGAATCATGTGGGTATTCTGAGCAGCCGCTCAGGAATATCCATTTATCTGGAGGTTTCTTCTCCCACAGGATAAGAATCGATCTCCGCTTCAACAATGGGATTCCTCGACATCGTTGATTGACAGTCCCTGTCCATTTCCTCACTTCGCCACGCCCTATTAGCATAGGGAGGGCCTGAAGTGCTCTCCGAAAAGGATGAGTTGTAGTCAGGTAGGATTTTCTTTTCCTACATCTACAGATCCTGGAAAAATCTGTCACTAATCTCCTCTCAAATTGAGGGATATAGTCACTCATCATGACAGCATGCCGTGAGTGCAACTGACCACTGCCGATTTCTTGAAGGAGTGTCCACTGGTTTCCTCCTCGGTGCATCCTTTCCCTTTTACAAATTGTCCGGGTGGAATTCTCTTTCATTAAGATCAGTCCAGAATCAGAGCACGAAATCAAGTCAGGGGGTACAGTCAAATCATTAGGAAACTCAGGGTTTCCTGCAGACAGTAAAGTGGCATTTCTTCGCAATGAAGTTTCCACTATCAGCTGAGATACCCCTGTCACTTCCTTCGAAGCGAAGAGTAATACAAGACCAGAATGTTGGGGTTCCCTACTATTTATGGCTTGTTCCGCTTCAGGGTCCTTCATCAGAAGTATCCCTGTCGCCCCAGCTGTACAGGATAGAGACAATTTGTCTCCCTGCACACAAGAAGTACCTTCTTCTTCATCAATGGCAAACATTTCTGTCTGTCCAGTATCAGAGTGCACAGGACTTGCAGCAATGTCCTGTTTACTCACTGTCTCTAAGGTCGTCAAGAACTTAAGAGAACTATCCTCCTTATCTGTTATATCCGCCCTGGTCTGGCTTTCACATACCAAGTCTAGTGGAGGCAAATAAGGGGATTTGTCGCTACCATCGCAGTCAACTACTTTGGGCGAAAAGTCAGAACTAACTATTTCTATTTTGTATGCAATCGCATCAAGGGAAATAGGGGAAACAGGTTTAGTGGTATTCCCTAAATTAGTCTGCTTTACTTCCTCTTCTTGTTGGAAGGGACCAAAGAATATATGGGAGTTGGGAAAGGCTTTTCCCTCGTCCTCATTAATGGCTGATGTGCCAGTCGAACCACTGTGTCGACGGTTAGAACAGTTATCACGCTTGTGATTACTGCGGGGTGTGCTCTCATATATCTCATCTGAGATAATGGGAGTAAGGGGTTCCAGCAATGTAGATCCGGTCCCTTTAGAAGATTTCTGCTTCCTATTCCATCTTTTCCTTTTAGGCTTAAGAATGGAAGTAAATGGGGCCAGCAATGTAGATCCGGTCATCCCTACAGAAAAGTTCTTCTTAATGTCAGCTCTGTCCCTATTAGGAATAAGAGGGGTGAGGCAAGGTCTTGGGTGGTCTATTACTTCATCCCTTGATGAAGTACCGTTTGGCAAAATAATACACACCTCTCCATTGAGAGAGTGAGTCCCAGACCTTTCTACCAGAGTGTCAGTATGGGAGTTGTCAGTTCCCTCAACTACCCTAATAGTGTTCTCACCGTTCCTTGTATCTAACTGCAGTTCTCTATTCGTCTGCCTGTGTGGTTTATAGTTACGCAGCTTTTCTTGAAAACGCCTCGTTCTTTCAACAGCTGCCTCCTCTTCGAGTCGCAACTGTCTAGCATATTCTTCTTCTTCAAGTTGCCGCATTCTCTCTTCTTCTAGCCTCTCCGCTGCATGACGGGCAAGCATCGAGTCATATTCTTCTTTCTCCAACTTTCGCTTCTTCTCTGCAGCATTACGGGCACTCATGTAATCGAAAGTATCCATATGGCCTTTAACATATGATTCTAACTGCGCTCCCACTCTACCCTCTGCTATCCCGATCTTCCTTACATCTTTTAGGAACTCGGTGCGTAAGTCCATTCTATCTTATTAGATCTATCTAGAGATAAATAAAATACTACCCCGAGTCCAGATTAGAAGAATATATCAGAGCAAGGTAAACTGGGCAAGAGAGTAGCCTATGACAGCCGCACAAAGATGTAAATAAATCAAAGTGGCCTACCAGACTGACAGCTTTTAGAATAGTATAGCAGCACAAAGATTACACCGGTAAATGATATGATGTGATTTTACATTCAGTCACTAAGCATAAGTATCAATGATATGATGTCAACATATAATGCTCTACAATCTATATCAAATTATGAAACATGCAAGCAAATATAATAATCATCAACATTAAAATTTACTAAATAAGCAATAATCAATGGTTATGAAGTGATCAATGATAAGACATGATACTATCCATTTATTGATTTTAGTAAAAAGTTACTTATTACTCTGTACTCTCTCCCCATGTATAAATTACTAATTTTAATTTAGACTATACTGGCAGAAGAGTTAAAGTTAAATTTTAAAAATTTACTTTCATTAGTCTAGGAGTAATTAGCCCCGTCCAAATCTCGGCGAGCTCGCCAGTGTGACGTGACGGTGGTCTTTAATGGTTTATGTTGTTGAGTAGGAATCTTCCTTTCAACACATTCCCTCCACCAGATTAACGGAACTAAAGTCTGAGCTATGTTGCTCTCAGACAAAGTCCTGGATATCCAAGAAAACAGCCATATTGGCTCGTTAAGTACATTAACATTAGCTGAACTTGGTACCCACAAGAGAAGGCAAGGAATTTTAGATGTCTATCATACTTAATGAATTATTAGACAGGGCAAGTGATTCCTCCGTCATCTACCTTCTCCCGGTGTTATTATAAATAATTAAAGAATTATTATATTATTAATTGAGCCCCCACCAAATGTAATTCTATCTATGTTTAGTTAAACAGGTAAGACTGAATACACTTGGAATTTAACAAACGATGTAGTATAAAACTTGACATACAGCTTTATTTTCTAACAATCAGTTAATTGACATACCCAGTTTGTTGTGTTTACACAAACAGTGACTAGCTAAAGTTATGATAGTAATGGGTTGTTTCAGCGCGAGAACAGCACCTGGGATTAGAGTGGTGTGATGAAGGTGATAAAGTATGAACAATTTATGAACATAACTCAAGTTTCATAGAACCTCTGACAGCCGTGAGCACTGTCAAGCTCTTCCTCCTCTTCCAGCTTCTTCCCTGCTTGTTTCTCCTTCTCGCCCCCACCTCGTTCTCCCCCTCGTTCCCAGCTGGCCGAGTCTAACACAATGTAGGCTACTTCATGGACTGATCGTCACATGGGCGCTGTAATCATGGAAACAAAACACATACGTGTAGTATCTTGACTTACACTAAGAATACATGTATCAATTAATACAACATATAATAATAGGATATAGTAATAAGATATAGCCCATCACTCCTCCTCATATTCCACATCCTCTCCAGTCTAGTCTGAAGGTCTTTTGTCTTACATGGGCGTCACATATCCTGCCTTCCCTCAAATGCTATGTCATGATAGTTGACTTTCTAAGTCTGTTGTCCGTCTTCACTCAGACTTCGAGTTGGCTGACATAGATATTACATGACCACGTGGAGCAGGTTATGTGCTGAAAACTCAAACATTATATATGTGCACGCTGTCCTGAATATTATCTTTCAGTGACAGTAAATACTGTACACCCATCATTCTCCCCCTGGGGTTATAAATCCCCTGTTTAGGTGAACACATTAAGTGAGCACATGGTGGGCACACAAAACGTAGCAGCATCCCTGCACATATTTGGGCATCATTTCCCACAGTCCCAACTCATATTTTGGCTGATCGTGAAAACAATATAATTACATTTCATTATAGCAAATGTCATTGTTCACATCTTATTTTATACACATGAAAACATACAATGAAAAACATGTGACACAAACATACAGGAAATAGGAATAGTTTAGCAGTTCCTTAACTTGAGATACTGAATACTCACAGAACTATTTCAAGCAGAATGTGCAGACAAATTAGGAAAAGGTAGTATAGACTAAGCTTAACTCCCTAACCTAAGTATACAAGATTAAAATTAATATTTTCTCTCACCTGGGAACTTCCCATTTATCGCCAAAACCAGAGTACGACAGTAAAATATACCTTTACGTCGACCTGTTTGTTTGCCGGCAGGCTGCGATTAATGACGGGAATTCCACAGGCTCGCAGTATAAGTATTAATCTATTGTCCAAATTAAACTCCTCCCTTTCCTTAGTTTTTACCCAACCCTCAAGATGATGGCTTAAGCTCCTCCTCCGAAGTACCTATCAAATCACATTAGCTAACAAGTGGCCTGTCAGTCAATTATGGACTGACATCCCTAGAGCAAACATTCTTAAGTGCCCCAATCTAGTTTCCCCGAATTACACTGACGTGTTAAACTTTAAACTTCTCCTCGCCTCAATGTCTACAGTCCGCTCAATTCCCCTGTTCAAAAGGGCCCCACTCAGGCTGTGTTAGGAGATAACATTATGACACTGGCGTGAGAATCAAACCTCACATCCCTAGTCTGAACCAGCGGGCTGTATTACGTAGTGTTAGGTAATTTTAAACAAAGCGCAGTGGCTTTGTCTGGGAGAAGGACTGGTAACATTTAAATCAATTTGGTTTAAAGTAATATTAGGGTAAAGGGCAGAGTAAATATAATCCTCTCTCTTTGGAACCAGAAGAACTTATTACAAGTACTAACTTCTGGAATCACTGAGATCGTTTCGTGACAGTGAGGGCAGTCGAAAAACCTTATGAAATAGTTTTACGTATGTATGGCCAACTTATCGTGACTGACTACTTCCGTCAGCCACTCTACCAAATGCTTTATGCATTTACTGCATTAGCATATTTCTAGATTGTGCCAAAACGAATTGTTTGTTCACTATTTTTTCTTATGTTTCTTGCGTGATTAATCTCCTTCTGTACTTAACCCCCATTAAATTAGCAAACAGGCATTACGAGGGGAAAACATATGAATTAAGGATACTAGGACGTACAAGAAAATCCTTGAGAGGATCTTTGTGGAGAGAAAGCAAAGGTGTTGGGCTAGTTTCCATCCATGATATAGGCAGAATTGTATGGGATAGAACAGAATAAAAATGTAGAGTTCGAGCTCTGGCAAATGAGTGTGATGTTGATGGTAATAATGATGAAGAAGATGATCACAATGACGTCTTGACTGGTTTCACCCCTTTATCAACTGCTGTTCATGCAGTCAGCTCATTGTTGCAAATTCACAGTCCTCACTTGATTCACACACACGTCTCTCTTCTCTTAAAGTATCACGAAGAAGACGAAGAAGAATAATAAAGATTTTCTAGTCATTTAGCTGCCTCATCATCATCATGAGCCCTGCCAACCGGCGTAGGTGCTCATGCGTCTCCACAGATCACGATTCCTGGTTGCCTGGAACAGCTCTCTTGATGACATCTTGATAGCTGCCTGTAAAAAGTATTTTTAGTATAATTAGTAGATGAAACAGAAGATGTGGACAACATATTATCAGCCTGCATGGTATGCACTGGGATGGATGGGGGTAAAGAAGAAGAAGAAGAAGAAAAAGATGAAGAAAAAGAAAAAATATTAAGAAGAAGAGGAGGAGGAGAGTGATGATGACTACGACATATATGACGAATACTTGAAATATTGTTATCCCTACATCCTTTATATTATGCCATACAATAAAACAACCTCTTTCTTTTCAGATATCAACCCTCGTGCTATAAGCACCCGTATTGTGGGTGGGATCTGGTGGTTCTTCACGCTAATCATCATCTCCTCGTACACGGCAAACCTGGCAGCGTTTCTGACCGTTGAGCGCATGGTTTCCCCCATTGAGAGCGCCGAGGATCTTTCCAGACAAACGGAGATTGAGTACGGGACCAGACTCAGCTCTGCTACTTTGTCTTTCTTTATGGTTAGTGTTCTGCTGGTGAAGGTTAAACGCCTCAGCGACCCATGTCTTTTGTACCTGATCCCGTAAGGCTGACAAATACGTTATCTTTTTCAATTTTTTGTTGTAAACGTTATGGCTGGTGAATGAGTTTACTTTTTGTTGCCGTATCTGCATTGATTTAATGGAAATTGCCATATATTTGTTTTTGTTTTTCCTGGAGCTCTAAATGTCTAAGTAACAATTAGAAAACCTTTTGTCTTCTTTTTGTGCGTTTATCCGAAGATGTAAATGCGTTGTACCTGTTTACAGCCTGGTTGCGACATGCGCCTTTCAGTCTATACATTTGATTCTGCAGGTATCGGATGCCCGGGTTAACTGACCAGCCTTCACGCAAATAGTAATAAATGATCCTTTTCAGTCCATTGGTGTATTGGACATACAATGCTAGATTTATATTTTTAATAACAATTCTGCACACGACAGGTGATGTGTTCAAAATCACGTAGACCGCCTTTACTTGCCAAAACATTTACCTGGTACCAGTTTTAGGGTAGGTCGATCTTGGCGTAAAGATAATTTGCTTTCAAAATCCATTAGACGTGGTTTCGAACTCAAGACTGATAATGACCCAAGATCTATCGAATCCGTAAATCTCCCGAGAGCTGCCTTGTCTATCTAATGGGCATTAACATCCAACATAGTTTTATCTAATATGAGTGAGGTACGCCCCCTTTCTTTCTTCCTTTCGTTACACAGTCCATACGTGACTAGTGGCACACGGTGACTCAGAAGGTTATAGTGCAGACATGATCACAGTTGTAAAGTATTTAGAAATATACTTTTGTGTAACAACGATTTCGATGATTAATAGAGAGAGCATGCTTCCTACTTTCTACGCGGAGAGGCTTGCGTCGCTGGAACAACTTAGATCACAA
>CAJHNH020002535.1:0-355000 GCA_905116865.2 Candidula unifasciata
TGTTTCGCCTCCAAGTTGTTGTCATTGTTTGTCTGTCATTCTAAGCGAACACAGCGCCTTTATTCAGTCCAGCGATCTTGCTTACTCACAAAGGACTGCAGGTTATGTCAGGCTGGGGCTGCCGTTGCTAGTGTCCCCGTTGTAACTTCTTTTGTAGGTTGAGTGGAGACTCTGGGATTGCCCTGTTGTCCCATCGTCCAGACTGGGAAAGTTTAATCTCAGGCTGGTCAAAAGACCTGTTAGCATCCTGGATTAGGAAAACCTGAATATTTTTCTTCCTCTTCTTCTCTGCATTCGGTTTCGTATGCTCAGATCAGACCATCAGGGGGGTTGCCTCTATGAACTTGCATGTCAGCTGCAGGTCCTGCATGGTTCCCCATAGCTTGCTCTGCACACTTTGCTCCTGAAGCCAGGTGTCTTTTCGAAGTTGTAGGTAGAGTTGGCAGGTCGGCAGAATGTGCTCAGGTGTTTGGGGTCCTGTTTGAAAGGCACACTGTGGGGACTGTACAATTTTTATTTTACGCATGTGTTAGTTAAGTCTGCAATGTTCTGTTCGTAGACGGAAAATTGTTGTTTGTTGCTTTCTTTTGAGTCTGCTGATGGGGTCTTGTGGATGTTTGCTGTTCGTTTGTTACCTTTACAATTCCTTGTGTTTATCCCTGATGTTTTGATTTGTGGTGATGAAAATGAATGAGTGTGTTGTTTCTCTTTGTTTCATTTTTTTGCAGGTCTGCCTGCTAACTCATTTCCTGGTATGTCGCAGTAAGCCGGGATCCACTGGAGAACGATTTAACTTTTTTTTCTGAGAGTGTTTCGCTGGCGGGTCAGTTCTCTCTCCATGTTGCCCCTGAGTCGCTTGGAGGACTGATATGCATTCATGGGAAACAATTTTTGTGTTTAAAATTTTTCTTTCCTTAGAAACTTTGGTTGCATCGATAACTGTTTGCTGCTCAGCTCTGAAGTTTGCTGAGAGTCTCCAGGAGGCGCATGACGTTTCTACTGTGGTCCCATCTTGCAGCATGATGACTGATCCAGCTCCTTCGTTGTTTTCCTGCTCCCTCCAATGATCCATCGGTTTAAAGGTGTGTCCATTCGTGTTTTAGATAAGAGTTGTAGACATGTTCAAGGGTCTGTGAATACTACGTCACATTCTTCATCCTTTCTGTCAATGCCTGGAATTGGTGTTGTGACCATATAGTTAGGCTGTAGGTCTATGCTGTATGCCTGGATCATTTTCCATGTTAAAAGGTGTTTAGAAATGATGTCACTGTTTTTTGTATAATAAAATATTGATAGACGGTGAAAGCTTTATCTTTTCAGTCGGTTTTAGCTGTTTGCTATTTTGTGCATGGAGTCGTTGTTCATGCGTTTAAAAGTTCCTGTTAGAATAAGCACCTTTTCTTTCCTTTGATGGCTCAGGCTCTTGGGTCCAAAAGTTGCCTGCAGCTCGTTGAGTGAAACAAAAAATGAAAACCAGGATAAAGGAAGAAGTAAAAAGATGGCTGATTCGTCCAGTGTGAGCCTGGACAAGTTATGTGGGACACGGAAATGTTAACCGGAATAAGGGACACGGGAATGTTAACCGGAATAAGGGACACGGGAATGTTAACCTGAATAAGGGACACGGGAATGTTAACCGGAATAAGGGACACGGGAATGTTAACCTGAATGAGGGACACGGGAATGTTAACCTGAATAAGGGACACGAGAATGTTAACCGGAATAAGGGACACGGGAATGTTAACTGGAATAAGGGAAACGGGAGTGTTAACCGGAATAAGGGACACGGGAATGTTAACTGGAATAAGGGACACGGGAGTGTTAACCGAAATAACATCACGTCTGTGTTTTTATGGCAGTCTACAGTTGCAGCTTTCGTTCTCATTTCATTTGATTCTTCTTCCATTCTCAACTAATTCTCTCGAACCATGGCAAAAAGAAAAAGAGATTTGACTGTGCCTGACAGAGCGAGGCATTGCAATGTTCTCATTGTTGGTTTTACAAAAGTATTATTATTATTATTACTTATAAGTAATAAAAAGCCTGCTATTCAAATATTCTAATCGTTTCTACAAACATACAGCCTGCGCTGTATATCGACAAACATTTAGACAGGCATAAAACGGAGCAGATGTGAAGAAAACTGACATAAATCTAATCAGTTTTCTAGCTTGCTACTTCAATAGAAAATCTCCATAGAACATGAAAATATGGTTCATCCAATGAAGTCGTCATCTTCTTCTTCTTTTTTTTATCATCATTATCATCATCATCATCATTTTGCTTCTTTCGCTTCTGTTTCTTCTTCTGTTTCTATTTCTTCTTTCTTCTTCTTCTCCTGTACTTCTTCTTTTTCTCCTGTACTTCTTCTTTTTCTCGTTCTTTCCATGCCTATTCGCTACCTATTCTTTCTTACTTTCTTTCCTTTTCTGTTTACTCCAAATTTGTAAATGTGGGTGTCTGACAAGAAAGCAATAAAGCCTGGGAGAATGGAGCCTCGTGTGCACATCCGGTGTGCCACTGCAACAGTCAGCATCTACACAGTATCTATACAGTATCTACACAGTATCTACACAGCATCTGCACAGTATCTGCACAGTATTTGCACAGTATCTGCACTGTATACACATTTGCGGCGGGATACGGAGCAGAATTTTCGGTATCCTCCAAACTATGTTGTTTGAGAAAATATAACAAATAGAAACAGTAATATCAAGACAACATAAAGCTTAAAAGCAAAAAAAAGAACAAAATAAAATGCATAACAATTATATCAATTTCAACAGATTCGTGTCTTTATTAACGGACATTTCCTTCAGTAATATCAAATGTAAATGTATCGAAGCTCTAAACATAAAATAAGTATTTCTCATAGTTCATGAAACGGCACCCCATACATTTCTGGTATCTACAGTCTACAAAATACATCAAAGAACACCGGTATTTGTTAAAAGTATATAAAATTATCACATATGACAAATCAGCCCATCATACACTAAGAGATTTGAAGCGTTATTTGTAACCTCATATGAGATATTGCGTACAAACGTCACCACTTGGTCACATCAATCACGTAAATGCCACCTACAGTGTCAGCAGCACTATGACGGCTAATATTGGAAAATACACAAACTGTCACACACAAATTGTCACATAGAAACTGGCACACACAAACTGTCTTACACAAATCGTCACAAACTGTCACACACATACTGTCACACACAAATTGACACACACGCTGTCACACACAAACTGTCAAATGCAAACTGTCACATACAACGTATCGTATATAAACCTATGACTTAGGGTTCCAAATGATTCACGCTGACACAATGATCTGGCTAGAGTACACTAACGTGGACACACTGATCTGGCTAGAGTACACTAACGTGGACACACTGATCTGGCTAGAGTACACTAACGTGGACACACTGATCTGGCTAGAGTACACTAACGTGGACACACTCATCTGGCTAGAGTACACTAACGTGGACACACTCATCTGGCTAGAGTACACTAACGTGGACACACTCATCTGGCTAGAGTACACTAACGTGGACACAATGATCTGGCTAGAGTACACTAACGTGGACACACTCATCTGGCTAGAGTACACTAACGTGGACACACTCATCTGGCTAGAGTACACTAACGTGGACACACTCATCTGGCTAGAGTACACTAACGTGGACACAATGATCTGGCTAGAGTACACTAACGTGGACACAATGATCTGGCTAGAGTACACTAACGTGGACACAATGATCTGGCTAGAGTACACTAACGTGGACACAATGATCTGGCTAGAGTACACTAACGTGGACACACTGATCTGGCTAGAGTACACTAACGTGGACACACTCATCTGGCTAGAGTACACTAACGTGGACACACTCATCTGGCTAGAGTACACTAACGTGGACACAATGATCTGGCTAGAGTACACTAACGTGGACACACTGATCTGGCTAGAGTACACTAACGTGGACACACTCATCTGGCTAGAGTACACTAACGTGGACACACTCATCTGGCTAGAGTACACTAACGTGGACACACTCATCTGGCTAGAGTACACTAACGTGGACACACTCATCTGGCTAGAGTACACTAACGTGGACACAATGATCTGGCTAGAGTACACTAACGTGGACACACTCATCTGGCTAGAGTACACTAACGTGGACACACTCATCTGGCTAGAGTACACTAACGTGAACACTATGATCTGGCTAGAGTACACTAACGTGGACACTATGATCTGGCTAGAGTACACTAACGTGGACACACTCATCTGGCTAGAGTACACTAACGTGGACACACTCATCTGGCTAGAGTACACTAACGTGAACACTATGATCTGGCTAGAGTACACTAACGTGGACACTATGATCTGGCTAGAGTACACTAACGTGGACACACTCATCTGGCTAGAGTACACTAACGTGGACACACTCATCTGGCTAGAGTACACTAACGTGGACACTATGATCTGGCTAGAGTACACTAACGTGGACACACTCATCTGGCTAGAGTACACTAACGTGGACACACTCATCTGGCTAGAGTACACTAACGTGGACACACTCATCTGGCTAGAGTACACTAACGTGAACACTATGATCTGGCTAGAGTACACTAACGTGGACACTATGATCTGGCTAGAGTACACTAACGTGGACACACTCATCTGGCTAGAGTACACTAACGTGGACACACTCATCTGGCTAGAGTACACTAACGTGGACACTATGATCTGGCTAGAGTACACTAACGTGGACACACTCATCTGGCTAGAGTACACTAACGTGGACACAATGATCTGGCTAGAGTACACTAACGTGGACACAATGATCTGGCTAGAGTACACTAACGTGAACACTATGATCTGGCTAGAGTACACTAACGTGGACACAATGATCTGGCTAGAGTACACTAACGTGGACACAATGATCTGGCTAGAGTACACTAACGTAGACACAATGATCTGGCTAGAGTACACTAACGTGGACACAATGATCTGGCTAGAGTACACTAACGTGGACACTATGATCTGGCTAGAGTACACTAACGTGGACATGCTGATCTGGCTAGAGTACACTAACGTGGACATGCTGATCTGGCTAGAGTACACTAACGTGGACACACTGATCTGGCTAGAGTACACTAACGTGGACACACTCATCTGGCTAGAGTACACTAACGTGGACACTATGATCTGGCTAGAGTACACTAACGTGGACATGCTGATCTGGCTAGAGTACACTAACGTGGACACACTCATCTGGCTAGAGTACACTAACGTGGACACACTGATCTGGCTAGAGTACACTAACGTGGACACACTCATCTGGCTAGAGTACACTAACGTGGACACACTCATCTGGCTAGAGTACACTAACGTGGACACAATGATCTGGCTAGAGTACACTAACGTGGACACTATGATCTGGCTAGAGTACACTAACGTGGACATGCTGATCTGGCTAGAGTACACTAACGTGGACACAATGATCTGGCTAGAGTACACTAACGTGGACACAATGATCTGGCTAGAGTACACTAACGTGGACACAATGATCTGGCTAGAGTACACTAACGTGGACACACTGATCTGGCTAGAGTACACTAACGTGGACACAATGATCTGGCTAGAGTACACTAACGTGGACACAATGATCTGGCTAGAGTACACTAACGTGGACACACTGATCTGGCTAGAGTACACTAACGTGGACACTATGATCTGGCTAGAGTACACTAACGTGGACATGCTGATCTGGCTAGAGTACACTAACGTGGACACACTCATCTGGCTAGAGTACACTAACGTGGACACAATGATCTGGCTAGAGTACACTAACGTGGACACACTGATCTGGTTAGAGTACACTAACGTGGACACACTCATCTGGCTAGAGTACACTAACGTGGACACACTGATCTGGCTAGAGTACACTAACGTGGACACTATGATCTGGCTAGAGTACACTAACGTGGACACACTCATCTGGCTAGAGTACACTAACGTGGACACACTGATCTGGCTAGAGTACACTAACGTGGACACACTCATCTGGCTAGAGTACACTAACGTGGACACAGTGATCTGGCTAGAGTACACTAACGTGGACACAATGATCTGGCTAGAGTACACTAACGTGGACACAATGCTAACACCTGATAAAAGGTTCTAATAACATTTCTACAACTAGACGGTCCGTCTCTGTGACACACCTAGATATGTCTTACTGATACACAAATGTGGTCTCTAAAACGCCGTCACAGAGGAGACAAACTAGCAGCAGTCTAAGTCAAGAGCGATGTTACTATCTGTTGTCCAAGTCAAGAGCGATGTTATTTTCTGCTGTTTAAGTCAGAAGCGATGTTAATGTGTGCTGTCTAAGTCAAGAGCGATGTTACTATCTGTTGCCTAAGTCAAGAGTAATGTTACTGTCTGCTGTCTAAGTCAGGAGTGATGTTACTTTATGCTGTCTAAGTCAAGAGCGATGTTACTATCTGCTGTCTAAGTCAAGAGTGATGTTACTGTCTGCTGTCTAAGTCAGGAGCGATGTTACTTTATGCTGTCTAAGTCAAGAGCGATGTTACTATCTGCTGTCTAAGTCAAGAGTGATGTTACTGTCTGCTAAGTCAAGAGCGATGTTACTGTCTGCTAAGTCAAGATCAATGTTACCGTCTGTGGTCTAAGTCAAGAGCGATGTTACTGTCTGATAAGTTAAGAGCAATGTTACTGTCTGCTAAGTTAAGAGCGATGTTACTGTCTGTGGTCTAAGTCAAGAGTGATGTTACTGTCTGCTAAGTTAAGAGCAATGTTACTGTCTGTGGTCTAAGTCAAGAGCGATGTTATTATCTGCTGTCTAAGTTAAGAGTGATGTTACTGTCTGCTCAGTCAAGATCGATGTTACTGTCTGTGGTCTAACTCAAGAGCGATGTTACTATATGTTGTCTAAGTCAGGAGCGATGTTACTGTATGCTGTCTAAGTCAAGAGCGATGATACTATCTGCTGTCTAAGTCAAGAGTGATGTTACTGTCTGCTAAGTCAAGACTGTCTGCTAAGTTAAGAGCAATGCTTCTGTCTATTGTCTAAATCCTCACTAGATGAATTATCTGGTAATTAATAAATAAATAATACAATGACTGGGGAAAAAGTCATCAGACTGCTGTAACTATCTGTTGTCTAAGTCAAGACTGCTGTAACTATCTGTTGTCTAAGTCAAGACTGCTGTAACTATCTGTTGTCTAAGTCAAGACTGCTGTAACTATCTGTTGTCTAAGTCAAGACTGCTGTAACTATCTGTTGTCTAAGTCAAGACTGCTGTAACTATCTGTTGTCTAAGTCAAGACTGCTGTAACTATCTGTTGTCTAAGTCAAGACTGCTGTAACTATCTGTTGTCTAAGTCAAGACTGCTGTAACTATCTGTTGTCTAAGTCAAGACTGCTGTAACTATCTGTTGTCTAAGTCAAGACTGCTGTAACTATCTGTTGTCTAAGTCAAGACTGCTGTAACTATCTGTTGTCTAAGTCAAGACTGCTGTAACTATCTGTTGTCTAAGTCAAGACTGCTGTAACTATCTGTTGTCTAAGTCAAGACTGCTGTAACTATCTGTTGTCTAAGTCAAGACTGCTGTAACTATCTGTTGTCTAAGTCAAGACTGCTGTAACTATCTGTTGTCTAAGTCAAGACTGCTGTAACTATCTGTTGTCTAAGTCAAGACTGCTGTAACTATCTGTTGTCTAAGTCAAGACTGCTGTAACTATCTGTTGTCTAAGTCAAGACTGCTGTAACTATCTGTTGTCTAAGTCAAGACTGCTGTAACTATCTGTTGTCTAAGTCAAGACTGCTGTAACTATCTGTTGTCTAAGTCAAGACTGCTGTAACTATCTGTTGTCTAAGTCAAGACTGCTGTAACTATCTGTTGTCTAAGTCAAGACTGCTGTAACTATCTGTTGTCTAAGTCAAGACTGCTGTAACTATCTGTTGTCTAAGTCAAGACTGCTGTAACTATCTGTTGTCTAAGTCAAGACTGCTGTAACTATCTGTTGTCTAAGTCAAGACTGCTGTAACTATCTGTTGTCTAAGTCAAGACTGCTGTAACTATCTGTTGTCTAAGTCAAGACTGCTGTAACTATCTGTTGTCTAAGTCAAGACTGCTGTAACTATCTGTTGTCTAAGTCAAGACTGCTGTAACTATCTGTTGTCTAAGTCAAGACTGCTGTAACTATCTGTTGTCTAAGTCAAGACTGCTGTAACTATCTGTTGTCTAAGTCAAGACTGCTGTAACTATCTGTTGTCTAAGTCAAGACTGCTGTAACTATCTGTTGTCTAAGTCAAGACTGCTGTAACTATCTGTTGTCTAAGTCAAGACTGCTGTAACTATCTGTTGTCTAAGTCAAGACTGCTGTAACTATCTGTTGTCTAAGTCAAGACTGCTGTAACTAACTGTTGTCTAAGTCAAGACTGCTGTAACTATCTGTTGTCTAAGTCAAGACTGCTGTAACTATCTGTTGTCTAAGTCAAGACTGCTGTAACTATCTGTTGTCTAAGTCAAGACTGCTGTAACTATCTGTTGTCTTAAGTCAAGACTGCTGTAACTATCTGTTGTCTAAGTCAAGACTGCTGTAACTATCTGTTGTCTTAAGTCAAGACTGCTGTAACTATCTGTTGTCTAAGTCAAGACTGCTGTAACTATCTGTTGTCTAAGTCAAGACTGCTGTAACTATCTGTTGTCTAAGTCAAGACTGCTGTAACTATCTGTTGTCTAAATCAAGACTGCTGTAACTATCTGTTGTCTAAGTCAAGACTGCTGTAACTATCTGTTGTCTAAGTCAAGACTGCTGTAACTATCTGTTGTCTAAGTCAAGACTGCTGTAACTATCTGTTGTCTAAGTCAAGACTGCTGTAACTATCTGTTGTCTAAGTCAAGACTGCTGTAACTATCTGTTGTCTAAGTCAAGACTGCTGTAACTATCTGTTGTCTAAGTCAAGACTGCTGTAACTATCTGTTGTCTAAGTCAAGACTGCTGTAACTATCTGTTGTCTAAGTCAAGACTGCTGTAACTATCTGTTGTCTAAGTCAAGACTGCTGTAACTATCTGTTGTCTAAGTCAAGACTGCTGTAATTATCTGTTGTCTAAGTCAAGACTGCTGTAACTATCTGTTGGC
Source organism: Candidula unifasciata (assembly GCA_905116865.2). Lineage (NCBI taxonomy): Eukaryota > Metazoa > Mollusca > Gastropoda > Stylommatophora > Geomitridae > Candidula > Candidula unifasciata. The sequence goes on from CAJHNH020002535.1 coordinate 9,187, forward strand.
GAAAGTGTCGTCATGAATCGACTGGTTGAGACACATACGTAGGGATTAACAATCAGTTAGCTACTTTGTGACTGATGAAATTACGTATTAACTAGGTCATTGCAAGTAGAACTACACGTAAAATACATCATCATAAATGAAATTACCCGGTGACTTCGTCTTTGGTTATAAAACTACGAATTAACTACGTCATTCATGATGGAAATACATATAATGAAGTTATAAATGATGCAACTACATGTTAACTACGTCATCTATTATGGAATAAAACTTTAACTACGTCATAAATCAATGGAACTACACGTTAACTATGTCTTTATTAACGGAACTACAAGTCAGCTACGCCATCAATGATGGAACTACGTGTTAACTACGTCACCACAAATGTGACGACACGTTAAAAACATCATCGTGGATCAAACTGTACTACGTCACTAGTGATGGTACTAGAAGTCAGGAATAGGCGAAAATTGGTAAATCGAACAAAACTGAAGACACGAACGTTCGTGTTCCATTGGAGCATGCAAATATTTACCAATGTATAAATACGAAATATCAGGAATGCAAAATCCAGTAACATAAACCATGTTTGTTCTTTGAAAGACATTGGTAGAAATTCAAATAAACTCTTTATTCACAAAATAAATTTCTCTTTTTTGTCTTTGTAATTTATCAAAATAAATTAAATAAATAAAAGATAAATGAGAAGGCACAAAATATGAATGCATTTGCATAAATGAATAGAATTTGCAAAAACTTAATAATAATTATCACGATGACGTTGATGATGTGGTTAAGATGATGTAAATGACGATGATGCTGGCGACAATGATGATGATGATGACGATAATGATGATGGCGACCACACTGATGACGACAAAGATGATGACGAAAATGATACTGCCGATGAAGACAGTCACAAGACTTGTAGAAAACGTAGGAGACACAGGCGATCCTATAGGAAATGAGCTGACGTCACCAGTATAGGCTTGACTTTGGCTTCCTGTACTAGGACAGTTATGTCTTGCATAATCACTGCCCTTGGAGTCTGAACTGAATGGTGCTACTCCCTTCCTTACCTCTCATGACAGGGGCAGTTTTGTTTTGGCCAATCCTCCCTCATCAGCCCGCAGATAATTATAGGAATGGCTTTGATGGGTAGTTGCTATGATTTCCCATAGAAATATTTATGGATGTATTAGTGTACTGTACTTGTTTTATTTCTTTTCAAATCACGAATTTAAAAACTTTTTAAAAAATTGAAAAGGAATTTGATATTTAACGTTAATTATGATTTAAAAGAAATGTGGGTAGGTATACGATGATTATTCTTTATTTTAAAACCTATAATATATCCGTGGGGAGGGAGGGTGCGCGCGCGCATGCGTGCTGTACAATAATTAATCACTGTTCACCAAGGTTCAAGGAAAGTCGGACACAACATTACGCAATATGCAGATGAGATCTGTGCTAATATTTCTTAAATAAATCTATGGTGTCATTAATTACCTGGCCGAGACTCGACCAGACATGTCTCATCGTGTCTTCAGTGTCTTCACCTGCCAGTAGCACCTGTGTCTCCCCCCAGCCCTGCCTATCAAGTCTAACATTTTGAAATACTAATGTAATATCAGGGGACACTGGTAACCTCCATCAAGGTCATGTCCTGACCTGACCTTGGCCCGAAAGTTAAAACTAAAAGGTCAGTTCAACGTCTCAGACTGGCTGACGTGCATATCCCCCGACTGCTGGTTTTTGGGTCCAGAAGTTCGCCGTGCCGATAGACCTAGATTGCCAAGTTTTCGCGATCTCATACGATCACTAGAAACAGGGATCAGGTCCTTGTGTCTCTACTTTTCCAGAAGCAATCCATCCAGCTATTCATCTCTAAAGAAAGGAAAAGAAAAAAAATCACACACACCATGAGGGCCTCAAAGAATTAGGGGACGATCACCAAAGCCCGGGTTTCTGTTTTAGACTAGCTATGTCAGCTGATTCCATGTAGCGTTGCACGCGTCTTCTATGCCAGGGCGTGTCATGGACATAATGAATCAATCGATGATTGAATGAACGTCGTCAATATCAAACTGTAACAAATATGATAACAAACAATGAATTATGGACGGGGCATATCACAACAGGAGACAACCAATAGGCTGTGCCGTGCAGACAGTTCGTGTAAACACAAACCACAACAACAAAACACACAGCCTGTCAGACAGAATATACATGAATGCTATCAGACAGAATATACACGAATGCTATCAGACAGAATATACACGAATGCTATCAGACAGAATATACATGAATGCTGTCAGACAGAATATACACGAATGCTGTCAAACAGATTGTGGGAACGATAGCGTTTACTAAAGTCATCAAGAAACAGCAGATCAAGTGGTCTGGTCATCTCGTTAGAATGAAGCAACATCAAATACCATTACAAGCACTGCATCCCAGAATATCAGATACAAGATCAAGAGGACGGCCGCCCCCCAAAAAAATGAATCAACAACAATATATACAGTTTACACCTTCGCGGCATGTCATTAGCCAGTGGCAACCATCGTGCACTGGATTACATTGTTTCTTCCCACGGTGGCTGATGATGATGATGATGATGATGATAATGATGATGACGATGGTGATGGTGATGATGATGATGACGATGATTATGGTGATGATGATGACGACGATGATGATGACGATGGTGATGATGATGATGATGATGATGATGATGATGATGATGATTATGGTGGTGATGATGATGATGATGATGATGATGACGATGAAACAAATGAAATTTAAAATAATAATAAAATCATTGATGTTTCTCAGCACAGAGAGTGTTAAGTGAGGTATGTACAAGTTAACGATGACTTGAAACAAATGTGCACTCTACAAACAGGCAATGCTGACGGAACAATACACAGCCTAGACCAAGTAGTCGACATATTCCCGGTGAGGACGTCATGGCTGACCAAGCCTCTGGTTCAGACATGCGTCCAAAAATGAACAAGTAATCTCATATCGGAAACAGAAAGGTAACCGCCAAGTGATCAGGATTTCACAAATACTAGTTCAGAATCTTTTGTGTGTGTGTATGTAGGTTTCCGTGGTTCACAATTGGCTAATTAGCCTCCGTGTGATACCGGAAAGATTATAGGAAGTAAAGGGGTAACTAGTGACATTATCATCTATGGGGTCATGACTGCGCCAAATGAATATGAAACCCTCACCGTGGATACAGTACAGGCTGGCCTCGACTGACTGGCGTTTTACCACAGCCGGACATCACTCCCAGCGATCAACACCCGGTGACACAAAATGTCACCCTTTGGAAAAGGATCACCAGGGGACAGGTCCGAGAAACCCCGTTCAACCCGTATGGTTATAATTAGGATCTCTGACCACAGCCGGGGTGGGGCTTCAATATGACGAAAAATTACATCCCATGTTACCTTCTGACAGGTTGTATATGGAACTGGTCGCAAAGGGAATGTATTCGTTTCAATACTGGTTTATTTAAGTGGGTTATAACAATTGAATTCACAAACAAACAACAAGAAAAAAACTAAAATGCAGTTTATGACCTAAATGAACTGTAGATAATGTCAAAAATAATCATTTATAGTGTAGGGCATTATTCCATATGTTGTTTCTTTGTTTAAACCTGCCGGTGGAGTTATCTTTCTTGATTCGCAATTTCTTGTGTTGTACGTGCAAGTGATCCTTCATCGAACATGTGGCCAGTTCTACTCCTCATATCGTAGACATTGGCTTCTAAGTGTTCTGTCCTTATCCAGAGATTGACAGTCTTGTTGAGCAAAGTCTTCCTAAACTACTAATGTATTGTCTATCGGATGTTTGTTTTCTGAATGGCCAATTAGTGTTTCAGCTCGGGCCTCTCGGCAGGAGCGAACCCAACCCTTCAGTCAAGCATACTCACAAGTTCACCTCCTTGACCACCACTTTCAAAGCTGGCAGATCACTAACGTAAAATAATGTTGTCAAACAGGAATTTATCTTAAACTGTGTCTGCGCCTTCTCACGTCCTCTGACTTGTTTTTCAGATCAACACAATAAACATTATTTTCATAAATAAACATATATACTTATGTTAAGAGTTTTATCATAACTCTGGGCAAATATGACACAAAATGAAAGATCATTTCAGAGCTTAAGTTACACATCGTAAAAACATGACAGATTAATGAAGACCTTATCTATGATTCAGCAATAAAGTGCAGATATACATAGCCTTACAATATTCCTCTCCAACAACTCGCATCTATGTAACAGACACCAACTATCACAGTTATAATCTTAACAAATGTGTTCCATGATATTAAATGTTCAGCTGTGAGACATTCTGCCCGGACTCATCAATAATCCCGCAGCAAATGAATTCAGACGATCACCACGGCAACCATGTCAACAAATATATTTATAAGCAAATGTTTACACCAAGTATCGCCTGTTACAAGAATTCTCGACTTCTCTGTTGACTAGACTTACGAAATCTAGACGATTGCTATGGGGATTTGACTTTCCGTGATGTGACAGGGTAGTTCTGTGTTCGGGTATTTGTGGGTAATGGAGATTGTACGTCGTGATTGGGTCAAATATGGGACATGACTGAGTGTGTGTTAGAATTTGTTGATCTTTCGGGTGAGTTGTTGATGAGTGGGATGATGGGTGAGTTGTTGATGAGTGGGATGATGAGTGATTGGGATTGTTTGGTAACTGGACAAACGGATGGAATATGGCGTCGGTCAGGTTTTCTGGACAGTAGTGTTCCCAGGTCACGTTTGGTAGGAACGATTCCTGGACATAGGCCAGAGAGTGTGTATGTCTGAGAGGCTGATGCGTGGGTTGTTGCTGCTGCTGTAGTTGTTGTGCTGGGAGGTAATCCGTTGACAGAGGAGCTGTAGGCGTCGGTGTTTGTAGATTCTTGGCGTTTTCAGATGACGTCTGAACGGAAGACGTCGCTGTATAAGAGGACGCTGATGAGCGTCTAGAGGAGGGGACAGGAGGAGGTGGTTGTAGATAAACAGGTGTGAAAGATATAGATTTTGATGGCGTCAGGGGTGCCCGAGTAACTGGCGAGGTAGGTGAAGAGGGTGATGAGTGAGCATTGACGGTGTCACATGGATAATCACTGGTCTCGTTATTACCCGGGTCTCCGTCTTGGGGCTCCAGTTTTAAGTACAACTTAGGAACTTCATATGAATCGGTGCCATCCTGGGGAAAGCTGTCGTCATGAAGCGTGAAATCTACAGAGAAACTCCTAGAGCGTGGCCCAGGCTGTCCGCTGTCGCTTCCCGCGACCTTGACACTGTCAAGATCGGAGCAACTTGCAGCTGATCTGAGGGCGCTCTTCACGTACAAATATGGACACGGCGCTACGGCCGAATCTGTTTGTCTACGTTGAACATTATCGTATCCATCATGTTTATTTTCAATGTTTTGTTCATCCAAAAATTCAAGCGACTTTCTTAACTTTTCATTGATTGTGTACACCGTCACTTCCGGAACAAGGGAAGCTACTCTGCTGTCAGTTCTGCTGAGACGTGGAGTTCCGCTGATGGCGGAAATCAAACTTGCTCGTCTGTCTACTGGTAGACACAGCTTACTTCTGCAGAATTCTCGGAACAACCGCTTGAAAGCTGCCCGCAGTTCGTTGTTCTTGAAGGCATACAACCACGGGTTGATGCCACTGTTGAATACGGTAAGTAGGACCAGGTAGGTCTGTATCCATTTGTTGAATGCAGAAGAACTCACTGCCCTAACGAAGACGAAAGTTAGATATGGCAGCCACAGAATCAGAAACACACCTATCACCAGGGCTAATGTTTTGGCGTATTTCGTGTCCTTGATAATAAATTTCACCTGCAGGTGACGATGTACCGCGAATTCCACTGCTGCGATGGCCTTAGCGTGATGCCTTGCAACCATAAAAATACGAAAATAACACACGAAAATGGCTATGCAGGATGGTACAAAAATGGCGCTCAGAAACAGAATTGGCGCCTTTCCCTGTATGAGATTAGAAGAACATGGTGTAGAGGACGTAGGAAGGTCATACCAGCCCGCCATTAGAGGCAGCCATACAATGATGGCAGCATATATCCAGGTGACGGAGACCATAATGGCCACTTTTCTGGATGTCATCACGTTGATGTATTCCAAGGGAGATACCAGTGCCGTGTGGCGATCGTAAGCTATTGTAGCCATTGTTAATACGGACACACCACACGCCATCATCAGCACTCGATTGGGTATCAGACAGACAACTGCGTCTCCTGCCTGCTCCACCCCGCCAAAGTTGAACACCTCAAACATAATTCCGAAAGGAGTGGCGAGGGCCACAAAGATATCCACTGCAGCAAGCGAGGTGATGAAATAATTCGTCGGCGTGTGCAACCTCCTGAAGCGAACCACGCTAATAATGACAAACACATTACTCAACAAAATAAAAGGCACCATGACACTGACAATTGCAACAGCGCCAATTTCCTCGGCTGACCAGGAAGAAGCTGACTGATCTATCGTTTCGTTAGTTGTCTGTAGAAAAGACGAATTCCTCAGAGATTCGATACTGCCCACTATATTACTAATATCCCCAGCAAATGTCACGTCACCTAAAAATGGAAGGGTAACTGACTCGGGTAGATCAGTCAAAGGTAATCCAGTACTTGTCTGGTCACTGTTGGTAAAGTCTGACAAGGGTAATTTGCCTTCTGGCGCAGCATTATCTAATGCCCCGTTTGTCGCCGCCATTGACGATAACAGAGATGAAATCATGGAACTGCTGGCAGGGTTGTCGTCCGCAGGCCTCACCAACTCATCAATCTCCTCTTGGACATCGGACAGGTCGAAGTTGCCCAAGTTAGTGTCCACTACTGGTCCGCGCTCAGAAGCCGGTATACTATTGTCTTCTATTTCCGCCATCTTGACTTAGGGAACTTCCAGGTGACAAAACAAATTACAAGCACAATTGTTTATTAATTGCCAATTCTAAGTATAAAAGACAATCGGGCATGCATCGGTTCCCAGAGGGCGCCTGAATCAACATTATATTTGTGGCTTTGACGTCATTGTCGTGTAAATCTGGCCATAATGTGCTCTTTGTTTCCGCTTCACTTCTGCAATGATAAAAATACAGAATATATAAATAAATGTTGAAAATAGCAATGACACATAAACGAGAGGCACGCATTCGTGTACCCCAGCACAGGTAGAGTTGTCATCACCTGAGGGTTGCCACGGCAACCTGACATAGGGATAGTATGGCGGCTGTCGTCAGACGGAAGTGGGGTAACTATTTTTCACAACGCCAGATTTCTTTACAGCACTGCCAGTAATAATTCTAAATCCACTACACAAAATCATTGCAGCAGTGACAACAACAAGGAGATTGCAGCTACAAATAAACAACATAATACAAACATTATCCGTCAAAATCGTGTTCCAGTTAAAGCACTTATGTGAGAGAAGCCATCTGTTTCTTCTATTAGAACTTCCACTATACAAATGACTTCATGTACAGTCACAACTGCAAGCACTCGACAATTTGTATCACTACTACTAGTAATACTGACAGCCGCCGTGGTGTAGCGGCTAGATGCTCACCTACGATCCCAAGGTCGTGGGTTCAAACCTGAACGGAGCGGGACACTTTTCAACAGTGACCCTGGCTCTCAAGTCGACCCAGCCTTAAATAGGTACGAGGTGGAGTCCTGGGAAGTAAAGGCGGCGCTCATGATGTCGACCATATCACCCAGTGGGTACTTATCGTCGACTGGTCTAGGTCTAGCACCATATGTCTGATACGCCTGGAGGCGTGGACAAGGTCCTTGAGTTTTTACTAGCACTACAACAACCTGAACACATTAGTCGACAACAACAACCTGAACACATTAGTCGACAACAACTTTTACCTGAACACATTAGTCGACAACAACAACAACCTGAACACATTAGTCGACAACAACTTTTACCTGAACACATTAGTCGACAACAACAACAACCTGAACACATTAGTCGACAACAACAACCTGAACACATTAGTCGACAACAACAACAACCTGAACACATTAGTCGACAACAACAACCTGAACACATTAGTCGACAACAACAACAACCTGAACACATTAGTCGACAACAACAACAACCTGAACACATTAGTCGACAACAACAACCTGAACACATTAGTCGACAACAACAACAACCTGAACACATTAGTCGACAACAACTATTACCTGAACTAATTAGTCGACAACTAGTGTTACTAGAATTTATTAGTCTACAACTACTATTACTTGAATTAATTAGTCTACAACTACTACTACTTGAACTAATTAGTCTACAACTACTACTACTTGAACTAATTAGTCTATAACTACTACTACTTGAACTAATTAGTCTACAACAACTACTACTACTTGAACTAATAAGTCTTCAATGTCTATAATTACTAAATTGTTATTACAAAAACAAATATCCCAGCCAATATCACTACCATAACCACCGTCCCCATCACTACTACCATAAAGTCATCGATCAGCTACTACAACTACTGTTGCTAGTACAACCACTACAACTACTGTTGCTAGTACAACCACTACAGTTACTACTTACACTACCGATGTGATAGGACAATTATTACAACTGCTGCTTCTACTACTACTACATACGGCAACGCCTTTAGTACACTTCCGAACCAACTGCAGGGTAGGAACACTGGTCTAAACAATGAACTGGGCAGCAAACAATGCTTGATGGAAATCCATCCACCTCATTATTGGGTGGATCCGCAAAAATCTTTGACCCCATCTGGGCCGATACGCTCTGGTTAACCTATGGAATAATTCTCATTTCCGTTTCCGGTGACTTGGGAGCGCAATTGGTAGCCAATCATCGTGGTCAGGGGAGGGAGTGTACAGTCCGACCTGGTGAAGCGTGCTTGGGGACGGCTCACTTGTTGACAGGATGTCTATAATCTGGGTTTGATCAAGTCAGCAGAACTGCAGGGGGAACTGTACGCTGACGTTCAGGGCTTGATCAAGTCAGCAGAACTGCAGGAGGAACTGTACCCTGACGTTCAGGGTTTTTTCTCTAGCGTGTCAGTGATTACCTTGATTGCTCTTGGGTATTGTCACAAGTGGTTCAGTCTCCTCTCATTCCACAAGAGTGCACTAAAACCCAAGGTTTTGTGAGTCCAAATCTGTGCATACCAGATGTTATAAATCCTGTCTGATGGGTACCATATAGACATCTAGGTTCTTGCCTTTGCAATGGCCTATTCAATCTACTCTCGACCTACTGTCGACCTACTCTCAGCCTACTCTCGAACTACTGTCGACCTACTCTCGGCCTACTGTCGACCTACTCTCGGCCTACTCTCGTCCTACTGTCGACCTACTCTCGGCCTACTATCGTCCTACTGTCGACCTACTCTCAGTCTACTCTCGACCTACTGTCGACCTACTCTCAGCCTACTCTCGTCCTACTGTCGACCTACTCTCGGCCTACTCTCGTCCTACTGTCGACCTACTCTCAGCCTACTCTCGACCTACTCTCGGCCTACTCTCGACCTACTCTCAGCCTACTCTGGGCCTACTGTCGGCCTACTGTCGACCTACTCTCAGCCTACTCTCGACTTACTCTCGGCCTACTCTCGTCCTACTGTCGACCTACTCTCAGCCTACTCTCGACCTACTCTCGACCTTCTGTCGACATTCCAAAGAACTGTAATCTGCAGTTCCCGCTTAGGCTTCGCCGCCCTAGTGTTAGAACAGACTCTCTGCTTCTCCACAAGCATGTCACAAAAGGCCACTGATTAAGGAATTGCTGGAATCTGAGGTGTTGAGCCGAAAGGCGCAGATATCGTAGCCTAGCTGTAAGCTACATCACAACGTGTTAACTGTCCTTTTGGGGGCAAATGCGGAAGAAGTAGAAGCGTGCACATGGAGTACAATGCCCTCATAGCTGTTTGCCAATATCAGTCGGCCAGAAGTGTGACACACTAAACAAAAACTTTCCTCTCAAAACGGAGCAACAACAACAGTAAACCCACGACCAGACCTCTGCATCATTGCTCATGACCAGTTGGCTTTTGCAGCTATGAAGTTCTATTCCATAGATAGCCAGCCATATGCCAATCGTGCTGGTGTTTCTTCAACATACAAGGTAGGTTGCTGTGCTCCAGTTCTTCACTTTCCTCACGGATCTCGCCACCACACGGGCAGCTCCAGAATCTGTGGATTGGACAGTCTTTTCCTTGTTTCTTTTGAAGCAAAAATAATCTCGCAGTGAACCGTGACTGTTGAAGACGGACACTTGTTTGATGCCACTCGGCTGCTAGACATTGGCGATAGAGCAAGGGTGAAGTGACATGAATGTTTCACCGTTCGCATCCTTTTCCTGCTGGATTGGATTAAATTCACTCCGTGGATTCTCCTCTTTTTCTCCTCCTCCTCCTCTTCTTCTTTCCCCTTTTACCTCACTGAAGTGTATCTGGGGAAGATGTAAAATCTTCTTTGTGCTCTTTCATGCGCTAATTAAGAGTATTTCCATTTCTGAAGAGCTGTTCTTGCTGCAGTAATTCCATCTACGTTCTGACAGTGCACGAGAAACGATTAGCGCGGTGTGTCTGTTGCTGTGTGTCCAGTTTATTTCTTCAGCACGGCTCTCTCTGGGGCTGTAGGTACCAGGGCATTGTCATCAGATGACCAAACCATCCCATCTGTTGCTCTTTAATTAACTGTATAACGAGTGTCCGTCATATCTTTTTAATTTTTTTTAAATTTCCTTTTTTCATTACTAAAACAGGTCTTGTAAGAATCTGATCTCTGTTGTTGTGCTTTTGCTTTCATTGATTGTAGTAAGCGTTCTTCTCTGTTGTGCTTTTGCTTTCATTGATTGTAGTAAGCGTTCTTCTCTGTTGTGCTTTTGCTTTCATTGATTGTAGTAAGCGTTCTTCTCTGTTGTGCTTTTGCTTTCATTGATTGTAGTGAGCGTTCTTCTCTGTTGTTGTGCTTTTGCTTTCATTGATTGTGGTTAGCGCTCTTCTCTGTTGTTGTGCTTTTGCTTTCATTGATTGTAGTAAGCGTCAAAATCTAACACTGGTTAACAACCCCTGAAGTTTAGAAGCGAAGTAGAATATGGTCAGTCCTAGCGTAAATTCTAAAGTCTGTCCACAAAAACGAATGTTTATAGCACTGTAATACAGGTTAAACATGCATGTGGATCCTTGCTGATGCTGCGGAATTTGTGCGTTGGGTGAGATGGTCCTGGTGCTCCGCATTGGAGGAGACTACAGATCCTATAGATTCCCATCTAAGTTTTGACAGTGCACGAGAAACGATTAGCAGAGAACCCCACAGGAATCATTGTTTTCATAAATATCTCACTCATATGTTGCTAAACAATAAACGACTCTAAAGATGTATTACACATAAGTAATGAAGGAAAGTAGAAAACAGAGTATACTGTTGTAAACGTTGATTCTGAATGTTAATAGGACTTTCTTGGAAGCACGTAAGCTGCACTTAACTACGGTGTGTTATAGGGGTGGGGGGGGGTGGAGCCACTTTTACTGCTGGGTAAGCTAACACTGGACAGGTCACTCCATGTAGAGCAGTACAGCTGACCTCTACTGTGACCTAACACGCCAGGATGTATTCAGACTTGTAACGTGTTCGTTGAATGGTGGTTGTAGGAGTCTAGGAGGATAAATAACGCCATCACATTATCTGTAGCAACAGCACAGGAAGAAGAAGAAGAAGAAGAAGAAGAAGAGAAGAAGAAGAAGGAGGAGGAGGAGAAGAAGAAGAAGAAGAAGAAGAAGAAGAAGAAGAAGAAGAAGAAGAAGAAGAAGAAGAAGAAGAAGAAGAAGAAGAAGAAGAAGAAGAAGAAAAAGAAAAAGAAGAAGAAGAAGAAGAAGAAGAAGAAGAAGAAGAAGAAGAAGAAGAAGAAGGTTGTAGACAGTATTATGGTGACGTCTGATTGGATAAAATACTTTTCATATTAAATGAGCGAGTGTCTGCCAGCAAATCACTGATGAGCGCTAAGTCCACATAACTGTTCAGAATTTAGAAAAGATGTACCAGAAAAGTTATGGGAGGTAAAGTCGGATTCGCCTTAAAAAAATCCACCAGGAACTGGTAGACTATTCCAAAAAGCCACTATGTTAGCAGTATGCCTTACAACGTTGTCGTGTTCCGGTATTGCAACAAAACATGGCAGAATTACCGCACAAGAAAGTTAAGTCAAGGACCGTTTTTCTCCTCTTTGACAAGCAGCATGTAGTTGGCACTCCATGAGGTCAACATCCTGTCGGCCGCCTTAACTTTCTCGGATATTACCTGATACCCATTTAAGATTGCGTCGAACTGCGAGCCAAGATCGCTTTTAAAAACCTAAAAGTCCGCCTTGAGGTTTTGAACCCAGGACCTTCTGGCCTGCAGACGAACGTCTAGCTCCTACGCCACCCCAGCTTCCCTCCCCCACCCTCCTGAAAAAATGCATTAGAAACGAGTGACCGCGGCATGTACAGTTAGACATGGATAGATGTGTGACAGATGAGACACGAATAGGACAATTTGACTTGAGTTGGTTGCACGCCTATGCTCTGTTAGGCGCTACAGGGCAGAATAAAAGAAGAATATGATGTATTTACTGGGTTTCTCCAGTCGATATTTACAGTCAATACTTCAGAAATCAAGTCTTAATAAAACATGACACTATATAGACAGGTTTCAATAAAACATGACACTATATAGACAGGTCTCAATAATACATGACACTATATAGACAGGTCTCAATAAAACATGACACTATATAGACAGGTTTCAATAAAACATGACACTATATAGACAGGTCTCATTAAAACATGACACTATATAGACAGGTCTCAATAAAACATGACACTATATAGACAGGTTTCAATAAAACATGACACTATATAGACAGGTCTCAATAAAACATGACACTATATAGACAGGTCTCAATAAAACATGACACTATATAGACAGGTCTCATTAAAACATGACACTATATAGACAGGTCTCATTAAAACATGACACTATATAGACAGGTCTCATTAAAACATGACACTATATAGACAGGTCTCATTAAAACATGACACTATATAGACAGGTCTCAATAAAACATGACACTATATAGACAGGTCTCATTAAAACATGACACTATATAGACAGGTCTCAATAAAACATGACACTATATAGACAGGTCTCAATAAAACATGACACTATATAGACAGGTCTCATTAAAACATGACACTATATAGACAGGTCTCATTAATACATGACACTATATAGACAGGTCTCAATAAAACATGACACTATATAGACAGGTCTCATTAAAACATGACACTATATAGACAGGTCTCAATAAAACATGACACTATATAGACAAGTCTCAATAATACATGACACTATATAGACAGGTCTCATTAAAACATGACACTATATAGACAGGTCTCATTAAAACATGACACTATATAGACAGGTCTCATTAAAACATGACACTATATAGACAGGTCTCATTAAAACATGACACTATATAGACAGGTCTCAATAAAACATGACACTATATAGACAGGTCTCATTAAAACATGACACTATATAGACAGGTCTCATTAAAACATGACACTATATAGACAGGTCTCATTAAAACATGACACTATATAGACAGGTCTCAATAAAACATGACACTATATAGACAAGTCTCAATAAAACATGACACTATATAGACAGGTCTCAATAAAACATGACACTATATAGACAGGTCTCAATAAAACATGACACTATATAGACAGGTCTCAATAAAACATGACACTATATAGACAGGTCTCATTAAAACATGACACTATATAGACAGGTCTCATTAATACATGACACTATATAGACAGGTCTCAATAAAACATGACACTATATAGACAGGTCTCATTAAAACATGACACTATATAGACAGGTCTCATTAAAACATGACACTATATAGACAGGTCTCAATAAAACATGACACTATATAGACAGGTCTCATTAAAACATGACACTATATAGACAGGTCTCAATAAAACATGACACTATATAGACAGGTCTCAATAAAACATGACACTATATAGACAGGTCTCATTAAAACATGACACTATATAGACAGGTCTCAATAAAACATGACACTATATAGACAAGTCTCAATAATACATGACACTATATAGACAGGTCTCATTAAAACATGACACTATATAGACAGGTCTCATTAAAACATGACACTATATAGACAGGTCTCATTAAAACATGACACTATATAGACAGGTCTCAATAATACATGACACTATATAGACAGGTCTCATTAAAACATGACACTATATAGACAGGTCTCATTAAAACATGACACTATATAGACAGGTCTCATTAAAACATGACACTATATAGACAGGTCTCATTAAAACATGACACTATATAGACAGGTCTCAATAAAACATGACACTATATAGACAGGTCTCATTAAAACATGACACTATATAGACAGGTCTCAATAAAACATGACACTATATAGACAGGTTTCAATAAAACATGACACTATATAGACAGGTCTCATTAAAACATGACACTATATAGACAGGTCTCAATAAAACATGACACTATATAGACAGGTTTCAATAAAACATGACACTATATAGACAGGTCTCAATAAAACATGACACTATATAGACAGGTCTCAATAAAACATGACACTATATAGACAGGTCTCAATAATACATGACACTATATAGACAGGTCTCAATAAAACATGACACTATATAGACAGGTCTCAATAATACATGACACTATATAGACAAGTCTCAATAAAACATGACACTAAATAAACATGTCTCAATAAAACATGACACTAAATACACAGGTCTCAATAAAACATGACACTATATAGACAAACCGGCAGACCTACTTACGGATGAATATCCAATTAGGAGTTGTCCTCCCGGAGGTTAATCCCACAATTCTTTTCAAGATTTTATTATATTCCAATGCGAAGTTGCTCGTTTATAACTGACACTACCAACTGAATTTTTCGATTCTTTAAACACGTAAGTAAAGTGCTTGTATCTGAAGTTGCTAAATGAAATGATTGTTTTCAAACAGAAGTTTCAAACTCCGGTCACAAACTGCGACTGAAGTAGAACTGTTAGTGGTCGTAGCGTCAAGCTATGATTGGGTGAGAAAACCCACCTTTTGGTTACTGAGTCAGTGGCGCGAGTGAGATATATATAGCTTCAAGGACAGACCGGCTTCTCTAGGGATGTTTGTTGAAAACATCAACTTCCCATCTGAGGATTATGATGAAGGCACCCTCCCCTAAAACACCAGCTACGAGAGCTGTTTGTCTCCGCCGCTCGCTGGCCAGGTAGACAAACCGCCTAGTTAGAACAACTACCCGTCACCTGGTTTGTTGAGTGACGACTCAAACCTGCTAGGGACGTCTTCTGTTAGGGCCTGATGGTTAAAGCCTTTGCTGAGAGCTGGGCTGTTTATCGCTGACGGACAGTCTACAGCTTCTCTCGTTATGGGATTTCAGCGGGGATTATACAGAGACGTATGATCTGAGTGAAAGTCATGCCGCTCTCTTTTCTTCCCCCTACCGCACCATAGATCTACGTTCCATACCAATGTTTCACATTTCTTTGTTTGTTTCTTTCTTTCTAAACAGGAAATATCACCGTCTTCATCATTGTCATTTTCACATTTGTATCTTACTCTAGAACCTCTCCTTTGTCTTCTTGTTCTTAATCATAACTCCAGTCATCTACCTCTTTTTCTTCTTCCCCCACTACCTAATGCCGTCTCCACCTTTCTATCATTGCCGTCATCACTATTGCCTCCATGCTTCCTCTTCTTTACCTTCTTCTGCAGCTTCTCCTTCTCTTTTCGTTTTCTCCTTTCAGTAACCATTTTTTTAAATGTAACCAGTGCGCCAAGGTCTGAGATTTGCGTCATCAAGTATACTCTCACAATGGATTGTCTACATTCACCCCCCCCCCCCCTCCCCACTCTCCTCAACTCATTCTGTCTTCATCAACAAACTAACTCTCCACCACTCAGGATATCTACATCCACACCCCACTCTCCTTAACTCATTCTGTCTACATCCACACCCCACTCTCCTTAACTCATTCTGTCTACATCCACACCCCACTCTCCTTAACTCATTCTGTCTACATCCACACCCCACTCTCCTTAACTCATTCTGTCTACATCCACACCCCACTCTCCTTAACTCATTCTGTCTACATCCACAAACTCACTCTCCTTAACTCATTCTGTCTACATCCACACCCCACTCTCCTTAACTCATTCTGTCTACATCCACAAACTCACTCTCCTTAACTCATTCTGTCTACATCCACAAACTCACTCTCCTTAACTCATTCTGTCTACATTCACAAACTCACTCTCCACTACTCAGGATATCTACATTCACACCCCACTCTCCTCAACTCATTCTGTCTACATCCACACCCCACTCTCCTCAACTCATTCTGTCTACATCCACACCCCACTCTCCTCAACTCATTCTGTCTACATCCACATCCCACTCTCCTCAACTCTTTCTGTCTACATCCACACCCCACTCTCCTCAGCTCATTCTGTCTACATCCACAAACTTACTCTCCACCACTCAGGATATCTACATTTACACCCCACTCTCCTCAGCCCATTAATATTATAATATTATTATTGGTACTTCAATTTTAATACACACCAAACAAAGGAAACTCGGGAGTTCCCAGATAGCCCATGTCATCTCTACCTGGTGGTGACCACCAAGCACAGGTAGCAACTTGTCGACAAAGTCATCTCTACCAGGTGGTGACCAGGAAGCACAGGTAGCAACTTGTCGACAAAGTCATCTCTACCTGGTGGTGACCACGAAGCACAGGTAGCAACTTGTCGACAAAGTCATCTCTACCTGGTGGTGACCACCAAGCACAGGTAGCAACTTGTCGACAAAGTCATCTCTACCTGGTGGTGACCATGAAGCACAGGTAGCAACTTGTCGACAAAGTCATCTCTACCTGGTGGTGACCATGAAGCACAGGTAGCAACTTGTCGACAAAGTCATCTCTACCTGGTGGTGACCACGAAGCACAGGTAGCAACTTGTCGACAAAGTCATCTCTACCAGGTGGTGACCATGAAGCACAGGTAGCAACTTGTCGACAAAGTCATCTCTACCTGGTGGTGACCACGAAGCACAGGTAGCAACTTGTCGACAAAGTCATCTCTACCTGGTGGTGACCACGAAGCACAGGTAGCAACTTGTCGACACAGTCATCTCTACCTGAACCTTACCCTAAAGAATTATTTCTCTTCTTTGCGTTTTGTTTCTTCGCCCACTTCTGGAATTTAGTCTTGTTCCAGAACTTGCGTGTTGTGTGCTCAATCGTTAACGTATCTGGCTTATATGTGTGCAGACTGTTGGCTCCTTGTCTCACAGGCCAATACTCTCCGACTGTGAAGAAAACCCCCAATTAGTCGACCCTTATTAGGGAGCAGTGTTTCTATTTTTATTTTCTTTATGATGAGATCCCAGAACCCACACAAGGGAACCAGGAGAATTGAACCAACACCTTCATCTCTGTACACACAGTCGTTTGGTTTCTGTCAAACCAATAAAGACATACAGCCTCTGAATCCGTACGATCATCAAATGCCTACAATTTACAAACATCTTCAGAAGTCAGATGACTGCTAGATGACTTCAAGCCTACACTTGACTCTATCAAATCGAAATTGTGTGTGTGCGTGTGTGTGAGAGAGAGAGAGATAGTGTGTGTGTGTGTGTGTATGTATGAGAGAGAGAGTGAGTGTGTTTGTGTGCGTATGTGTGTGCTCACTATTGTTCTCATATTTATGCAGCTCTCATTTTATCATATTTCACTTTCAACAAAGATATGCAACATTAGAACTGACAAAGCCCTTAAAATCTAAGACCTCGGTTTAGGGTATTGGAAGCAACAAATTCACAACCAACAACAGTTGAAGTACATCTGGTACACACAGAGACCGAACTGGATCCACGAAACCTGGCCCAAGTTAAGTTAGTTGCGTATCCTTTTCATGACGTTGCAGAACCAACCCCATAATTTCTTGGCTGTTGTGGTTTTTATAGACAAATTAACGTCCAGTAGTTTGCCTACGCTTTCTAGACGGTCGGCTTCTAAATACCGCTGTCGAAACCAACGCAAGGCGTCAGGCCAGCGGCTGGAATCGAATCCGGCACCACGGCATTACGAAGCTCGTTCACAACCCTAAGCCACAGACGCGGACAATCTGACCAATAAAAGAAGGCCATCGTGGCAAGGTCATCCAAGCCTCTTTGGCACTGCTCTCAATGTCGTCGATTGGTTTCACGGACGTAATTTTTAAGATATTCCTGGAGATCTTCGTTGGAGCTAAGGAGTTCGTGGTTTGAATTTTTTAAAAAAAACTATAATAAATAAACAAGAGCATCGTTAAACAGACTTTTGCAACGAACAAAGAAAAACGAGGCTTAACAAACAACTACATGAATAGACAAGCAAAAACAACATTGATAAAATATTTACGATACTGAACACGTACACGCACGCATACACATAAACACACGTACGCGTGCGGGCACACACACATGTACACATACATACACACACACACATACACACACACACACACCAAACACACACCAAACACACACCAAACACAACGTTTAATTTAAAAAAAAAACACGGTTTGTCTATGTTGGAGAGCGGTGATCTGGTAGCATGAAAAACCCTAAATGTATTAACATTAGCAATAGGCAAAGGTGAACAACAACTGTTGGAAGATAAGAAACATATGACGAAGGACTCATTTAGTTTGAGTTTTAATGAGAAACTGCTTCTGACATTGATTGGTTCAAACGTTTACAAGCAATATGTTAAAAATGGGGAAAGAAGGCGTGGTCGGCTCGGGTGAAGACACACAAGGATAACTTCTGGGAAAGACGTAGCATCGATGATCGTCCTCGAAGTTATTATATATGTATGTCATAATAAGAAAAGAGATTCAATATGAGATCAGGATATCAAATAAAGAGAGGATCTTTTCACACTAGTGAAGCTTCACGTATTGGATACAAGAATCACACTTATTTAGATCGATGGACACTCGATCAGTCGAGTGTCTATCATCACCCAGTGGCCAGATACCATATACAGGTGACCAGATACCCACCTTGACCCCGAGGTCAGATACCATATATAAGTGACCAGATATCTACCTTCACCCCGAGGTCAGATACCATATATAAGTGACCAGATATCCACCTTCACCCGAGGTCAGATACCATATACAGGTGACCAGATATCCACCTTCACCCGAGGTCAGATACCATATACAGGTGACCAGATATCCACCTTCACCCGAGGTCAGATACCATATACAGGTAACCAGATATCCACCTTCACCCGAGGTCAGATACCATTATACAAGTGACCAGGAGTCAACAACCACCTCGAGGTCAGAGGTCAGATACAACTGACCATATGTAAGTTAATATAAAAAGCATGACATTACCAAGCTATATTTTCATGATACACACAGCTCCCATCATGCATCGCTCGTCGGTTGCAAGAGTTGACTCGTCTGTGCTTCTACCTTCGAGATGTAACTTTGTTTATTTTTAGTAACGGATGTAATTCATGTTTTGATTGTTCTCTGACGAGATACAATGAAAAATGGCAGGCGATAAATTGTGCAATGTATTGTTTGTGTATTACAATTTTCAAGGGGAAAGCATTGTTTTGAATTTTTCAGCCAAGACAAATAAAAACTCACCACGTGATTCCCAAAACGAAACAGCAAACAACTTCACCACAAAACTATGTCTCTTAAACACGCATAAACACACTTCAGCAAACTGTTGTTAGTACACAAATAATTAACACCGCTGAAAACATCCTGATGAGTACAGAGTTGTGGATTTGCATGATTACCCACTTGTTGGCCATATAGACGAATAAACACGGTCGTTATCCTGTCAAAGTTCACCGTTCGGTTGTTATCCTGTCAATATTCCACCGTTCGGTTGTTATCCTGTCAATGTTCCACCGTTCGGTTGTTATCCTGTCAATGTTCCACCGTTCGGTTGTTATCTTGTCAATGTTACACAGTTTGGTCGTTATCTTGTCAATGTTACACAGTTCGGTCGTTATCTTGTCAATGTTACACAGTTTGGTCGTTATCTTGTCAATGTTACACAGCTCTGAAGAACTGAGTCCGCAGTTAAAGGAAGTCTGGTAGTATTTACGGTCTAAGAAAACCGTGAATGAAGTCGCACGATAAAAATGACTAGTGGTGTTCTAATTCTGACCAGCCGGGGCCGTTTCCTGGTCGTTGTGTCAACGTTAGACACTCCCACTGCATCTACCGTGGATCCTTCTCTGCTCTAACCGCTGCATTATCTCGTCCTGATTCCAGAGTGATTCAGCAATTTATCGATATCTGAGATGCTGAACTCAGTTCGAACCCTTCTGAAGTCTCATCACTTTTGTTCTAGCTGTCCTCGTTGAATAAATCAGCAGGTATTCGGAGACACTTGGAGACAGGACAGTTACAGACAGGACAAGTTGAGACAGGACAAGTGGAGACAGGCAAGTGGAGAAAGTACAGTTGGAGACAGGACAGTTAATACATGACAGTTGGAGACAGGAAAGTTGAAGACAAGGCAGTTGAAAACAGACAGGTGGAGACAGGCAAGTGGAGACAGGATAGTTAGAGACTGGACATTGGGAGAAGGACAGCTGGAGACAAGACATTTGGAGAGAAGACAGATGGAGACAGGACAGTTAAAGACAGGATAGTTGGAGACAGGACAGTTGGAGACAGGACAGTTGGAGACAGGACAGTTGGAGACAGGACAGTTGAATAGAGGACAGTTAAAGACAGGACAGTTGGAGACAGGACAGTTGAAGACAGGACAGTTGGAGACAGGACAGTTGGAGAGAGGACAGTTGGAGATAGGACAGTTAAAAAAGGACAGTTGGAGAAGGACAGGTTGAGACAGGACAGGTGGACACAGGCAGGCGGAGACAGGACAGGTGGAAACAGACAGGCGGAAACAGACAGGTGGAAACAGACAGGTGGAGACAGGAAAGTGGAGACAGGACATGTAGAGATAGACAGGTCGAGACAGACAGTTGGAGACAGGAAAGCTGGAAACACGACAGTTGGAGACAGGATAGGTGGAGACAGGACAGGTTGAGACAGACAGGTGGACAAAATACATTTCTTGTTTTTTAAATAAAGTTGTTGACAGCACACGTGTGGCCATTGTAAAATGTATAGATATCTGTTGCTAAACATGGCATCTACTGTACAATCGAGACCCCACCCCTGGGCCACCGGACGGCTCTGCTCTCACACTGTAGGAACCGCTGTCTGATGCTAAGGGCGGTGTTCTATATACATAAAACACATCAAACTTGTTTTCATTAATGCGTCCAGGTATTTGCCCTTATTTGTACACACAAACAAACAAGCCATCCACACCCGTCCCAACACTGCTTATCAATATTTAGTTAGTGTGCGGTTGACGTCGTCAAAAGTTACAAACACAAGCAAGACAAAGAGCCGCCCGTACGTTGATGAAAGTTTCAATTTACATCTTTGTAAAACAGACACGGCTCAAGTTGTCGTCCTTTCATGCCTTTGTCTTATCGGATGTATGACGCTAACAACATCTACCATTGACGTACTTGCATACCATAGACATTGAGGCAGTGAGCCCTTCTATAGACACGATTTGAACATCAATAGAAGATATGAAACAGCCGATTAGTGGTCGTATATATAGCAAATACTGGAGCTTGTCTGGGCACACGGAATGTAGAAGTCAGGGCACTGGTTCAGGGTATAGACTAGCTGGTGTCAGGGTTATAAAGTGAAGTATAGTGTGTGATATAGTTTGGGATATGGCCACAGTAGGGGGGGGGGGGTATAGTTTGTGTTTCGGCCAAAGGTGGCATGTTGGTGGTAGAAGCCAGGAAGCAAAGGTGGAATGTTGGTGATAGAGTTGAGCCAAGAAACAAGGGTGGTATGTTGGTGGTAGACTTGTGCCAAGAAACAAAGGTGGCATGTTAGTGGTAGTCTTAAGGCAGGAAACAAAAGTGAAATGTTGGTGGTATACTTGTGACAGTAAACAAAGGTGGTATGTTGGTGGTAGACTTGTGCCAGTAAACAAAGGTGGTATGTTGGTGGTAGAGTTGAGGGAAGAAACATGGGTGGTATGTTGGTGGTAGAGTTGTGCCAGTATACAAAGGTGGTATGTTGGTGGTAGAGTTGTGCCAGTAAACAAAGGTGGCATGTTGCTGGTAGACTTGAGAGAAGAAACAAAGGTGGTATGTTGGTAGTAGACTTATGCCAAGAAACAAAGGTGGTATGCTGGTGGTAAACTTGAGGGAAGAAACAAAGGTGGCGTGTTGGTGGTAGACTTGAGCCAAGAAACAAAGGTGGCGTGTTGGTGGTAGACTTGAGCCAAGAAACAAAGGTGGTATGTTGGTGGTAGACTTGAGGGAAGAAACAAAGGTGGCATGTTGGTGGTAGACTTGAGCCAAGAAACAAAGGTGGCGTGTTGGTGGTAGACTTGAGCCAAGAAACAAAGGTGGTATGTTGGTGGTAGACTTGAGGGAAGAAACAAAGGTGGCATGTTGGTGGTAGACTTGACGGAAGAAACAAAGGTGGCATGTTGGTGGTAGACTTGAGGGAAGAAGCAAAGGTGGTATGTTGGTGGTAGACTTGAGGGAAGAAACAAAGGTGGCATGTTGGTGGTAGACTTGAGGGAAGAAACAAAGGTGGTATGTTGGTGGACTGAGGAAAGAAACAAAGGTGGCATGTTGGTGGTAGACTTGAGAGAAGAAACAAAGGTGGTATGTTGGTGGTAGACTTGAGGGAAGAAACAAAGGTGGTATGTTGGTACTAGACGAGGCAGGAAACAAAGGTGGTTTGTTGGTGGTATTCTTGTGCCAGTAAATAAATGTGGTATGTTGGTGGTAGAGTTGAGCCAA
The DNA here is from genome assembly GCA_905116865.2 of Candidula unifasciata. Taxonomy (NCBI): domain Eukaryota; kingdom Metazoa; phylum Mollusca; class Gastropoda; order Stylommatophora; family Geomitridae; genus Candidula; species Candidula unifasciata. The sequence continues at coordinate 32,296 of CAJHNH020002535.1, forward strand.
GAAACGAAGGTGGCATGTTGGTGGTAGACTTGAGGGAAGAAACAAAGGTGGCATGTTGGTGGAAGACTTGAGAGAAGAAACAAAGGTGGTATGTTGGTAGTAGACGAGGCAGGAAACAAAGGGTTTCTGTGCCAGCACTCACTGGCAGAAGTGGACTTAACACAGCCACAGTGAACATGCTGGCCAACGGAAACATCTAAACATGAGATAGGACACTGAGGGTGAAGTCTGCAGTTGTCAGACTGTGACAAGACAATAGATGAGACATAAAAACTCGGGTCTATTGCAAGATCGTTCGTTGCCTTCTCCGGAGAAAAGATCGCCTACTCGAATTATCTCTCATTGTGCGTGTATCAGCCCTTTGTTTTGACGTCTATATTGTGCGTACCACTCACTGTTTTGTCCCCTGTATTGTGTCTATATCTCGTTGTTTTGTCTCGTTGTTGTGTCCCGTATATTGTGTATTAATCAAGTAACAGAAAGTAACAGAAAGTGTATTGAGCGGCACTCATAGAAAGAAGTATGTTATGCCATCAACTGCAAGAAATGTGGCATGAAATACATTGGTGAAACAGGTCTACGGCTGACTGACAGGTTCAGACATCATCTTTTGGACGTGCAAAATGGTGCCCTGAAACCAGTACCGTTGCACTTCAATTCCCAGGATCCCCAAGGTGTCCAGGACATGGAGGTGACAGTCATTAAATTTAACCATTCCAGCGACAGAGTCTGCAAGTCTCTTGAGAATCGCTTTATTTATACTCTGGGGACTTTGACCCCCTCCGGAATGAATTGCCAACACAGTTTCATTTAAACTTCCCGGGGATTAAACTGCGCTCACAGTTTCAACCCCTACACCCCAGTTATGGCCCCTGATACTCCACAGAGGGTATTCATTCTCCCAAGCTGACACGTGTGGTCATTCTGCTGAGTAACAACCGACCTGGCTGCATCGACATACCTGCTAAGTGATTTTGTGTATCTATGTAGTATTGTTTAATTTGTATGTGCTGATGAAGGCTCAATAGCCACAACGTTCACGTTTTGTTTGTATTTGTTATATTTTGAAGCTTGCTAATATACTTCCCGTTCGGGTTTATATCTTTTCTTGATAGAAAGAAGTAGAAAGATAGCAGAACACACAAGAAAACATAAAAATCAAAAGCGATAGTTACCGTGCTGGGAATTGAACCTGTCACCTCCAGACGGTGTCTGCGCCTCGCCATGGATACAAGTGCACTAAGAACTTGGTCAACTAGGCACCACCCCCCCCCCCCTTCTTCAAAAAAGGTGTCTTGTTGGCCATATCTATCGTACAGCTTGAAATCCACAACTATGGAATATGGACAGAATTAATTTCAAACCATTGAAATTACACCATAGGTAAAAGAAATTTATATTAACAAAGCATATGTCGAATAACAATCACCGCAACAATATACGAACACTGTAAACCTTAATGCTTTGTATAGAATACACAAACATTTAAGAAAGGTTTTTGATTGGTTGGTTTCAGTGGGTATACGTCATTCCTATAAATAAACAGAGGGAACGGCGTATATTGTGTGTTTCACTTGTTGTTTTGTCCCGTATTTTATGTGTTTCACTCGTTGTTTTGTATCCAATACTGTGCGAATCACCTGCTATTTTGTCGTCTATGCTTTGTGTATCCCTCGCAGGTTTGTCCCTATATTGTGTATCATTTGATGTTTTGTCCCCTATATTATATGTATCACTTATTGTTCTATTGTTTATATTGGGCGTACCACTAACTGGTTTGTCCCCTATATTGTATCTATCACCCGTTGTTTTGTCGTCTATACTGTATATACCACTCATCACTTTGTCCTCTATACTGTGGGTATCATCGTTGTATTGTCCCCTATATTGTGATCATGTTTTGTCCCCAATACTGTTTGTCTATTAACCGGTGGGAGGGGGGGGGGGTCCCTATATTGTGTTTATCACTGGTTGTTTTGTTACCTTTACCGTGTGTATCCCTCGTTACTCTGTCCCCTGTATTGTGTTTTATCAATCGCTGTTTTGTCCCCTATACTGTGTGCATCACTCGTTTTTCCCTCAATATTTTGTGTCATTAGTTGTTTTGTCCCCTATATTGAGTGTATCACTGGTTGTTTTGTTCCCTATACTGAATGTCACCCTCTTTATTGTGTCCCCTATACTGTGTGTATTACCCATTGTTTTGTCCCCTATTCTTTTTGAATCACTTGTCTTTTTTCCTATACTGTATGTATCATCGTTGTTTTGTGCCCAATACTATGTGTATCACTCTTGTGTTATTAACTGTAATTTATACATTTCTCGCTGTTTTAATTTCTACGCCTTCACACAAACCTACAAATCTATAACTGTGAACGATTTCAGAACATGGAAAAAACACAAGAGGTAGTCACGTACAAGCCGTCTCAAAATAAAATGACAAAATAATACATCCCACACAACGTCCAGGTGGAGCCAGAAACAGGAGTAAGAATATTTTCCACTCTGCAATAATTCTCTTTAACTCTGAGATATTTCTCTTTAACTGTGAGATAAATGTCTTTAACTCTGAGATATTTCTCTTTTACTGCGAGATAAATCTCTCTGACTCTGAGATATTTCTCTTTACAGTGAGATATATCTCTTTGACTCCGGGATATTTCTCTTTAACATTGAGACACATCTCTTTGACTCTGAGATAAGTCTCACTGAACTCAATCCTACAGCGCTGTATGGTTGACAGACGCGACCTGTCTCACAGCAGATAAACTGCAAATTACAACCGTGTCAGTCACTTCCGGTTGGTTTCCTTCCCACAGGATATTGTTGAAGTTGACTCATTAACAGCTTATTCAGAGACAATAACCTGGGATGGGAAAACATTGGGCACTATCTGTGTGGTGTGTGTGCGCTGCCAAGCGTGTGTGTGTGTATGTGAGCGAGAGACAGAGAGACAGAGAGACAGAGAGAGAGAGTATATGGACGCCAAAGAGAAACTCTATGAGAAACACACCTACATGTACTGACTGGCAAACGCAGACGCGAAGGAAAACTTGTATATCTGGCATATTGTGTTAGCCTTATTTTTGCACAAACCAACAGATCTCATCAAAATTGAGCCGGCCGCCTTTACTTCCCCGGATACTTTCTGTATTCAGTTTAAGCTTTGTCGACCTTGGATGATGTTCAAATGTTAGCATTCACACAAACTGAGAACGGGGATAGAGATTCTAGGACACACTAGACGATAGAAAATTGGTGGGCACATTAGTGGTCGCCTTCAAGTGTCGACAAATGTCTCGCTGAACACATGTACATACAAGCGCTCCTGTCATTTCTAATCGTCAGGTTCGAATCCGGGTGTGGTCCTAAAGAGGATTATGTCTCCTCAAATCTCTAATCCTCTGAGTGCCGGTACCTGCACATTTGATTTCTGATACAAATGTCCAGCACACCTGACAATGAGCCTAAGAAAAAATGAGCACATGAAACAATGAGCTCATGAAACAATGAGCACAGGAAACAATGAGCACATGAAACAATGAGCTCATGACACAATGAGCACATGAAACGTTGAGCTCATGAAACAATGAGCTCATGAAACAATGAGCTCATAAAACAATGAGCACATGAAACGTTGAGCTCATGAAACAATGAGCACATGAAACAATGAGCTTATAAAACAATGAGCACATGAAACGTTGAGCACATGAAACAATGAGCACATGAAACAATGAGCTCATAAAACAATGAGCCCATGAAACAATGAGCACATGAAACAATGAGCACATGAAACAATGAGCACATGAAACAATGAGATCATGAAACAATTAGCACATGAAACAATGAGCAAATGAAACAATGAGGTCATGAAACAATGGGCACATGAAACAATGAGCAAATGAAACAATGAGCACATGAAACAATGAGATCATGAAACAATTAGCACATGAAACAATGAGCAAATGAAACAATGAGGTCATGAAACAATGGGCACATGAAACAATGAGCAAATGAAACAATGAGCACATGAAACAATGAGCACATGAAACAATGAGGTCATGAAACACTGAGCACACGAAACAATGAGCTCACGAAACAATTAGCTCATGAAACAATGAGCACATGAAACATTGAGCACACGAAACAATGAGCACATGAAATAATGAGCTCAAAAAACAATGAGCAAATGAAACAATGAGCAAATGAAACAATGAGCAAATGAAACAATGAGCAAATGAAACAATGAGCAAATGAAACAATGAGCAAATGAAACAATGAGCACATGAAACAATGAGCAAATGAAACAATGAGCACATGAAACAATGAGCAAATTAAACCATGAGCACATGAAACAATGAGCACATGAAACAATGAGCACATGAAACAATGAGCAAATGAAACAATGAGCACATAAAACAATGAGCAAATGAAACAAAGACACATGAAATAATGAGCACATGAAATAATGAGCACATGAAATAATGAGCACATGAAACAAAGATACCTGAAATATTGAGCACATGAAACAAAGACGCAGACACAGAAGACACTGTTAGTTACACGACTTCCTATACAAATATATATAATTACAAACAAATTTTCTGATGGATAAGTCAGGGAAATTAAAATTCTGCCGTGATGTCAGTGTCACCAACATTTAGGCGTGAAGTCAGGGTAACCAACATTTTAAGGGTGATCAGAGGAACCAACATTCTAAGGATAATCAGGGCAACCAACATTATAAGGATAATCAGAGGAACCAACATTCTAAGGATAATCAGAGGAACCAACATTCTAAGGATAATCAGGGCAACCAACATTCTAAGGATAATCAGAGGAACCAACATTCTAAGGATAATCAGGGCAACCAACATTCTAAGGATAATCAGGGCAACCAACATTTTAAGGATAATCAGGGGAACTAACATTCTAAGGATAATCAGGGCAACCAACATTCTAAGGATAATCAGGGGAACTAACATTCTAAGGATAATCAGAGGAACCAACATTCTAAGGATAATCAGGGCAACCAACATTCTAAGGATAATCAGGGCAACCAACATTTTAAGGATAATCAGGGGAACTAACATTCTAAGGATAATCAGGGCAACCAACAATTTAGCAAGTCAGTGTAACTAATATTATGGCGTGAAGTCAGAGGAACCAACATTCTGGAATGAAATCAGTGTCACCAACATTCAGGCGTGAAGTCAGAGTAACTAACATTCTGAAGGATAATCATGGAACCTAAATTTTGGCGGGAAGCCATTATTCTGGTGGGAAACCGACATTAATGGGATTCTGAATTAGCCACAGACATGTATGCTAGGTCTGAGAGAAAGACAGTTGTGAGACGGAATGTTCAAGTTCAAGGTTGACCGGCCTGCCGAGGAACTAAGTGGTCGTCGGGGAATATTTCATAACGTAGACAGACGGGTATATCGGGTGGCATTCTCTGGACTAGCCGCCCTTCTTTCCTCGTTGGCAGGTTCACAAGTATGACCAAACATTTTGTGTTTGATTAAAACTGTCAACGACCCGATACATAAATGCCTTGAAGAAAACAAATATACCGGTCTAAACGCATACATATGGCAAGCTGTTTAAACGGACATAACACAGTTACCACCACACCAGATATGTAGGAAAGTAGCTTGGTAGATATGCAGGCAGAGAGATTGCTAGACTTATAGGAATGGGTTAGGCAGGCAGGCAAGTAACTCCATTGTAAGACCCATTTTGTAATTTATTTTCGACGTGGTTTGCAAGTTAAGTGAAGGTAATTATGAATCTTTTCAGCTGACAACTCATTAATCAAACTCACGCTGTTCGGTAAACATAGGCCAAATAAAGACATAACCGGCTTCCTAACAGTTCTTCCAGAAAGAGCTATGTTTTCATATAATATGGTAATAGAGGGATACCATACTTTTTGAGAGTCGGTAACATCAAAGAATTTAATATGCAAAAACGGCTGTTGTTTATATAAAGTGGTTACAGAGGCTTACCATACTTGCATTTTTTGGTAATAACAGACAAACATGGGCCTGACAATATATGTTTCATACACAAGTAACGTGGGAAATGTTCTCTACCTGACTTTTAACGTAACGAAGAAGCCGGGAAGAAATCTGTTTGCAACAAAACAATCACAAACATTTAGTCATTCGCGAGCTGACCAAAGAAGGTTCCGTCCAGTATGGCGGATAAGCGGTCTCGTTGTCTTTAGTCATGGCAAGTTATTTGCTTGTGACCAACTGTGGGAATGCTACATGATCTAGACGTGTCTGTGTCTGGCGCTTAGGTCTTGCGACCGCGATTTATAATGCCAAGGTACTCAGTTCAATTTCAGCTGCTGATGATTTGACAACAGACCGCTCTGCTCTAACTTCGACAATGGTATCGTGAGCTGACCATACACGAAGCAAGGGCAAACTACAGAATGTAAGATAACCTAGTACACTGTGTGGTTTTCGTTGGCACAAGACCTATAGGGTGACCTATTTGCTGTGTTGGAGCTTCGATTAGCTGATGGCCTGACCTAGAGAAGTTGAGAGACACACCTACACCCTGGCCTGGTATGGGTGGATCGATTAGCTGATGGCCTGACCTAGAGAGGTTGAGGGACCCACCTACATCCTGGCCTGGTAGGGCTGTATCTTGGTATTTGGAGCCACTTCCTGGCGCTGTTCGCACTTTGGCTTCAGAAAGGGAAAGGCTGCACTAATTCTATTTTTACACTCTGCCAGATGAGGGACAAACCTGTAGAGTTTAACTGCTAAATGGGGCTTTTTTTAATCAAGAAACTGCCTTTAACCAAGTACATCAAGACCAGCTATGGTCAGTGCTCCAAGAGTATGATGTCAATAGACAAATGCTGGACAACATCAGAGCTACGTATCACTCAACTGTACGACAAACTGGTTCCTAGTTTTATCTGGGGTAAGACAAGGGTGTATCACTCAACTGTACGACAAACTGGTTCCTAGTTTTATCTGGGGTAAGACAAGGGTATATCACCACTCTTGTTTATTAAATGAATGGATAAGATCGGTAACTAAAAACACTGGTAGGTGCAGTTCCGGTGATTGGTTTTATAGATCATCCAAGAGTCAAATGGTTTAGTCATCTGGTCAGAATGAAACAAAATCAGCCAGCAGCTAGAGGGTACTACACGAGAACAGCAGGCTACAAGGCAAGAGGCCGACCAAGCAAGAGATGGGTGGAGAGAGTAAAAGAGACGCTATAGGAACGCAATATGACACTAACAGAAGCTATGCAACTAGCAAAAGACAGTAAACTATAATTAACTCCCCTCTGCGACGTGGCAGGACCAGTGAAACAACAGATGAAAGAACACACATTGTAGGCACTGTCCACATGAAACTATATGTAACTCCTCCCTGCAACGCAGTACGGCATTAGCGGTGAAACAACAGATGAAAGAACACCCATTGTAGGCACTGTCTACAGGAAAGCTAGTGTCATTTGCTCACAGTCGATGCCTAGAACAGAATTTGAACATTTGACTACCGCGCTGGCATGCCAGCAGGCTAGACACTGCCCTGACCACTTCTATCTAGGGAGACAAACATCTACATCTGGCCATTTCAGCCCAGGTAAACAGAACATCTACATTTGGCCATTTCTGTCCAGGTAAACAGAACATCTACATCAGAACTCTACATCTGGCTGAACCCCCCCCCCCCCCCCCCCCCCTCGGGCCGTACCCACAGAAAGAACATCGACTATTTTCCCGGACGCTATGATGTGGATTCTGCGTTTATAGCTAACCTTTTTCTGGTACACTTACTTTTCAGGACATGGCTAGTATCGTTTTATATTTGTTGTTGTCTGGTACATTTGTTGTTGTCTGGTATATTTGTTGTTGTATGAAAGGGCAGATACTTGGAACATGTGAACCGTAAGAAAACAACGTTTAAACTAAATTAGGATTATGGCAGGAATGTTTGTTCCCATTCCTCCCACTAGTTACCCAGGTGTGCCTAGATTGGCCAACAACTGTCACTCAAGTTTCCCCACAATTTTCACTTCCTGTGTTGTTTCTCCTGGTGAGAGCATGTCAACTTCTTTCTTTAACAATGTCCAGAAAACTCTGACAGTCAACAGAAAACAGACGGAGAACAGAAAACTCTGACAGTCAACAGAAAACAGACGGAGAACAGAAAAACGTTTCTAGCGAGAGCGCTATGAGCTTGCATTTCTCCTGACCAACACAAAGGTCTGATGCTTAAACGTGCTACAAATTAGCTGGACAGTTCATGTACCAAGTGTAGATGTTACAGTTTATGTACCAAGTGTAGATGTTACAGCCCATGTACCAAGTGTAGATGTTACAGCCCATGTACCAAGTGTAGATGTTACAGTCCATGTACCAAGTGTAGATGTTACAGTTCATGTACCAAGTGTAGATATTACAGTTCATGTACCAAGTGTAGATGTTACAGCCCATGTACCAAGTGTAGATGTTACAGCCCATGTACCAAGTGTAGATGTTACAGTTCATGTACCAAGTGTAGATGTTACAGTTCATGTACCAAGTGTAGATGTTACAGTTCATGTACCAAGTGTAGATGTTACAGCCCATGTACCAAGTGTAGATGTTACAGCCCATGTACCAAATGTAGATGTTACAGTTCATGTACCAAGTGTAGATGTTACAGTTCATGTACCAAGTGTAGATGTTACAGCCCATGTACCAAGTGTAGATGTTACAGTTCATGTACCAAGTGTAGATGTTACAGTTCATGTACCAAGTGTAGATGTTACAGTTCATGTACCAAGTGTAGATGTTACAGTTCATGTACCAAGTGTAGATGTTACAGTTCATGTACCAAGTGTAGATGTTACAGCCCATGTACCAAGTGTAGATGTTACAGTTCATGTACCAAGTGTAGATATTACAGTTCATGTACCAAGTGTAGATGTTACAGCCCATGTACCAAGTGTAGATGTTACAGCCCATGTACCAAGTGTAGATGTTACAGTTCATGTACCAAGTGTAGATGTTACAGTTCATGTACCAAGTGTAGATGTTACAGTTCATGTACCAAGTGTAGATGTTACAGTCCATGTACCAAGTGTAGATGTTACAGCCCATGTACCAAGTGTAGATGTTACAGTTCATGTACCAAGTGTAGATGTTACAGCCCATGTACCAAGTGTAGATGTTACAGTTCATGTACCAAGTGTAGATGTTACAGTTCATGTACCAAGTGTAGATGTTACAGTTCATGTACCAAGTGTAGATGTTACAGCCCATGTACCAAGTGTAGATGTTACAGCCCATGTACCAAGTGTAGATGTTACAGTTCATGTACCAAGTGTAGATGTTACAGTTCATGTACCAAGTGTAGATGTTACAGCCCATGTACCAAGTGTAGATGTTACAACAAGAAAGGCAAAATCACATCATTTTTCAAATGTACCATTAGGCTACTTTTTACCACTACAGTTAGATTGGGTTTTTTTCTTTTAATCATTACCATTATTTTTTTTTTCAAGACTACCATAAAAACACTGTCACTACAGTATTATTAGTATACTTTTTACACATACAATTAGATTGCCTTTTAAAATTACATTACCTTTTACCACTTCCGTTGAATTACATTTTACCATTACCGTTAATGTAACTTTTACATCTTCCATAAAAATACCCTCTACCACCTCCATTAGATTACCCTTTACCACTCACATTAGATTACCCTTCACTACTACCATTAGTATATACCTTTAACAGCTATCATGGTAATAATGTTACTACCACAATTATATTACCTTGTATCACTAACAGTATATTGCCTGTTACAAATACCAATGAATTACCTTCTCCCTTTACAGTGTTAAATAGTATCACTGGTAGGGTGACATGTGACAATGGGTAGGTTATCACTGGTAGGGTGACATGTGACAATGGGTAGGTTATCACTGGTAGGGTGACATTTGACAATCAGTAGGTTATCACTGGTAGGGTGACATATGACAATGGGTAGGTTATCACTGATAGGGTGACATGTGACAATGGGTAGGTTATCACTGGTAGGGTGACATGTGACAATGGGTAGGTTATCACTGGTAGGGTGACATGTGACAATGGGTAGGTTATCACTGGTAGGGTGACATGTGACAATGGGTAGGTTATCACTAGCAGGGTGACATGTGACAATGGGTAGGTTATCACTGGTAGGGTGACATGTGACAATGGGTAGGTTATCACTAGCAGGGTGACATGTGACAATGGGTAGGTTATCACTGATAGGGTGACATGTGACAATGGGTAGGCAGCATGGCAATGAAGGTCATGGCTGTGACGAAGGCCCTAGAGTGGCAGAAAACTCAGGAGGTCATCAGTGCACGTCTGCTCAGTGACTCAGTGAGCAGGCTACAAAAGATCAAGGCGGGGTACATACAGAAGCAGTGGCTCCATCTGATACAGCACACAGTGTTTCGCAAGATCACTGTCATGTTTGTCCCAAGACATGCCGGTGTGGCAGGCAATGAGAGAGCAGACACTCTGGCTGGTAGTGCGACTATCAGAATAGGCCCTATGTGAACAGGAGAGACGTCATCAACACAATACCAGAGACTAAACGCTGTCAGACTTTCAGTTGCGTGGAACATGATTGTCCCTGAGTCGACTACATATTCTGGGTGTACCAGCTAGAGCCGCGAGAGAGGAAAACTGCGAGGGAGCCGCGAGACAGGAAAACGAGGGAGCCGCGAGACAGGAAAACGAGGGAGCCGCGAGACAGGAAAACTACGAGGGAGCCGCGAGACAGGAAAACTACGAGGGAGCCGCGAGACAGGAAAACTACGAGGGAGCCGCGAGACAGGAAAACTGCGAGGGAGCCGCGAGACAGGAAAACTACGAGGGAGCCGCGAGACAGGAAAACTACGAGGGAGCCGCGAGACAGGAAAACTACGAGGGAGCCGCGAGACAGGAAAACTACGAGGGAGCCGCGAGACAGGAAAACTACGAGGGAGCCGCGAGACAGGAAAACTACGAGGGAGCCGCGAGAGAGGAAAACGAGGGAGCAGCGAGACAGGAAAACGAGGGAGCCGCGAGACAGGAAAACTACGAGGGAGCCGCGAGACAGGAAAACTACGAGGGAGCCGCGAGACAGGAAAACTACGAGGGAGCCGCGAGACAGGAAAACTACGAGGGAGCCGCGAGACAGGAAAACTACGAGGGAGCCGCGAGACAGGAAAACTATGACGGAGTCACGAGACAGGAAAACTATGACGGAGTCACGAGACAGGAAAACGAGGGAGCCGCGAGACAGGAAAACGAGGGAGCCGCGAGACAGGAAAACTACGAGGGAGCCGCGAGACAGGAAAACTATGACGGAGTCACGAGACAGGAAAACTATGACGGAGTCACGAGAAGGAAAACTACGAGGGAGCCGTGAGACAGGAAAACTATGAGGGAGCCGCGAGACAGGAAAACTATGAGGGAGCCGCGAGACAGGAAATCTATGACGGAGTCACGAGACAGGAAAACCATGAGGAAGCCTCGAGACAGGAAAACTATGAGGGAGCCGCGAGACAGGAAAACTAGGAGGGAGCCACCCGTGGTTACATAAACCAGAACAGAATGGCAGTTCTAGACTAGAAACACTTGGAGACATACTCATGAAGAGACCGGAGCTCTTATGGTCGTGTCCAATGTGCGATGAAGTTGATCTCTAAAATGTTAGAGAAGTTTTTGTCAAGCAAACATAGGCCTACATGGTAACGCTGAAGTCAGCTGATATAGTTCACGTTCAATCTGTTGTTTTAGGTAAGAAAATACTACACAGGGAGATACCAGGTTTAACTTTGAGTAAAATCCTAAACCAACTCAATCAGCTGAGTTGCTCAATCGCTCGATGCCATCACAAGCGGGGAACTGCGGTATCTCCTTCGTTAAAGAGATTGTCACTACAGTCCTAGTTCTCAACATTGGGGGGGGGGAAGGGGGGGGGGTAAGCTCTGGGGAAAGTTAGACAACTTTGTCATCTATTCAGAAGTGTTAAAAAGTTACAATGTGTATAATATGTGAGATCTTTAGTTTATAATACTTGTCACCATATTTAAAACATCACTTCCGCCTGCGCATGCGTCTTGCAGCTGCACAAGTTTGTCGTTCGTGTAGTGTAATATTCTGACCAGAACCAGGACAGTACCTGTCTCACATGACAGCGTGAATAATAATGAAGACAGTGACAAATTGAATGTCCCGACCTGAGGGAATCTTCACTTGGTGACTTGGTGTCAACAGCCTTCTGTGAACGGATGCGACGTTGACAAATGGCGTCTGAATCAACGAGAGCGGCATTTGTGTGGCTGTCCTAACTGCGTATGCCTGCATAATTATCACTCAAACATAATTAAGTTAGTGTCCCTTAGTGTCCCCAGATCCAGGTATCTTTTTGCCTTTTCTGTTATTTTATATCCTTCAACTTTTTGTTGGTCTAAAGATTTAGAGGAGCAAGACATAAATAATTCAAGCAACAGTAGATACAAAGCGTTTTGGATCATATAACCTTCATCGGGGGAACACTAAAATGGTTTTCGAAGAAAAGAATGACAAGGATAGCATACGGGTCTTCAACTGGTCAGACGACGCTTGTTACTGGACCTCACCTTCTGGAGGTTAATGACGGCTTTCTGTAGAGGAATACTTTCATTGGAAACACCCAGTGCTCCAGTAACTCCGCAGATCACCAACTACCCAGAACTGGCCAAGACTAAGCAAGACGTACATACCACACCTCACAGATACTCTATAACGTCAGGAGAACTTCAGTACAGCTCACCAACTACCTAGAACTGGCCAAGACTAAGCAAGACGTACATACCAAACGTCAGAGATACTCTATAACGTCAGGAGAACTTCAGTACAGCTCACCAACTACCTAGAACTGGCCCACCAAGACGTACATACCACACATCAGAGACACTCTATTACGTCAGGAGAACTTCAGTACAGCTCAACAACTATCTAGAATTGGCCCACCAAGACGTACATACCACACATCAGAGATACTCTATTACGTCAGGAGAACTTCAGTACAGCTCACCAACTACCTAGAATTGGCCCACCAAGACGTACATACCACACATCAGAAAAAAAAAGCAAAACTTTAGTACAGTTCACCAACTACCTAGCATCGACTATCTTGTTTCTCCGAAATAAGACTTCACCAAAACCATGTCCAATTGTTATTGTTAAGCCTGATCTATACGAATAATATTTGACCCCCCCCCCTCCCCCCCCCCCCCACAAAAAAAAATTACTGTATGCCTGCAATATTTGACAACCGTGAAGCTAATCTATATGTCTAAGGCTCTACAACAAGAAATTACTGTGTGCGCCCAATAATTGACAATCACACAGGCGCCCAATAATTGACAATCACACAGACGCCCAATAACTGACAATCACACAGACGCCCAATAACTGACAATCACCCAGCTAGTGTATGTTCAAAATCTGTGATCTCAAGAAATCGCTGTAAGCTCCCCAACCCTCACTCCCCACGACCAATCATTTCAATCTTAAGTGACAGCAACAAAGAGTCAGTAGCCAAAAGAAACATCAGGACAGTATCAAGGCAGAAACATCGGGACAGTTTCAAGACATAAACATCGGGACAGTATCAATATAGAAACATTGGGACAGTATCAAGATAGAAACATCGGGACAGTATCAAGATAGAAACATCGGGACAGTATCAAGGCAAAAACATCGAGACAGTATCAAAGCAAAAACATCGAGACAGTATTAAGACAGAAACATCGGGACAGTATCAAGATAGAAACATCGGGACAGTATCAAGATAGAAACATCGGGACAGTATCAAGATAGAAACATAGGGACAGTATCAAGGCAAAAACATCGAGACAGTATCAAAGCAAAAATATCGAGACAGTATCAAGGCAAAAACATCAGGACAGTATCAAGGCAAAAACATCGGGACAGTATCAAGGCAAAAACATCGGGACAGTATCAAGACATACATTCAGGGACAGTTACAAAACTGAAACATCAAGACAATGTCAAGACTGAAATGTCAAAACGGTATCAAGACTGAAACGTCAAAACGGTATCAAGACTGAAACGTCAAAACGGTATCAAGACTGAAACGTCAAAACGGTATCAAGACTGAAACGTCAAAACGGTATCAAGACTGAAACGTCAAAACGGTATCAAGACTGAAACGTCAAAACGGTATCAAGACTGAAACGTCAAAACGGTATCAAGACTGAAACGTCAAAGCGGTATCAAGACTGAAACGTCAAAGCAGTATGACAACCGAAACATCGGGACACTCACCGGCCAGAGCCACACCTGCAGATGACAGCACTGACACTATCCTCGGTGACAGCAGTGGGTGGGTCTCCAAGTGCCCACTGAGAAATATGACCTTTTACGAATGTCGTCAAGTCAAATGACCCCCAAATCACACCCTGGAGGTTATCACCGAGGGGCTGAGTTCCTAGCTAGAGCTCAATGATCAAAGAGCTGTCATGTATGGCACAGATCAGCTTCAAGCAACTTTAGATCTTAATTTAATCGGTGAAAGGAAACATCACTTGGTTCTGCTCGGATGATCAGAAAACATTTAAGGCTTGTGTGTAAGCAGGTAATCATACGGCTTATGCGCCAAAGCACGTATGGTAATCTGCTTTTTTAATATATATATGTGTGTGTGTTTGTATACGTTTATATATGTATATAAGTATAGTTATGTGTAACAGCATGGGTAATGCAGCAACAACAATGGGGGCGGTGAGTTTGGTTGAAAAGAAAGCTCACAATTATCCCACTGCTTCCTGCCGCCCCAACCCCCCCCCCCCTCCCCTCCCCCCAACTAAAAACAAAACAAAACTCTTGTCCAGAAAGTTTGTGTTCCCATCAGTCTTCTTCTACAGTCGGGTTTTTTTTTTTTTCCTTTCGTATACTTGAAACAGATGTTGTTTATCTGCTTTGTTATCTCTAGTATTTCTAGTAGTGAAACTCGCCTTACTGGTACCCGCAACAACGGCTCAATACCTTTCATTTGTGATGCCTGCGAAGAAAACTACAGGGGCGACGACACCAAGAAAACATTGGGCTCACATTTGCTAGTTGTTGGGGCTGACCTGCTAAATAATATTGATGAGGACACATGGGATAATGCTGCAGAGGAAAACGACGACGATGAACGGGGTGATGTTGTTAATGATGTTGATAATGATGATGATGAGGGCAACGAGTGTAATGATAACGTCAAAAGTTATGATTTTGAAGATGGTGACGCATTTTCTCTGATGTAGATTAGGATAATGATGATGATGACGAATATGACGACAAAGATGATGAAGGCGACGAAGAATGTGAGGATGTTGCTGATGATGATGTCGATGATCATAGTGGTTTGTGAATCACTGTTGCCAAGAACGATGTCGTCAGCACCACCACATCTAACTCAAGTTGTTTCTGTCAACGTGACAAAAGCACCTGTGTCACGTCTTCCCTCAACAGTTAGATGTTTCTAGCAATTGTCACGTCTTCCACCAACAGTTAGATGTTTCTAGCAACTGTCACGTCTTCCGCCAACAGTTAGATGTTTCTAGCAATTGTCACGTCTTCCGCCAACAGTTAGATGTTTCTAGCAATTGTCACGTCTTCCGCCAACAATTAGATGTTTCTAGCAACTGTCACGTCTTCCGCCAACATTTAGATGTTTTTTAGCAACTGTAAAGTCTTCCACCAACAGTTAGATGTTTTTTAGCAACTTTCAGGTCGAAGAAAGACTGGCTGCAATCTCTAGAATTGGTTAATTCACTGCACAAAAACTAATCACGTCCATCTATCTTTATCCCTCTATCATTGTCCCTCTATCATTGTCTCTCTATCATTGTCACTCTATCATTGTCACTCCATCATTGTCACTCTATCATTGTCACTCTATCGTTGTCACTCTATCATTGTCACTCTATCATTGTCACTCCATCATTGTCACTCCATCATTGTCACTCTATCATTGTCACTCTATCGTTGTCACTCTATCATTGTCACTCTATCACTGTCACTCTATCATTGTCACTCTATCATTATCACTCTATCACTGTCACTTTATCATTGTCACTCTATCATTGTCACTCCATCATTGTCACTCTATCATTGTCACTCTATCATTGTCACTCTATCGTTGTCACTCTATCATTGTCACTCTATCATTGTCACTCCATCATTGTCACTCTATCATTGTCACTCTATCGTTGTCACTCTATCATTGTCACTCTATCACTGTCACTCCACCATTGTCACTCTATCATTGTCACTCTATCACTGTCACTTTATCTTTGTCACTCTATCATTGTCACTCCATCATTGTCACTCTATCGTTGTCACTCTATCATTGTCACTCTATCACTGTCACTTTATCATTGTCACTCCATCATTGTCACTCTATCATTGTCACTCTATCGTTGTCACTCTATCATTGTCACTCTATCACTGTCACTTTATCATTGTCACGCTACTCTTGTCCCTCTATAACTGACATTTTGTCATTGACACACTATTACTGTCACTCATCCATGCAATCAAATGTGACACAGCAGCCACTTGTAGAGCCTCTTATAAGGCAAGACCTGCTTCTGTCAGGAAGTTTGACCCTTTCTGCACTCATTCTCTCATGTACCCCCCCCCCCCCCTTTCTGCACTCATTCTCTCATGTATCCCCCCTTTCTACACTCATTCTCTCATGTATCCCCCCTTTCTGAACTCATTCTCTCATGTATCCCCCCTTTCTACACTCATTCTCTCATGTATCCCCCCTTTCTGCACTCATTCTCTCATGTATCCCCCCTTTCTGAACTCATTCTCTCATGTATCCCCCCTTTCTGAACTCATTCTCTCATGTATCCCCCCTTTCTGCACTCATTCTCTCATGTATCCCCCCTTTCTACACTCATTCTCTCATGTATCCCCCTTTCTACACTCATTCTCTCATGTACCCCTCCCTTTCTGCACTCATTCTCTCATGTATCCCCCCTTTCTGCACTCATTCTCTCATGTACCCCCCCCCCCTTTCTGAACTCATTCTCTCATGTACCCACCCCCCCTTTCCGAACTCATTCTCTCATGTACCCCCCTCCCTTTCTGAGTTCATTCTCTCATGTATCCCTTTTCTGCACTCATTCTCTCATGTATCCCCCCTTTCTTCACTCATTCTCTCATGTATCCCCCCTTTCTGAACTCATTCTCTCATGTATCCCCCCTTTCTGAACTCATTCTCTCATATATCCCCCTTTCTGAACTCATTCTCTCATGTATCCCCCCTTTCTGAACTCATTCTCTCATGTATCCCCCCTTTCTTCACTCATTCTCTCATGTATCCCCCCTTTCTGAACTCATTTCTCTCATGTATCCCCCCTTTCTGAACTCATTCTCTCATATATCCCCCTTTCTGAACTCATTCTCTCATGTATCCCCCCTTTCTGAACTCATTCTCTCATGTATCCCCCCTTTATGAACTCATTCTCTCATGTATCCCCCCTTTCTGAACTCATTCTCTCATGTATCCCCCCTTTCTGAACTCATTCTCTCATGTATCCCCCCTTTCTGACTCATTCTCTCATGTATCCCCCTTTCTGCACTCATTCTCTCATGTATCCCCCCTTTCTGAACTCATTCTCTCATGTATCCCCCCTTTCTACACTCATTCTCTCATGTATCCCCCCTTTCTGAACTCATTCTCTCATGTATCCCCCCTTTCTACACTCATTCTCTCATGTATCCCCCCTTTCTGAACTCATTCTCTCATATATCCCCCTTTCTGAACTCATTCTCTCATGTATCCCCCCTTTCTGAACTCATTCTCTCATGTATCCCCCCCTTTCTGAACTCATTCTCTCATGTATCCCCCTTTCATCACTCATTCTCTCATGTATCCCCCCTTTCTGAACTCATTCTCTCATGTATCCCCCCTTTCTGCAATCATTCTCTCATGTATCCCCCCTTTCTTCACTCATTCTCTCATGTATCCCCCCTTTCTTCACTCATTCTCTCATGTATCCCCCCTTTCTTCACTCATTCTCTCATGTATCCCCCTTTCTTCACTCATTCTCTCATGTATCCCCCCTTTCTGAACTCATTCTCTCATGTATCCCCATTTATTCCGTGATTTCAACACTTCAGGTCACATGGTCCGTGGTGTTACATTTTCCGCGAATTTACCTCAATACCGGTAACATTCATGCCCCGCGTCTACACTCCTTATTTCGCAGTGGAGGTCGAGTTCGACATCTTCTATCCATCTGTAATTCACAATAGAGGATGTCCGTAAGATGTCCTCCATTCATCAAGCTAACGGCCTTACATTCCAAACATTTTCGCTTATCCTACATGCCTACTACTACACACACACACACACACACACACACACACACACACACACACACACACACACACACACACACACACAATAGCGCCTCCCTGTTTAGTAGGCTGTGTGTGTATTTAGGTTTTGTCTGCGTGTATGTGTGTATAAATGTGTGTGTATGTGTGTGTAAATATATGTGTGTATGTGTGTGTGTGAATATATTACTGGCATTTAGGCATGGTAACCAGTTGATTAGATTTTGCAATCAATCAAAGGCTTCAGTGAACCAGTTTCTTTAATCCAGAAGTGTGCAGGCTTCCATGGCTAATTGGCCAGTACCGTATACTGCAAACAATATTTGCCCTGGTTTCAGTTTCAATAACGAGGTCATACTTCGCTGTGTGCAGACAAAAGGATCGCGTAGTGAAATGTACATTGCAACAATGGACCCCCAAGATTGGTGTATTACAGTGGGAAGGTACGATGTTTATACATCATTGTCTGTTGTCTGTTTTGAGCTATGCACCTGGAGAGATAAAGCTAAAAGTGCTAGGCAATAAATTATGTAATCATGTAGTCCCTGTGGTTTCCACACTTCCTTGTGTCATTAATTCATCGGGTAAACACGGTTGTCTAGCCGAGGTGGTGTAGCGGTCATAGACTTGCCTGCTGGCTTCGTGGTTTGTGGTTTAAATCCGTATGTAGACAGGGTTTTTGTAAATAGTCCAGGTTTCTGTGTCGACCCAGGCTAATATGGGTACCACGAAATGTCCAGAAAAGTAAAGGCGACCTCCTCATGTGGCCATACTATGTATAAAAAATACCAGAGCTTAAAGAAAAAGCTGAGATGGTTGTGTTGAACTGAAATATCTTAACCTGTGTGAATGATCATTCGAGATGTATTGTGGAAATGAGTAGTGATGTTGATAACTGAATAACTGTGGAATGGAAGAATTGGCAAGAAAATAAGTGAGTATGTTACAGACAGACAGACAGACAGATAGACAGACAGACAGACAGACAGACAGACAGACAGACAGACACACAGACACACAGACACACAGACAGACAGCCTATGTAAGGACTCACAGCCACCAGAATAAAACAACGCTACTTGTATGGCATGGCAAACTACTGGACGTAAATTTGTCTAGAAAAACCACACAACCACAGCCACGGGCTGTTGGGGTTGGTTCTGCAACGTCCTGTAAAGTATACTTCATTCCTATAAATCTTCGTGCACTTGTATTCATGGCGAGGCGCATACGCCGTCTGGAGGAGACAGGTTGGTTCAATTCCCGACACGGTAACTATAGCTTTCTATTTTTATGTTGTCTAGTGTGTTCTTCTATCTTTCCACTTCTTTCTATGAGTGCCGATCAATACACTTTCTGTTACTTTATTAATTTGTAAAAGATACGCAACTAACCTAACTTGTATAGCAGTCGACGGGAGATAATCCTGGTAATAATGGGTAGTCACAGGGAAAACAATCGTGGTTGTTACGTTTCTCACAAAAACTGGTGACGACAGGCACACAAGTACAGGACGGGATACTTAAAGGAGCTACAAACATGAACGAGTGGGTAGTGCAGTCTGAATAATGTGAACTAAAACTATGTTGGAAAGGTGGAAACATGAACGAGTGGGGAGCTTGCCTGAATAATTGTCAACAAACCATGTTCAGAAGGTAGAAACATGGAGGTGTGGCTAATAGACCTGAATACATGTGAAGATACGGTTTCAAGGAGAAACTATGGGGGTGAATGCAGTCAAGCTAATACAATGAATTCCAGGAAAATTTGACTAAAAAGCTCAACAAAATGGGAAAGAGGAAAACGTGCACAAAACAACACAACGTAACGTTTCGGCCAGGCAGCCTTTTTCAAACACAAGTGAAATACACAAGCGAGGAATGGAGAGTATGTAGATCTCTAAGGGGTGACGTGAGCGACGTTTAAAAAATGTGATGCGGAATAAATGAAATAAAATAAAATAAACGATGGCTAAAAAATATAGTCACAATACTGGGAATAAAAGAAATGCAAGTGTTAATGATACATAAATGATATTGATAAGAAATAGAATATGGAGAAACACGGCCGCTTGTATTTAGGTTTCGGATGTTTTATAGGTCACAGTTGGTAAAAAAAAGTCAGGTGACACCTGGCTAATATAGTTGTTGCGGGAGTTCAATTATAACTTTGTGGAGGTTGAACGGGCCATATGGGATCTGTCATGTGGGTCTGCCGTCCAGCCTGATACGTTTTTTCAGGATTGTGTGGTAAACTTTTATGTCGCAGCCTGGAAGAGACACACCAATCGATTTGGGTGGTTGATATCCCTTGCAGGAACGTCTTATGCTTTAACAATGCCCAAATACAGAATACATAGTACCGAAGTAGTAGTAGTAGCAGCAGCAACAACAACATAAGTAGTAGTAGTGGTGGTGGTAGAAGTAGTAGTGGTGATGGTGGTGGTAGTAGTAGTAGTAGCAGCAGCAGCAGTAGTAGTAGTAGAGAGCAAAATAAGAGGTTGGGGAGAAGTAGTATTAAGATGTGATCAACATTTCATACTATTGTAGAAATCAACACAACTTGGTCAGAAAAACAACATGTCTCGCAACCAAAGATTGTGTCCACTCCCAGGTTGTGTCCACTCACAGGTTTTGTCCACTCACAGGTTGTGTCCCCTCACAGGTTGTGTCCACTCACAGGTTGTGTCCACTAACAGGTTGTGTCCACTCACAGATTGTGTCCACTCACAGGTTGTGTCCACTCACAGGTTGTGTCCACCCACAGGTTGTGTCCACCCATAGGTTGTGTCCACTCACAGGTTGTGTCCACTCACAGGTTGTGTCCACTCACAGGTTGTGTCCACCCACAGGTTGTGTCCACCCACAGGTTGTGTCCACTCACAGGTTGTGTCCACTCACAGGTTGTGTCCACTCACAGGTTTTGTCCCCTCACAGATTGTGTCCCCTCACAGGTTGTGTCCCCGCACAGGTTGTGTCCACCCACAGGTTGTGTCCACTCACAGGTTTTGTCCACTCACAGGTTGTGTCCACCCACAGGTTGTGTCCACTCACAGGTTGTGTCCACTCACAGGTTGTTTCCACCCACAGGTTGTGTCCACTCACAGGTTGTGTCCACTCACAGGTTGTGTCCACTCACAGGTTTTGTCCACCCACAGGTTGTGTCCACTCACAGGTTTTGTCCACTCACAGGTTGTGTCCACCCACAGGTTGTGTCCACTCACAGGTTGTGTCCCCTCACAGGTTGTGTCCACTCACAGATTGTGTCCACCCACAGGTTGTGTCCACTCACAGGTTGTGTCCACCCACAGGTTGTGTCCACTCATAGGTTGTATCCACCCACAGGTTGTGTCCCCTCACAGGTTGTGTCCACTCACAGGTTGTGTCCACCCACAGGTTTTGTCCACCCACAGGTTGTATCCACCCACAGGTTGTGTCCACCCCTAGATTGTGTCCACCCACAGGTTGTGTCCACCCCCAGATTGTGTCCACCCACAGGTTGTGTCCACTCACAGGTTTTGTCCACCCACAGGTTGTGTCCACCCACAGGTTGTGTCCACTCACTGTGAACCCGGTGATGTCCCTGACAGTGTGTGAGAGTATGAACTCACATCACCAACATCTGTTGCAGACAAAACTCAGATGCGTATTAAAAGGATGGATTCGTCCTCGTCCATTGGAACTGAAGGAAGGAAGTTCAGCAGTTGCCACGAGAGTGTGACCTGGTACAACTTTTGCTGATTGAAGAATGGCTGGCTAAGCTTGCAAATACAGGGGATATTTTAGCCTTGTTGATGGACTTAAGAGTTCTCTTCAGGCAACTTGAATCAATAGTTTCAACTTAGAAATAAAATGGAAGCGTTCAAAATAAAGTTGGCTTTCTGCGATAGTCGCGATAAAAAAAGAAGACATAGGGGTGTTTCCATTTTTTACAGAATTTATTTCAGCTGATATAAAAATTAGGCATTCAAAGACGATAGTTGTAAACAGTGCTAATTATTTCCGTGAAAATGAGGATCTTTGTCAAATCTACTTCTAAATCTTTCTCGCTTTGTCTGTCTGTCTGTCTGTCTCTCTCTCTCTTTTCTCTGTCTGTCTGTCTGTCTGTCTGTCTGTCTGTCTGTCTGTCTGTCTGTCTGTCTGTCTGTCTGTCTGTCTGTCTGTCTGTCTGTCTGTCTGTCTGTCTGTCTGTCTGTCTGTCTGTCTGTCTGTCCGTCTGTCTGTCTGTCTGTCTTTTTTATCTCTATGTCTCTCTCTCTCTCTCTCTCTCCCTCTCTCTCTCTCTCTGTTCATCTCTGTCTCTTAACTCTCCCTCCTTCTCTTCCCCTCTCTCTCTCTCCCTTTGTATACACCTTTCTCTATCTCCCCATCTATCTCTCTCTCTCTCTCTCTTTCCTCCCTGTCTCGACCCTAGTCTACGCCTCACTTCTGTAGTCAGTTGACAGTATCCACCTTCTCCATGAGGTCTACCTCACGAGCAGACAGATAAAAATGCGATACCAGGAGAGAGAGAGAGAGAGAGAGAGAGAGAGAGAGAGAGAATCTAGAACTGAGTACGCTGAGTTCACACCAGGTCACTACAACATGCACACTAACATCTAGTGCCTTGTACAGAGGGCGCCACCTGGGGCTGACACAAGTGAGACAACCTCGAAAGACAACATGGAAATGATAAGATAAATTGTCGGCCCCTGACAGAACATCCCAGGACAACACGAGCCAGGTGAGATATGCAAATCACGTCACCTGACAGGGCTGTCACTTTGAGGCCAATCCTGCTGGCGTGGGCGACGCTGCCGCTGCACGACGTGACTGTCATCTTCTAGCAGATTAAGCTGCCCGTGTGTAAAATGATATTTATAGTTGAAGACTGAAATGGTGTCTAGAAATGCCATGGGAAGTTATGACGGTTGTAGGTAACATTACCTTCTCTTTTTTTTTTAATCGCCTTCCCCCCCCCCCCCCGCGCTGTTGTAATAGACACTTTGTGGTGAGTACCGCTGCTACTGTAATAGACACTTTGTGGTGAGTACCGGGGCTACTGTAATAGACACTTTGTGGTGAGTACCGGGGCTACTGTAATAGACACTTTGTAGTGAGTACCGGAGCTACTGTAATAGACACTTTGTGGTGAGTACCGGGGCTACTGTAATAGACACTTTGTGGTGAGTACCGGAGCTACTGTAATAGACACTTTGTGGTGAGTACCGGAGCTACTGTAATAGACACTTTGTGGTGAGCACAACTTCTGCAGTAATCGACACTTTGTGGTGAGTACCGGAGCTACTGTAATAGACACTTTGTGGTTAGTACAACTGCTGCTGAAATCTACACTTTGTAGTGAGTACCGGAGATAGTGTAGTAGACACTTTGTGGTGAGTACCGGCATTTGTTTTACAGAAAAAATAATTCTCATATTTAGTGACAACTGATGTGTAAACAAAATGGGGGCAAGCGTCACATACCTACCTAATTACCCTGAAGTAGTTGAATGAAATTCTATACTTTATAGGGGTTCTTCCATAGAAATAAAGGTAAGTAATTTGTATACATCCTGGTAGGTTGAAATAACACCGCTGCCTACTCACCCCTGGGGTAGGTATAGCACCAAGTAGACTAGCTCTATGTGCCTCGGGTGGATATACAACCAAGCATACTAGCTCCATGTACCTGGGGTGTGTAACACTGAGCACACTAGCTCTATGTACCTGGGGTGTGTAACACAGAGCACACTAGCTCTATGTACCTGGGGTGTGTAACACCGAGCACACTAGCTCTATGTACCTGGGGTGTGTAACACCGAGCACACTAGCTCTATGTACCTGGGGTGTAACACCGAGCACACTAGCTCTATGTACCTGGGGTGTGTAACACCGAGCACACTAGCTCTATGTACCAGGGGTTGATGTAACACCGAGCACAATAGCACTATGTACGTGGGCTTCTACACAAATGTCTCACCTCCCCTCACCGTCTGTCTATGACTATTGGTAACAACAACATTAACACACCCAGATCTAACGTACTACTGATTGATGACGATAACGCTGGTCTCGTCTGCAACAACTAGAAAAAAAATTTCATAAATAAACAGTTGACAGAGTTTACGTTGCTAAGTGAAGCAAAGACAACATGTCTGCCTTGTGTAGCCATCTACTGGGTATGTGGTGCGGCGGCCATGTTGTACATCTAACTTGTAGCTTACAGAACATTTCCTTGTTCCATTTTACTGTAGATCGACTTGAGGAACGTGGTTAGTTTTGTCAAACATTCAATAAAGGTTTGCTCTCTGGACATCGCAGACCAACCCCGGTTTTTGTTGTCTGTTTGTTTTGTTACTAGGCACTTTTACGTCCAGTATTTTGCCATTACCATCGGACCGGCCGACGCTACATACCATTGTTAAAATTAACGTAAAGTGGTCTGCTGCCAAACTGCCTGCAGCTACATCGAACCGCGTCTTGCGGAATTACAAACAGCGTTCGCAAGCCCTGTCACAGACGAGGGCTCATATTTACTGCTTTGTGTAGTAATATTAACAATGATCTGGCCTATTCCTGGTGAATAAAACCCCAAAGCCTCGGGAGCCGAGCCACCAGTTACTCAAGACGTGGAAAACAAGATGTCAATAATCCCCAATGTAGGCTCGATAACCTAAAGACAAGCGTCACAGACAACTATGCCAGCAAAAACAGAAGCGAGCAAAGTCGACTTGCTACAGAACACATACACACACGCCCGCGCGAAAACATACGCTCGCACACATAACACGCTCGCGCGAACACATACGCTCGCGCACGCACATACAAGCTCGCTCGCGCACACACACACACACACCCTCTCTCACACACACACTTTCTAGCTCACACACACGCTCGCGCAAGCACACACACACACACACACACACACACGATCACGCGCGCACACACACGCGCTCCCGCACCCACACAAGCACACACACACGCTCACACACACACACACGCTCTCGCACACACACACACACACACACGCTCGCGCACGCACACACGCACACACAAACACGCTCTCGCACACACACATATACCCTCTCGCACACATACGCACACACACACATTCTCGCACACACACACACACACACGCTCTCGCACACACACACACGCTCTCGCACACACACACACACACGCTTGCACACACACACGCTCTCGCACACACACACACACACACGCTCTCGCACACACACACACACACACACGCTCTCACACACGCTCTCGCACACATACACATGCTCCCGCACACACACACACACACACACACACACACACACACACGCTCTCGCACACAAACACACACACACACACGCTCTCGCACACACACACACATACACACACACACGCTCTCTCGCGCGCACACACACACACGCTCTCGCGCACACACACACACGCTCGAGAACGTGCCAGCAACATAGGTAGTGGCTTGACGAGCAGGAAACAAAAACTATCACAACATCAACATCATCTTTCAGGCCTGATAAACATATTTTGCTGTCTCATGTGATCATCAGTCCCGGATCAGGTCTGTGTTCGTGTCCCGTTTATTTTTTTTTTTTATTTTTTTTTTACTTCTTCGTCGTTTGCATGAAAGACGCTAATGTGTTGTGCTTATTTATAGCACAGCTGAGATATTTTCGGGTTCTGACGTATCCGACTTTTGGCATTTATGATTTTCGAGTTAGCATTCCTGGTTAGTTTCATGGGACATTTTTAGCCTCTGACGTGTGGTGACTTGGTCCTCTCTTGAACCACAGGTGGTGACTCGATCGTCCCTTGAACCACAGGTGGTGACTTGGTCATTCCCTTGAACCACAGTTGGTGACTCGATCGTCCCTTGAACCACAGGTGGTGACTTGGTCATTCCCTTGAACCACAGGTGGTGACTCGATCGTCCCTTGAACCACAGGTGGTGACTCGATCGTCTCTTGAACCACAGGTGGTGACTCGATCGTCCCTTGAACCACAGGTGGTGACTCGATCGTCCCTTGAACCACAGGTGGTGACTCGATCGTCCCTTGAACCACAGGTGGTGACTCGATCGTCCCTTGAACCACAGGTGGTGACTCGATCGTCCCTTGAAACACAGGTGGTAACTTGGTCATTCCCTGAAGCCTCAGCTGGTGACTTGTTATTCCCTAATCCACAGCTGGTGTCCTTAAGGATCTCGTCTATTCCAGGTCCCTAAATCCATCTTTTTCATTTCCCCTTGAAACTTTAATTAACAGTTGTCAGTGTTCTCAAGTCTACTTCTCGTAATATACACAAAATCATTGACTGCGTGCGTATAGTTTATGTACAAATAATAGCAATTATAAAGAAAATATGCCCCTGACACCCCCTCCCCCCCTCACCGTCCCTCCCTCCAGGGCTAGGCGTGTGTAACATCAAAGTAAATAAGATAAGTGTGAAGCTGGCGGAGACGTTCAGATGTATCCCACCCTGGCAACAGCAGACAACAGGTGTTAACCCTGGCAACAGCAGACAACAGGTGTTTACCCTGGCAACAGCAGACAACAGGTGTTTACCCTGGCAACAGCAGACATCAGACGTATCCTACCCTGGCAACAGCAGACAACAGACGTATCCTACCCTGGCAACAGCAGACAATAGGTGTTTACCCTGGCAACAGCAAACAACAGGTGTTTAACCTGGCAACAGCAGACAACAGGTGTATTACTGAAGTCAAATGTAGAGTATCTCAGGTAAGGACGGCATTCCCAGGATGTGGAATATTCTGTGCAGTAAAGCTTTGGCAGCTGAGGCGAGGACAAGAGCTGGGGCAAGCCAATGGCCGGCCTGAGACTGACCACATCACCCAACCAAGTGCCCACTGGTCTATAAAACAAAGGTTTAGCCCTATATGCCCAATACGCATGAAGGCTTGGAAAACGGACCTGGTATAGAGCGAGCGCTGATATAAGGGAGTGAATCATGGACACTTAAACGATTTGGGACAAGTCGAGTGGAATTAGCAGTGTTGTGGTCTTATAGTGGGATTTTTTTTTTTTTTTTTATTATTAAAAATGTCATATTTTCTGTCAGTGAAATCTCCACCACCCGTCCAGTAACACAATTATTAGAGGGTAGAGGTTCGTTTCTTGCTGCCTGCTGTTGTCTCCCTGGATAGTTTTCAAGCCTTGAGGTTTGATTTTCGCGATCCCATCCCCTTTTTGCCGAGATTACAAAACATAAATCTTAATGGCAGACCAACAGGGCACACCACATAAACTGCTTTCAACCTCCACTGAAATTATATTTGGGGCGTCCGCATCAGTCTTTTTTTTTTTTTAGCCCGGTCTCAGTTCCAGTCCGGCATCATCTCCAGTCCGGCATCACCTCCAGTCCGGCATCACCTCTAGTCCGGCATCACCTCCAGTCCGGCATCACCTCTAGTCCGGCATCACCTCCAGTCCGGCATCATCTCCAGCCTGATATCACCTCCAGCCTGGCATCACCTTCTGTCCGTTTCACCTCCAGCCTCAATATTGATATCTACAAACGTTCCGGCACTGCAGACAGCCAGACAAATCTGATCCTGGGAAATTACACCAGGCTCGTGTTTGTTGACAAGGTAATGAACATCTTTGCCTTACTGTCTGATAAACGCTTCGTTACAATATAGGGGAAATAATAAAACAATTACTTGCAGTTTTTTAGTTTTTAAAAGTTATGTCCCTTAACTGGCCAACACAATGCTCTCAACCAGCGATTCTCAGTCTATATGTCGCGACTCTTTCGGGCAGGCGTCGTCTAAGACCATCAGAAAATCACATATGCACTGAAATTATGAAGTAGCAATGAAAATAATTCATGGCTTGGTGTCGCCACAACACAAGGAACTGTATTAAAGGGTCGCCACAGCATAAGGAACTGTATTAAAGGGTCGCCACAACATAAGGAACTGTATTAAAGGGTCGCCACAACATAAGGAACTGTATTAAAGGGTCGCCACAACATAAGGAACTATATTAAAGGGTCGCCACAACATAAGGAACTGTATTAAAGGGTCGCCACAACATAAGGAACTGTATTAAAGGGTCGCCACAACATAAGGAACTGTATTAAAGGGTCGCCACAACATGAGGAACTGTATTTAAGGGTCGTGGCATTAGTAAGTCTGAAAACCACTGCTCTATACTGATGACACATTGGAGACATCTGATGTCTGACAATTTGATTGTATCGTCCTTACAGATTATATATGGTTTTTCCCATTGCTATCCTAATGCTGTTGTTTGGTTGTTGTCTGTATATGGTTTTCCCATTGATATCCTAATGCTGTTGTCTGGTTGTGGTCTGTAATGTCTCACTGCTCTCACACAGTCTCCCTATGTAGTCACGCCAGATGGAAGATGTATTCAACAAGTTCATTTACAACAGCTCAAACAAAAGTAGCATTTTACAAAATAAAGAATATTTTATACACAGGTTTTTTTTTTGGGGGGGGGGGAGGGGGGGGGGGGGGGTTCAACTGAAACGAGAAAGAGAATTCTCAAAAGATTTATAAATTCTACCTTGATATACGGAAGTGAATCACGGACAGTTGGTGGATTAGCGGTAAATTATTTGGAAGCTGCGGAGGTGTGGTTTTAAAGGTGAATTGTGAATACCCTAGATAGGCTTTTTCTTCTTCGTCTTCTTCTTCTTCTTCTTCTTCTTCTTCTTCTTCTTCTTTTTCTTCTTCTTCTTCTTCTTCTTCTTCTTCTTCTTCTTCTTCTTCTTCTTCTTCTTCTTCTTCTTCTTCTTCTTCTTCTTCTACTTCTACTTCTTCTTCTTCTCCTTTTTCTTCACTCATCCAAAAAATGGAAATGTGATGTTCCCATTTACAGCATGGTTGCCATATTTGTGCCTTCCGGCCGACACATCCGAATTCTTCGGGAATGTTTTTCCGTGATTAACCATGTCGTGAAAGTCGAGTCGAATAACTGGAAGTATTTCTTTTTCAGTAGGATGCATCTGTCTGAGAGGCGAGGAACCAATAGTCTACACACACATAATACAAATCTGTAAAACGGTTGTGCACGCAAAACTCAAGTTCTGGAATAAGAATAATGTCCAGAAGTGGACGAACAACCTGGACCAATGAATTCTAAGAAGAAGACCCAGAAAAGACATGGAGAAAACGGTGGCCGACCAGACAGAGATGTCAGCCATGGAATTCCCACTGATCTATACAAACACGAGAACGGTATGTGCCCGTACGGTTGGAGACCTATACATGGGACAATATTGTTGTTCTACTGACAACTTGTTAACTGATGACATTTTAGCATGTCACACATACCTACCTACCGACCGATCGACCTACCTACGCACCTACCTACCGACATACCGACCGACCGACCTACCTACCTACCCACCTACATACCTACCCAACTACCGACCGATCGACCTACCCACCTACCTACCCACCTACTTACCCACCAACCTACCCACCTACCGACCGATCTACCTACGTACCCACCTACATACACACCTACCTACCCACCAACCTACCCACCTACCGACCGATCGACCTACGTACTCACCTACCGACATAGACGCATGTGAACATGTACTAATTAGATGTTTGAGTACTAAACACTTGTTTTATCTCCACCACCCCTCCCCCCCCCCCCTTTGTTTTTCCTTCTAACGATCTTGCTGTTACTTGAACTTTGACATCTTGTTGGGGAAACTGTACTCTCGAAGACTGATTATTGACAAATTGTCTCAGGCCGTGCCTGAACATATTTGAGTGTCCGTCATGTCAACAAACCAGACAAGCTGGTCGTTCATCAGCCGCTCGCACTGACCAACCTATGGCAGCCTGCGATCCACACCAGGCTCACCTGGGACTCCGCCAGTTGTGTGTGTGTGTGGGTGTGTGTGTGTGCGCGCACGTGAGTGTGTGTGTGTGTTATTTAGCAGTGTTTTTAAAATAGCCTCTTTATTGTTTCTAGTTTATGATGGATGCTGCACCAGGTCACAGAGTTGGGTAGATATGAATGTGTCTGCCTGCGTGAGTTAGTGCGTGTTACTGAACACAAGAAATTAAACACAAGAAATTAAACACAAGACGGTAGACATTTCTTGGGATGACTGCCGTATCAGCACACACAAATTTTTTTTTTTTAAATGAAACTGTCACTTCTGTCTAAATGTACCATTTTTAGGGTGGTGTAGACAGGGGGTCGTAAGCCTTAGGATTTAGGACTGCACGGCCAGTGCTTTTGCCACCAACTGTGCATAATAGAATGTTTAGTTATACCCCGATAAGAAAAACTCCATCACTTTAGTCGGAGTCGAACCCGGGTCTCACGCATAAAAGCCTAACGTCGTAACCACTTGACCAGCCGCTGCTCTAACACTTTTAAAAAAAATCATTTCCTCCACCTGATGCGTGTTGTATGTCCCATATGTTTATAGACCAATCGGCGTGTTGTATGTCCCATATGTTTATAGACCAATCGGCGTGTTGTATGTCCCATATGTTTATAGACCAATCGGCGTGTTGTATGTCCCATATGTTTATAGACCAATCAGTGTGTTGTATGTCCCATATGTTTATAGACCAATCGGCGTGTTGTATGTCCCCTATGTTTATAGACCAATCGGCGTGTTGTATGTCCCCTATGTTTATAGACCAATCGGTGTGTTGTATGTCCCCTATGTTTATAGACCAATCAGTGTGTTGTATGTCCCATATGTTTATAGACCAATCGGTGTGTTGTATGTCCCATATGTTTATAGACCAATCAGTGTGTTGTATGTCCCCTATGTTTATAGACCAATCGGTGTGTTGTATGTCCCCTATGTTTATAGACCAATCAGTGTGTTGTATGTCCCATATGTTTATAGACCAATCGGCGTGTTGTATGTCCCATATGTTTAGAGACCAATCGGCGTTTGGCAATTAGTTTGTCCTACCGTTCAGTTTTCCAAAACTTAGATAATCAGGGACACACTTGTAGGATGGGGGATGATCAAACCCACAAGGACACACTTGTAGGATGGGGGATGATCAAACCAACAAGGACACACTTGTAGGATGGGGGATGATCAAACCAACAAGGACACACTTGTAGGATGGGGTATGATCAAACCAACAAGGACACACTTGTAGGATGGGGGATGATCAAACCAACAAGGACACACTTGTAGGATGGGGGATGATCAAACCCACAAGGATAAACTTGTAGGATAGGGGATGATCAAACCAACAAGGACACACTTGTAGGATAGGGGATGATCAAACCCACAAGGACACCCTTCACATGAGCAGAAGATGCCGAGGTCGGCGTCTACTGTCATATTGCTCTACTGTTTGTGCAGTTATACAAGTAATGAGGTGACTGATGTGTGCAGTTATACAAGTAATGAGGTGACTGATGTGTGCAATTATACAAGTAATGAGGTGCAGGGGTTGGAACCGGATGCTATCGATCGTGCTGGCTGGAAAGGAAAGACCAGGAAGGGAATAACCATAAAAAAGAACATGTCTGCGGAAATGTTTACAGAGCGTCTGGGAGGATAAATGTTGCACTCAAGCGATCTCTGCAACGGTCCTGCAATCTCATGCAGTCATTGTGGAAGACCTTTCTTAACGCGGGTGGGTCTTGCTAGTCACACTCGCCTTTGCCATGGGCTGTGAATCCAATACCCCCCTACAGCACAATACATCACTATAGCACAATACCTCCCTATAGCACAATACCTCCCTATAGCACAATACCTCCCTATAGCACAATACCTCCCTATAGCACAATACCTCCCTATAGCACAATACCTCTCTATAGCACAATACCCCCCTACAGCACAATACATCACTATAGCACAATACCTCCCTATAGCACAATACCTCCCTATAGCACAATACCTCCCTTTAGCACAATACCTCCCTATAGCACAATACCCCCCTACAGCACAATACATCACTATAGCACAATACCTCCCTACAGCACAATACCTCCCTATAGCACAATACATCACTATAGCACAATACCTCCCTGTAGCACAATACCTCCCTATAGCACAATACCTCCCTACAGCACAATACATCACTATCGTCTAGGAAGACGGAATGGTGACCCCGACCATAAACGGGGTTGGGGGGGGGGGGGTATACACCATGCGGACAAGAGGAAACGTTCACAGTGACACAATCTGATGAACCTGAATCAAGACAACTTCAAATGTTGAATTAGCAAAATGATGTGAATAGTAAAGCCGTTGTCTGCCTGATCGTATTAACATTTAACAAGATCTACCGACCTCTCTGATACTGTAACTATTTCTATCTCAGTAGCTGATACTGTAACTTCCCTATTACACCCCCACCCCTTTTCTTCCCCACCCAACAGTATTTAGCTAGCAACTAGCCTACTATTAATTGAGTGATACTGACAGACAGGGCGTCATTTGATAGATGTGGGTGACATTGATACATGTCCAATCTGGCAATACTGTACAGTCAACAAACATTAAAGATCATCAGTCAACGATTTACATTCACTTTCAAAGATAAAGAAACAACTGCGGTCATAAACCAACAAACGTTAACAATCATCAGTCAGCAGACATCAACATTCATCCACCAACAAACACCAGTAGAGATGACTCACCGCTTGAGATCCCAGATCGAACCCCAACACTGTTGTTAGACAGCCCGGACTCTATCGAAGAAAGAAACACATTCTTCTATGTTATTATTTTTGTTTTTAAAAATACATTAATAATATAACCGTGTTGCCAACAATAGTTTCGACTGAAGCGAACCTTAAAGAATGGATTGTTTGAGACATGTCACAATGACACCTTACAACGCAAGTAGATTACATGAAAGTATTGACAAACGGACAAGAGGACCATACAGATAACCATAGAAGTATAAGATGAAAAAAATACTGTCATTTAAAAATAATTGTAACAAATGCCTAACGGTTATCGATTGTATCTACAATTTTTGGAGTGTAGGCAAGCAGGTATGTGAACCTGAGGGTTACGGGCCGAATGACCAGTGTTGTCGCCACGGACTGTGCAGGTCAGGATTGTATGTTTGCCCCTGACAGAAAAACTTAAATCCTTGTGGGAGAGTGGTACTTGGGTCTGTGGCCAGAGAGCCCAAGCCTGCTTGTCCACTCAGCCAGCCCGCTCTTCGAAGAAACATGAAACACGTTGTTGTTGTTTGATGGAGAGAACAAATGTGAACACGTTCAACGAAAAATGCAATACGTTCCATCTTATAGCCTATATATTACAGCTTCCCATCATGCAGTATCTAGAAAACTTTACCCGATTTGCATTGAGGCAATAAGAAGAAAGACAAACTTCATCTGAATAGTAGCAGTTGTTGTAACAAAAGGAGAAGTAGTAGTAGTAGTAGTAGTAGTAGTAGTAGTAGTAGTAGTAGTAGTAGTAGTAGTAGTAGTAGTAGTAGTAGTAGTAGTAGTAGTAGCAGCAGCAGCAGCAGCAGCAGTAGTAGTAGTAGTAGTAGTAGTAGTAGCAGTAGTAAAAGTAGTAGTAGTAGTAGTAGTAGTAGTAGTAGTAGTAGTAGTAGTAGTAGTAGTAGTAGTAGTAGTAGTAGCAGTAGTCATAGTAGTAGTAGTAGTAGTAGCAGCAGCAGCAGCAAAAGTAGTAGTAGTAGTAGTAGTAGTAGTAGTAGTAGTAGTAGTAGTAGTAGTAGTAGTGGTAGTAGTAGTAGTAAAAGCAGCAGCAGTAGTAGTAGCAACAGCAACAGGAGTGAAAGCAGCGGCAGTGATGTGAGTAGTAGTAGAAACAACAGCAGCAATATCAGTAGTAGTAATAGTTGCAATAATAGCAACAACACGTTAAATGTATATTTATACATATTTTTCTTCACCGTATAAGCGTATTTACCTGTCAGTTAAATGCAGCCATCCGGATACTAACCAATATTGTCAAACACATATAAGAACAATGGATTTGCCCCACATTGTCGTTACTATCACACAGTTTAACACAACTGTCATATAGTTTAACACAAATGCCACATAGTTCAACAAACTATTTCACAGTTCAACACAGCTGTCACATACAAACAATACATCAATCAGTCAAACATCGTATCCTGGTGCCTAACGAAAGAACGATCGTCATTTATATCAAATTCATAGTTTGTTTCCATCACAAGTATAAATCAGTAACTATGAAACTATCAATTACCCCACTGTATCAGATTTGCTACTCAGACACAAACTCCGAACTCCGATGCCTCCAGATGAACCCCAACAACCGACTAACAGCTCCAGGTGTCGACGTGAGATCTTAGACAATGAAAGACCATACCGGGCCAACGGTGCACGCAGTTACCTTGTGGAACTGCCATGTCTCCTTCTCCCCCGCTACTCCCTCACGCCCCACCAACTCCCCCCCCCCCACACTTCCACACCTCTACTGCTTCAATGTTCCAACCCCCATGTTCTCACAATGGCTCCCTTCCCACAGTGATCCCCATTAACTCCGCATTCCCGCTTCCCGTTTCAGTGACACCAGTTTATGTCACCAAAGATAGCCTCCACGGGAACAGTTTTTAGACAGTGACGTTAAAAATAGAAGATTGCTGTCAACAGTGGCCCCGCTGTAAGACTTCCATTCGTCAGCGCTAGTCAGCCACTGTCAGCTAGATAACATTACGGCATGCTTGTCATGGGCCTGTAGGTCTATTACCTCCTCCCTTCCCCCTCCCCCTCCGCCAGTGGGGGCCTGGAACCCACAATGGGGATCTAAGTGACGAAAGATTGATCTGGCTACTACCGGAGTCACAAGAACTCCACCAGACACCGTGTCACCTGAGACATCTCAGAGTAGAAAAGTTTGATCAACAAATGATTCATGACAATTCTTGCCCAAATGATTTGATTATCTATACTATGGCTCTGTGTTGAGAGGCAGACAAAGAGCATGGGCGTTCTAGCCAGAACGAATCGACGTCTTTTAGTGCAGCAAAACCTTGCATATGATATCACGTCTAGTTTGAGAATGGAGGTGGAGGCAGTCACTGCTGGCTTCTGCTGGCTTGGGAATCAGCTGTACACACATGCCGTGATTGTAACAGACTCATGGAGCATGTTGAGAAAGGTGGAGACAGGCATGCTTCGTGCAGAGTGGCAAGCATCGCTTCAAAGGTCCTGGGTAGTTAGCGTCCTTGTGATATTTTCTCCAGGGTATGCTGGTGTGTTAGGAAATTCGCAGGAAGATAGACCGGCCGACTCTGCACTACTTGATGGTGAATTGATGTATGATAAGTTAAATATTGCGAGGGCCCTTTGGGAGTGAGTGAACAGTGCGGAGGCGCAGACAGATCATTACGGTCTGAGGGGAATGGCGCTGCAAGGAGTTACAGGGGAATCTGGCCGACGCTCAACACTCAAGGGACGGGCGAGACGGATATACAATCAGTTACTGGTGTCATCGGAATTGGAACTCTTTGCTTGCTGCTGAAGATGGGGACAAAGCGCTAAGGGGGAGAGCTGTGATGTCGATTTTTAATTCAACATTCATTCATTCAGAGTAGAAAAGTAGAAAAACTAGATTTCAGTGACAACTCTTTGCTTAAGAACAGAACTTTTACACAACTTCGTATATTTTCACATTTATTTCCAACGTCCAGAATGTATGTGCTATTAGCAGGCAGGACTTTCCACAGCCTTCTGTTTCGTGTACAATCAATCATTCACCATATCCAAAGATTGATGTACAAGAAAGAAGAAAATCACGACGAACAGAAAGAATGTCAAAAGCACACAAATCCACTTGAGGACAAATTGTGTCTGGTCGCTAATTAAGTCATAGAAATTCCAACATCACATCAAACCGGTCACCTCATAGTGTCTTCGTTGCCGCGCCGAACAAAACCATACCTATCACTGTCCCTTGAGAAACAGCTGATATAAACTGCAATCTCATCAAAGACAATAGCTCACACATGCATTCAATGCATAAGGTAGCTGTCAGAAATGCCAACACCAACACACCATCACTAGCAACAAAAGTTCTCTAGCAACAGTTTACTGGCTATTTTCGGAATCTAAAGTTCACAATACAAACCATGTTCGGCAAGTCGACAAGCTCTTGAACTGAAATCCGCAGCTCGCAGACGCGCTGTGCACTCGGTAGTTGTTAGCCCAAAATAATTATTCCTCTTGTGCTTGTTCTATCTACTTCTGAAATGTCTCGCGGCGGCAGTGCATGAAGAAATCTCTGGAATGGGCCATTCTGTTCGCATCGTATAAAGTACTTGTCAGTGCCTCTGATATTTCTGCGGTTCATCTTCTGCGTGGTCGACCTCTGGATCTGTTACCGTTGTGTCTGTTTAACATTGTTCTCTGTGGTGCCCTGTCTGATACTAATCTTGTTACATGGCAAAAACATTCGATTTAGCTCTCTACCTAAAAAGTTCAGTATTGGTTCTGTGCCGACTCTCCACCTGATATCATCGTTCCTGTGTCGATCTTTCCTCGTTACACCTAGCATAAATACGTAAACATATCATTTCTGTCGTGACTATTTTCCTTCTGTCTTCTGAAGACAGTGTCCATGTCTGACATTGATTGCACAGAGCTGGTAAGAATATTATGTTGAAGAGTCTTCCTTCAGTGTTCATATTCACATACTTGCATTTCTAAATAGGTGCCATTTGACCTAAAATACGATTGCCTTTATTGCATCTTTGCTAGATTTCTTTTTTGATTCTCCCGAACTAATTGAATGTTTATTATTCTGTTCTTTTGTTTTGTATGGATGCCCGAGCTGGACAATGAATCAGGGATGAGGAGATACGCGGGTGGAGCAGTGGAGGTGTGGTTATGTTTTGGATCATTTTGAGAATGTTTTGGACAGCGAAGACAACAAACAGTGCGGTAATTGTGATCTGCCGACCTCGCATGACAAGAGAAGGGCAACACGAATGACCGCTTGGGTTATGGCAACACAAATGGACCTCTTGGGTTATGACAACACAAATGGACCTCTTGGGTTATGGCAACACAAATGGACCTCTTGGGTTATGGCAACACAAATTGACAGCTTGGGTTATGGCAACACAAATTAACCGCTTGGGTTATTACAGCACAAATGGACCTCTTGGGTTATGGCAACACAAATGGACCTCTTGGGTTATGGCAACACAAAAGGACCTCTTGGGTTATGGCAACACAAATGGACCGCTTGGGTTATGGCAACACAAACGGACCTCTTGGGTTTTGGCAAAATAAGAGAAATGTGTTTTATAAGCAAAACAAGAGAAATGTGTTTTATAAGCATAATAAGAGAAATGTGTTTTATAAGCAAAACAAGAGAAATGTGTTTTATAAGCAAAACAAGAGAAATGTGTTTTATAAGCAAAACAAGAGAATTGTGTTTTATAAGCAAAACAAGAGAAATGTGTTTTAAAAGCAAAACAAGAGAAATGTGTTTTATAAGCAAAACAAGAGAAATGTGTTTTATAAGCAAAACAAGAGAAATATGTTTTATAAGCAAATCTGTTTGGGAACTGTAAGGACAATACAGTTGGATGTATGTACCCATCTCTTTCCTGGGCTGCAGAAATTGGTTCCGGTCCCCGTGTGTTAGGCAGACCCCGGGGTCAGTTGTTGAAGGTTTACAGTAAGACGAGCCACACGTACTGGGTCACCTCTTCTCTGGATGACCGCGCTAGCCATGAACTCCCACATGAAGGAACCGGGGGACGGAGCTCGTGGTCAAAGCTGGACTTTATTTTGAGGTGAAGCATCACGGAGTTGAGTGCAGGACCTAATGACTTGTTTGTGATCAGCCGACTCGGGGACGCAAATGGAAATGTTTGACTTGGGATTTTGTCTGCTAAAACGAATTGTTTGTTT
The DNA here is from genome assembly GCA_905116865.2 of Candidula unifasciata. Classification (NCBI taxonomy): domain Eukaryota; kingdom Metazoa; phylum Mollusca; class Gastropoda; order Stylommatophora; family Geomitridae; genus Candidula; species Candidula unifasciata. The sequence continues at coordinate 70,583 of CAJHNH020002535.1, forward strand.
GCCAAGAAAGAGTTCGGTCTTTCTTTTCGTGGTGCATTTTATTTTACGCAGTTTGGGATTTCGAAACATGGAAATTAGGCCAGAATAGTTTTGGGGTTGGTGTGGATGAGTTGGGTTTGAACCCAGATTGATTCAGACCATAAAGTAAACACAATCTGTAACCATTGAGTTCTTTCTGTTGGCGGGAACAATCACAGAACATACAGGGATATCCCACAAGGCGATCACAGTCAAAGATGAACAGTTGAAGATGGTATAAACCACAACATTTCTTCAGTTCCTGGTTCCGTCCCTTCCGTTTGCTGGCTGAAAGTTTGACATCCTGAGATTATAATGTCTCAGCACGGACGATAGACCAATAAGGGAGATCCCAGACACCCCGTTCAACTTTCACGGAAGATATAAATGGGTCACCCGTAACGGATACCAGGGGGTGCTGCCCGGGTGGCTTTTCATGCACGAGACCCGGGGTAAGGTCGGCGATATTTTCTGTAGTGTGTACAAATAACATCATAGCCTGCACAGTCTGTGGCGACAGCACTAGCCAAGCTGCCCTAAATCCCCAGGATCAAAGACTCTGCCTACTACCGCAAAAGTGGTAGATACAGGCAGTGCTGGCAGTAACTGTCACATCAGCCAGGTGTCACGGGGCCGGTTCATGTGGGCCTCAGTCAGGTGTCACTGGGCTGGGTCATGTGGGCCTCAATCAGGTGTCACGGGGCCGGTTCATGTGGACCTCAATCAGGTGTCACTGGGCCGGGTCATGTGGGCCTCAATCAGGTGTCACGCGGCCGGTTCATGTGGGCCTCAATCAGGTGTCACTGGGCCGGGTCATGTGGGCCTCAGTCAGGTGTCACGGGGCCGGTTCATGTGGGCCTCAGTCAGGTGTCACTGGGCCGGTTCATGTGGGCCTCAGTCAGGTGTCACGGGGCCGGTTCATGTGAGCCTCTCCCAGACACTTGTTGGACATGCTGCTAGTGGCTCACTGTGGATAGTCGGCAGACTATGTGTAGACACATAGACAGCTAAGGCGCTGGAGGCCAGGGACTGCACAGGCACAGACTGCGGCTGGAAGGTTTGCAACATGTGTCCAGGCTGGCAGGGGCAGATACTCCGTCGCTGTGACCACAGCAAATGTGTGATTATCCCACCTGGCAAGGCTAGCTCAAAGTGGCGCCAGCAGGGCTGCCAATGATGGGTTTTTATCCCCAGATCTGGGTTTTTATTTGACGCCTTGGGCTCAAATTTTGAAATCTGAATTTTTTTTTTTAAATATCCTTATATAAAAGTGTGTAAATGTTTCGTTTCGTAACTATAAAATTTGTACTTTTTAACAATTTTTTTTTTTTTACTGATCTATTGCTTGGCGTTTTTGTTTAAAAAAAAAAAAATCTAATTAGCAACCCTGGATGCAAGGGAAAAGCAGATCTAGAAATTAAACATGCCAGATTCACATCTCAGGAGTTTGTGAGGCTTTTTCATGAGCTGGTATCCCTGACGTCTACACCAACATACATCTACACCAACAGACATCTACACCGACAGACATCTACACCGACAGACATCTACACCGACAGACATCTACACCAACAGACATCTACACCGACAGACATCTACACCGACAGACATCTACACCGACAGACATCTACACCGACAGACATCTACACCGACAGACATCTACACCGACAGACATCTACACCGACAGAGATCTACACCGACAGAGATCTACACCGACAGACATCTACACCGACAGACATCTAAACCGACAGACATCTACACCGACAGACATCTACACCGACAGACATCTACACCGACAGACATCTACACCGACAGACATCTACACCGACAGACATCTACACCGACAGACATCTACACCGACAGACATCTACACCGACAGACATCTACACCGACAGAAATCTACACCGACAGACATCTACACCGACAGACATCTAAACCGACAGACATCTACACCGACAGACATCTACACTGACAGAGATTTACGCATACAGACTCTACACCGACAAACATCTACACCGACAGACATCTACACCGACAGACATCTACACCGACAGACATCTACACCGACAGACATCTACACCGACAGACATCTACACCGACAGACATCTACGCATACAGACTCTACACCGACAGAGATCTGCACCAACAGACATCTACACCGACAGACATCTACATCGACAGACATCTACACCGACAAACATCTACACCGACAGACACCTACACCGACAGACACCTACACCGACAGACATCTACACCGACAGACATCTACATCGACAAACGCCTACGCCGACAGACATCTACACCGACAGAGTTCTACACCGACAGAGATCTACGCAGACTCTACACCGACAGACATCTACATCGACAAACACCTATGCCGACAGACATCTACACCGACAGACATCTACACGGATAGACATCTACACCAACAGACATCTACACCAACAGACATCTGCACCGACAGATATCTACACCGACAGACATCTACACCGACAGACATCTACACCGACAGACATCTACACCGACAGACATCTACACCCACAGACATCTACACCGACAGACATCTACGCCAACAGACATCTACACCGACAGACATCTACACCAACAGACATCTACACCAACAGACATCTACGCCGTCAGACATCTACACCAACAGACATCTACACCAACAGACATCTACACCGACATACATCTACACCAACAGACATCTACACCGACAGACATCTACACCGACAGACATCTACACCGACAGACATCTACACCGACAGACATCTACACCGACAGACATCTACACCGACAGACATCTACACCGACAGACATCTACACCGACAGACATCTACACCGACAGACATCTACACCGACAGACATCTACACCGACAGAGATCTACACCGACAGAGATCTACACCGACAGACATCTACACCGACAGACATCTAAACCGACAGACATCTACACCGACAGACATCTACACCGACAGACATCTACACCGACAGACATCTACACCGACAGACATCTACACCGACAGACATCTACACCGACAGACATCTACACCGACAGACATCTACACCGACAGACATCTACACCGACAGACATCTACACCGACAGAAATCTACACCGACAGACATCTACACCGACAGACATCTAAACCGACAGACATCTACACCGACAGACATCTACACTGACAGAGATTTACGCATACAGACTCTACACCGACAAACATCTACACCGACAGACATCTACACCGACAGACATCTACACCGACAGACATCTACACCGACAGACATCTACACCGACAGACATCTACACCGACAGAGATCTACGCATACAGACTCTACACCGACAGAGATCTGCACCAACAGACATCTACACCGACAGACATCTACATCGACAGACATCTACACCGACAAACATCTACACCGACAGACACCTACACCGACAGACACCTACACCGACAGACATCTACACCGACAGACATCTACATCGACAAACGCCTACGCCGACAGACATCTACACCGACAGAGTTCTACACCGACAGAGATCTACGCAGACTCTACACCGACAGACATCTACATCGACAAACACCTATGCCGACAGACATCTACACCGACAGACATCTACACGGATAGACATCTACACCAACAGACATCTACACCAACAGACATCTGCACCGACAGATATCTACACCGACAGACATCTACACCGACAGACATCTACACCGACAGACATCTACACCGACAGACATCTACACCCACAGACATCTACACCGACAGACATCTACGCCAACAGACATCTACACCGACAGACATCTACACCAACAGACATCTACACCAACAGACATCTACGCCGTCAGACATCTACACCAACAGACATCTACACCAACAGACATCTACACCGACAGACATCTACACCGACAGACATCTACACCAACAGACATCTACGCCGTCAGACATCTACACCAACAGACATCTACGCCAACAGACATCTACACCGACAGACATCTACACCAACAGACATCTACGCCAACAGACATCTACACCGACAGACATCTACACTGACAGACATCTACACCAACAGACATCTACACCGACAGACATCTACACCAACAGACATCTACATCGACAGACATCTACACCAACAGACATCTACACCAACAGACATCTACAACGACAAACATCTACGCTGTCAGACATCTACACCGACAAACGTCTACACAAGCAGACGAGTATGGAACCGCCGAAGGTAAAGGCTTGTACAGAGAGATACAAGGTGCAGGCTCTTTAACAAAATGTTTGTCATGACAAAAACACCAAAATCCAAAAGCAGAAGTAGAACTAGTCTGATTCACCTTTCCACAGTTCTAGATCACAAAATAAACATTGGGATAAGAAAGACTTGATCAGCGTGCCACAAACAGGGACGATGATACAATTACAAAAAACAATCTATAAATTCACTTGTGAGTCAAAATCTTTCTGGAACATCGACATTTCTGCATGCACGTGTTGTGGGAGAACACAGCAACTGATCAGGGACACCAGCAACACAATTTATTTCTGACAAAGTCTTTCTATGGTTGATCACCATAACAATAAACATGCCAGATATGGTCTTTCACACACAGATGACCAGCAGTGACACACAGACATCTCTGACACAAAACACTGACTTCTGTAACAACAAACATGCCAGATATGGTCTTTCACACACAGATGACCAGCAGTGACACGCAGATATCTCTGACACAAACACTGACTTCTGTAACAACAAACATGCCAGATATGGTCTTTCACACACAGATGACCAGCAGTGACACGCAGATATCTCTGACACAAACACTGACTTCTGTAACAACAAACATGGCAGAGATGGTCTTTCATGCACAGATGACCAGCAGTGACATGCAGACATCTCTGACACAAAACACTGACTTCTGTAACAACAAACATGCCAGAGATGGTCTTTCATGCACAGATGACCAGCAGTGACACACAGACATCTCTGACACAAACACTGACTTCTGTAACAACAAACATGCCAGATTTGGTCTTTCACACACAGATGACCAGCAGTGACACGCAGATATCTCTGACACAAACACTGACTTCTGTAACAACAAATATGGCAGAGATGGTCTTTCATGCACAGATGACCAGCAGTGACACGCAGACATCTCTGACACAAAACACTGACTTCTGTAACAACAAACATGCCAGAGATGGTCTTTCATGCACAGATGACCAGGAGTGACACGCAGACATCTCTGACACAAACACTGACTAACAACAAACATGCCAGATATGGTCTTTCACACACAGATGACCAGCAGGACACGCAGACATCTCTGACACAAACACTGACTTCTATAACAATAAAAAACAATGCACAAGATGGTCAACATGGTCCCTATTTTATTGTTATAAAAGAAAATCATGAGCAATTTCATCAAATACCTGCATTTGATTATGAACACTGATAAATGAAGTCTGCAGACAGTAAAAGAATGGCCCAGTTTACATCTTCATACAAATACTGAGCTTTCAACCATCCATTTTATATTTGGATATTCAATGAGTAATGCAGTGGAATCACATGCAAACTGACGAAGCTTGTTCTCAACAAGGAACACAAAGAAGCAGATTGAGACAGCAGTTGTGCTGGAGACAAGCTGCACACCAACGAGTAGATTGAGACAGACAGCAGTTGTGCTGGAGACAAGCTGAACCCAATGAGTAGATTGAGACAGACAGCAGTTGTTCTGGAGACAAGCTGCATACCAACAAGTAGATCTCAGATACCATACAGTTTTAAGTCTTTAAGCATCACAGGTCAAGACAACAAGTAGTTCTCATAGACATACAGTCATAGTCTACAAGCAGTTCTCACTGTCATACTAGTCATAGTCTACAAGCAGTTCTCACAGACATACAGTCATAGTCTACAAGTAGTTCTCACAGACATACAAGTCATAGTCAACAAGTAGTTCACCTAGATACACAGGTCATAGTCTACAAGTAGTTCTCACAGACACACAGGTCACAGGCTAGTCAGCAAAACAGATATATCTTTCCACTGATGACCACAGCCTCAGTCAAACTTTGCCAAACAGAACAACAACTGAGAGAGAAAGAGTCAGCAACAATAGAGCAGGGCAACAATAGTGTATGGCTATAGGAAAAAGGAGACAACAATAGTGTATGGCTATAGGAAAAAGCAAACAACAATAGTGTATGGCTATAGGAACAAGGAGACAACAATAGTGCATGGCTATAGGAACATGGAGACAACAATAGTGTATGGCTATAGGAACAAAGGGACAACAATAGTGTATGGCTATAGGAAAAAGGAGACAACAATAGTGTATGGCTATAGGAAAAAGGAGACAACAATAGTGTATGGCTATAGGAAAAAGCAAACAACAATAGTGTATGGCTATAGGAACAAGGAGACAACAATAGTGCATGGCTATAGGAACATGGAGACAACAATAGTGTATGGCTATAGGAAAAAGCAAACAACAATAGTGCATGGCTAAAGGAACAAGGAGACAACAATAGTGTATGGCTATAGGAACAAAGGGACAACAATAGTGTATGGGTTTAGGAACATGGAGACAACAATAGTGTATGGCTATAGGAACATGGAGACAACAATAGTGTATGGCTATAGGAACAAAGGGACAACAATAGTGTATGGCTATAGGAACAAGGAGACAACAATAGTGTATGGCTATAGGAACAAGGAGACAACAATAGTGTATGGCTATAGGAACAAGGAGACAACAATAGTGTATGGCTATAGGAACAAAGGGACAACAATAGTGTATGGCTATAGGAACATGGAGACAACAATAGTGTATGGCTATAGGAACATGGAGACAACAATAGTGTATGGCTATAGGAACATGGAGACAACAATAGTGTATGGCTATAGGAAAAAATGAGACAACATTAGTGTATGGCTATAGGAACAAAGGGACAACAATAGTGCATGGCTAAAGGAACAAGGAGACAACAATAGTGCATGGCTATAGGAACAAAGGGACAACAATAGTGTATGGCTATAGGAACAAGGAGACAACAATAGTGTATGGCTATAGGAACATGGAGACAACAATAGTGTATGGCTATAGGAACAAAGGGACAACAATAGTGCATGGCTAAAGGAACAAGGAGACAACAATAGTGTATGGCTATAGGAACAAAGGGACAACAATAGTGTATGGCTATAGGAACAAAGGGACAAAAATAGTGTATGGCTATAGGAACAAGGAGACAACAATAGTGTATGGCTATAGGAACAAGAAGACAACAATAGTGTATGGCTATAGGAAAAAGGAGACAACAATAGTGTATGGCTATAGGAACAAGAAGACAACAATAGTGTATGGCTATAGGAACAAGGAGACAACAATAGTTTATGGCTATAGTAACAAGGAGACAATAATAGTGTATGGCTATAGGAAAAAAGGAGACAACAATAGTGTATGGCTACACACACTTAGAGTGTTCTCTAGATCAGTTCTTTAAACACAGATGAATCTGTCACACACTTAGAGTGTTCTCTAGATCAGTTCTTTAAACACAGATGAATCTGTCACACACTTAGAGTGTTCTCTAGATCAGTTCTTTAAACACAGATGAGTCTGTCACACACTTAGAGTGTTCTCTAGATCAGTTCTTCAAAGACAGATGAATCTGTCACACACTTAGAGTGTTCTCTAGATCAGTTCTTTAAACACAGATGAATCTGTCACACACTTAGAGTGTTCTCTAGATCAGTTCTTTAAACACAGATGAATTTGTCACACACTTAGAGTCTTCTCTAGATCAGTTCTTTAAACACAGATGAGTCTGGCACACGCTTAGAGTGTTCTCTAGATCAGTTCTTAAGAGACAGATGAATCTGTCACACACTTAGTGTGTTCTCTAGATCAGTTCTTTAAACACAGATGAATCTGTCACACACTTAGTGTGCTCTCTAGATCAGTTCTTTAAACACAGATGAGTCTGTCACACAGAGTGTTCTCTAGATCAGTTCTTCAAAGACAGATGAGTCTCTCACACACTTAGAGTGTTCTCTAGATCAGTTCTTTAAACACAGATGAGTCTGTCACACACTTAGAGTGTTCTCTATATTAGTTCTTCAAACACAGATGAGTCTGGCACACACTTAGAGTGTTCTCTAGATCAGTTCTTCAAACACAGATGAATCTGTCACACACTTAGAGTGTTCTCTAGATCAGTTCTTTAAACACAGATGAACCTGTCACACACTTAGAGTGTTCTCTAGATCAGTTCTTCAAACACAGATGAATCTGTCACACACTTAGAGTGTTCTCTGGATCATTTCTTTAAACACAGATGAGTCTGTCACACACTTAGAGTGCTCTCTAGATCAGTTCTTTAAAAGCAGATGAGTCTGTCACACACTTAGAGTGTTCTCTAGATCAGTTCTTTAAAGACAGATGAGTCTGTCACACACTTAGAGTGTTCTCTAGATCAGTTCTTCAAAGGCAGATGAGTCTGTCACACACTTAGAGTGTTCTCTAGATCAGTTCTTTAAAGACAGATGAGTCTGTCACACATTGTTCTCTAGATCAGTTCTTTGAAGACAGATATCCAACACACACAGAGTGTTCTCTATAGGAGTTCTTCAAAGATAAATGTCTGTCACACACTTAGAGTGATGTCTAGATGAGTTCTTCATGTCTGTCACACACTTAGAGTGTTCTCTAGATCAGTTCTTCAAAGACAGATGAGTCTGTCACACACTTAGAGTGTTCTCTAGATCAGTTCTTTAAAGACAAGTGTCTGTCACACACTTTGAGTGTTCTTTAACTCAGTTCCCTGAGACAAACAGAGAGCTAACAGGTACTGCACCCTTTTCCTCACAAAATGAAAAATACTATCACGTGTCAGATAGTCACACTGTCACACAAATGAATGTAACCAACAAAAAAGACTGTTCAGCAGAGAATAATAAACTGTGTGACTGTTTGGATTACTACTTGTAAATTGTTTCACAGAAATAGGTTAGTGTAAATAAGTACAAATAAATAAGTAACCAAAAATATGTTGCACAAAAAGCTGTTCAATAACAAAATCAAGTCCATAAATAGGGCAAATTATGGGAAACAAAACATCCCACTTATGTTCTCTCAATGTACAACATTCTCCAGGATCACATGTACAACATTTTCCAGGATCACATGTACAACATTCTCCAGGATCACATGTACATCATTCTCCAGGATCACATGTACAACATTCTCCAGGATCACATGTACAACATTCTCCAGGATCACATGTACAGCAAAACTTTGATTAAATGTCACTGGTTTAACTGCCAGTTTCTGTCGCGTGCACGCATGCGCAGGCACGCGCACACACACACACACACACAAATGTGTGAGTATCAATAAACAGTCATGTTTAATACTGTAAATGGATTACCCCCTCCTGTTTAAAGCTGTCAGTGGCCGAGGAGCTGAGATTGATCTGAAGCACCATAAACCCATCACTGACTAATCGCTATTGTGTTTGATACTGGTCTCAGTTGTGATATATATGTACATTATTACTCTTTTATTAAAGTTTATACTGATCGTTGTGAAAATTTGGTACTAATCATAAAAGTCACCCCATCTCGTTCGCATGGAAGATTTTGTTCTGGCTTCCATTCATGTCCTGCCAGTTCCATGAGCTGTCCTATGTTGTGTGGGCATTACAACGTGGCTTGCTTTATCATTTGTACATACTGTGTCAAAAAGTGGGCGCCGCAGGTTTGTTTTTGCAACTATTTTTTATGTGAACCTGAGGTTTCTGGTGTCAAGTAGTAGTGCAGGGGAAAGCATCGAAGCTGGGTGTGCTGCTTCAGAAGTATCAATTCATTTATATTTGTGTATTATTAAGCTTGTTTATGGTGGCTGTCATCCTGGAAGAACTGCATGAAACATTCCAAATGAGGAATACTTGACACCCCTGGACTATAGAAGTGTCCTGGGAAATCCTATAGGAAATCACACAGCTGACAAGATAGGGGTCACTTTCATAATTTGTACCTAAAATTATATGCAGTATGTATGCATTATTTACTTTCGAAGGCTTTTATTTCCATGTTTGTCCCAAGCCTACAGTGAAAGTATTTTACTGTACGTACATATTAGGAGATTTCTGTTATCCATCTATTCTATTATCAGTCACATACAGGGTCCGGTCAGTGATGGTTAATCAAAGTTTTACTGTACTAGCAAATACTGTTACAATAAAAGGAGGCATCACTATAATGGCAATACAAACATAATCATGCCAGACAACCGTAAACTGATGTATTTGTTGATTCATAACTGCTGATTCGGACCAAAGATAACATTAAACATTCTGTACAGGAACAATTCTGGTTAACAAGGGCAGATAAAATTTGTGGCAAGAATTCACAACTCTGCCTGTGACAATCATCTCTCTTTGAGGATTCAAATGATTTCTGCTTATAACAGTATTAATAATTATAATTGGAGATCATTTCCATAACAATTCTCATAAGTGTTGACTTATGACAAATTTTTGTATGTATTAAAAAAATGTGCTGATGTCGCTAACCTTCTGCAAGCATCAACCCAAAAAAATTACAATTTGTTTAATGTTAAAAGTTTACAAGCAATAAACAATTCGTGTAAAGCAACAGTTGTATAGTTTATACACATTACAAACCCACCATTCCTAAGACAGACACAGCCCAGTGTAGAAGAGGAAAGACATAGTAAAAAATATGATGAACTGAATGATTAGGCTGACTCAACTTTATCAGTGGCACACCCGCAGCTGGCACACCCGCAGCTGGCACACCCGCAGCTGGCACACCCGCAGCTGGCACACCCGCAGCTGGCACACCCGCAGCTGACACACCCGCAGCTGGCACACCCACAGCTGGCACACCCGGAGCTGGCACACCCGCAGCTGGCACACCCGCAGCTGGCACACCCACAGCTGGCACACCCGCAGCTGGCACACCTGCAACTGGCACACCCGCAGCAATATACACAGTTCAACACACAAGAGAGACCATTAAATAACTGAGAACTGATCATTATATGCTGCTGTAAAACACATGCCTGGTTTATGTCGCTTCAATGTTGTCACTGAATTTGTTGTTCTGGTCTGCTACCACACACACTGTGTCTAGATGCTGTTTTGGTCTACTACCACACACACTGTGTCTAGATGCTGTTTTGGTCTACTACCACACACACTGTGTCTAGATGCTGTTCTGGTCTGCTACCACACACACTGTGTCTAGATGCTGTTCTGGTCTGCTACCACACACACTGTGTCTAGATGCTGTTCTGGTCTGCTACCACACACACTGTGTCTAGATGCTGTTTTGGTCTACTACCACACACACTGTGTCTAGATGCTGTTCTAGTCTACTACCACACACACTGTGTCTAGATGCTGTTCTGGTCTACTACCACACACATTGTGTTTAGATGCTGTTCTGGTCTGCTACCACACACACTGTGTCTAGATGCTGTTCTGGTCTGCTACCACACACACTGTCTAGATTCTGTATATTGTGTGTTATCATCACTAGCTGACTGTATATTGTGTGTTTTCATCATTAGTTGACTGTATATTGCACCACAAGAACACATAAATTATGCAAGGCAATTATGAATTTAAGAATTAATAAGAAAACCCCTGAGAGTCCATTAAAATCATGAATAAATGACAGGTATTGATTGGTACTTATAGAATAGAAAAGAAAACTACTAATATAGAATACGGCAGTCAGCAGACAGACCGACACTCGGATGCTACAAACCTTACATTTGTTACAACTGACTAGATGCCAAAGTCTTGGGCAAATTACATGGTGTCTGGAGTGACAAGATGTTCAGTCTATAAGTGACAATCAATATCTCTAATTCACTGACCCAACAGACAAGGACACTTACATGACATTGGGCAAATTAATGGTGTCTGGAGTGACAAGATGTTCATTCTATAAGTGACAATCAATATCTCTAATTCACTGACCCAACAGTCAAGGACACTTACATGACAACAACAATAACCATCAAAACATCCCAAATTATCCCCAATCCCATTTGGTACCCTCTCTAAACCATTCCTCACCCAAAAAAACGGGATATTTACAGTTTGATTGTTGTACAACAGAAAAAGGACCCTGCCAGATACCCAGGGTGGTCAGTAATTGGTAGAACAATACTTTCTGATGCATGCTGGACTATCACAGATGGTTAGAACTTCTTCTGCAAGTACTCAAACACATTCTCGTAGACAAGAAGCATAATTGCCCCACCTGGAATGATCAGAAAATAAAATAAAACAATTTACTGACTTTCAAAGAAAGTATATGTGTACTATACACTTGCATAATCAGTAATCAACAAAATCATCGCCTGGGGCCTCATACTTATACTGTGACACATCAGTCCTGGCTTGAAAAGATATGCAAGCTCGGAGAGGCTTGTTGTGAACCTCCATTGGTAGTTCCTCCTACCTGTGTCTAACCCAGACATCGCCCTGGACATTAGAACACCAGCCTGGACTGACGAGGTGATTGTTAGGGCGCCAGTCGAATCCAGAGCAACACAACACTTTGACAACAATCGCAGTTCTCATTGACAAGAGTTCAACCCGCACACAGTCTAGAGCATGATTTAACACCAGCCTGCACTGATGAGGTCATTGTTGAATATGGCGAATAATCTGTGACAGTAGCACATGCGTAAACCAACAGGAAATGACAAATATACAGTTAAAACTCCAGGGCAATCTACCCTGACCACTCATTCATGATCTTGTTGGGCCACTATATGTCACATAGTTCATGATCTTGCTGAGCCACTATATGTCACATAGATCATGATCTTGCTGAGGCACTATACGTCACATAGGTCATGATCTTATTGAGGCACTATATGTCACATAGGTCATGATCTTGTTGAGCAACTATATGTCACATAGGTCATGATCTTGTTGAGCCACTAAATGTCACATAGGGCATAATCTGGTTGAGCTACTATATGTCACATAGGTCATGATCTTGTTGAGCTACTATATGTCACATAGGTCATGATCTTGTTGAACTACTATATGTCACATAGGGCATGATCTTGTTGAGCCACTATATGTCACATAGGGCATGATCTTGTTGAGCCACTATATGTCACATAGGGCTTGTAGTCTATCCCTCCATTCCGTTCTGTCTTGTGCAATCAGTTCAATATCGTGGATAGAGTCCAGTCCAGCAGCTTTGGCCTCTCTCATCAACGTTCATCTTAGGGTTTCTCAAAGGTGCCCTTGCCTCCTTAATCCCTTTTTTCCCCATTTCAATGCCTGTTTGGTGATTCTCTGCTGGTTTCTACTCTGTCTTATAACTGCTGATACTAACGGCTGCCCAGACATTTCTCTTGATGACGAAAATGCTATTCAAATAATTGGAGGATCAAGAGAAGTCACTCCAGGGAGGAAGTGGAGATATCAGCTGCAGAAATATTACCTGTGTTAGGATGACACCTGACAACAAACCACTACACAACCCTGACACATCATAAGACAAACCAAGTCTATATTATAATTAAATAATAAACTATTTTTATTTCCACATCTTCAGATGTTCACAAAAAATGAAATTAATATTCAATGAATTATCAGAATATATTGAAATATAGTCTTAGAAAATACTTTTACAAAATGTTTTTGTTTTTTAATCACAGTTTTAAAACATCTGGTCCTGAAAGCTCACATCTCCATGGTAACCAGTGTTGGTGCTCTAGAAAATTCATTGATCCTTTCCTCTTAGACTAAAAGACGTCACCAGTACAATATAACCACAACTGTACCCTGTACTACAAATATATACACCCATTCACTACCACGACACAAAAAGACATCACCAGTACAATATAACCACAACTGTACCCTGTACTACAAATATATACACCCATTCACTACCACGACACATAAAGACGTCACTAGTACAATATAACCACAACTGTACCCTGTACTACAAATATATACACCCATTCACTACCACGACACATAAAGACGTCACTAGTACAATATAACCACAACTGTACCCTGTGCTACAAATATATACACCCATTCACTACCACGACACATAAAGACGTCACCAGTACAATATAACCACAACTGTACTCTGTGCTACAAATATATACACCCATTCACTACCACGACACATAAAGACGTCACCAGTACAATATAACAACAACTGTACTCTGTGCTACAAATATATACACCCATTCACTACCACGACACATAAAGACGTCACCAGTACAATATAACACAACTGTGCTCTGTGCTACAAATATATACACCCATTCACTACCACGACACATAAAGACGTCACCAGTAGCCACACCTGTACCCTGTACTACAAATACAGCCCAGGTAAAAAGTCACCAGCCTCGAATGAAACCAGATACAATCCCCATAGAGCTAGGAAAAATGCCCACATGTTAACAAGGCAGAAATCAACTGTCACTCACCAGGTCCTAGACGCATCACTTTGGGGACCAGTCCTTTATACAAGGCAAAGTAGCTGAAAACAGAATCAATCAACAACATCATCACTACAGTCTGGTCAGGGAACAGGTCTTTAGTGACAACTTACAATAACAACAACAACAACAACAAAGAAAAGACAAGAATAGGGATCTCATGTCCTTGCCACTGAAGTGTTGTGGGGACGTGGTAGTGACTTCAGTTTCTGAGTGAAGAGATCTACCTGGAGCTACCTGCCATCTACCTGGAGCTAAGCTCAACTGGGGATGTGTACCTACTGATATCTCTGGGAATATTACACAGTGAGGCTGAACTATTTTCCATGGTGCAATTCTCGTATCACTATTGGAAAATTATGAGAACAGTTTTTTATCTTCTGAGTTAGTTGTGAGTCCTTTACAGACGTTGCAGAACCGATCCCAGTATTTTCGGGTTGTGGTTTTTTCTAGGCAAATTCACTTTCAACAGTGTCATTAATTCCTGAACAGTTGAGTCTGGATACCCCAGTTGACCTCTAGTAACATTTCCTCCTTTCATTTTCATCTTCACGTCTGCCAGCTTTCTGTTACATGTTGCAATGTTCTAAATGTGTTTGATGGACAACTGCAAACAAATGTATGATAAGGAACTGGTTCTGTCTGAGATACATGGCCAGGTGTTTTTCTACATCTTAGTCAGGCTGTTCTATAAACCCTGCTGGGTTGTACACCAGGGGTTCTGTCTGAGATACATAGCCAGGTGTTTTTCTACATCTTAGTCAGGCTGTTCTATAAACCCTGCTGGTTTGTACACCAGGGGTTCTGTCTGAGATACATAGCCAGGTGTTTTTCTACATCTTAGGCTGTTCTATAAACCCTGCTGGGTTGTACACCAGGGGTTCTGTCTGAGATACATAGCCAGGTGTTTTTCTACATCTTAGTCAGGCTGTTCTATAAACCCTGCTGGGTTGTACACCAGGGGTTCTGTCTGAGATACATAGCCAGGTGTTTTTCTACATCTTAGTCAGGCTGTTCTATAAACCCTGCTGGTTTGTACACCAGGGGTTCTGTCTGAGATACATAGCCAGGTGTTTTTCTACATCTTAGTCAGGCTGTTCTATAAACCCTGCTGGGTTGTACACCAGGGGTTCTGTCTGAGATACATAGCCAGGTGTTTTTCTACATCTTAGTCAGGCTGTTCTATAAACCCTGCTGGGTTGTACACCAGGGGTTCTGTCTGAGATACATAGCCAGGTGTTTTTCTACATCTTAGTCAGGCTGTTCTATAAACCCTGCTGGTTTGTACACCAGGGGTTCTGTCTGAGATACATAGCCAGGTGTTTTTCTACATCTTAGTCAGGCTGTTCTATAAACCCTGCTGGGTTGTACACCAGGGGTTCTGTCTGAGATACATAGCCAGGTGTTTTTCTACATCTTAGTCAGGCTGTTCTATAAACCCTGCTGGGTTGTACACCAGGGGTTCTGTCTGAGATACATAGCCAGGTGTTTTTCTACATCTTAGTCAGGCTGTTCTATAAATCCTGCTGGGTTGTACACCAGGGGTTCTCAAGCCTGCTAATGCAGCAACCCTTCAATACAGTTCCTCATCTGCCCACTTGTTTACAGGAGGTAGCAACCAACAACATCAGTATCTAGTCTCATGGGTGGCACTCATGTACCTACAGACGTTCATGTCCTCTGGACTTGGCACCCACCCTCCCAGGCTGAACAGATCTGGATGTTATCAGTCTATTTATACTGCTGACACAGTCCAGAAGTGGCTACAGCAGTTTGTCTCTCTCAAGTTGTATTCTGTGCAGCATTGCTTTTGTTATACTTCTCTGTTATAGGACTCTATGACAAAGTGTACAAGTTGAGCTATCTAAAAAAAAAGAGAAACATATTTAATTAAGCGTGATCAAAATAATTATGTACAAACAAAAGCATCAAGAAGACAAGAGAACAAACCACCCATCCAGACTCACCCCTCCTCCTTATATACAAGCGCCAAAGTCTGGAAACAACTTTTGTATTTGATCTGCCCTGGTACAGGTTGTGGGCCTTGAATTCTGCTCTTGGCCACGTCAAATGGAATGTTCGTAATGGAGGAGAATGTGCCGGCCATGAGCCCAATCACAAACCGACGGAAGAAATCTTTTAAAGGATCCTGTCAACAATAACAAAACTCTTACTTTCTGACAGATGTTTCCCAAAATAACAAAGTATTCAATAACATCTATTCATTGTCATCAAGGGGAAACAGTAAAATAGGACATAAGTAAATGTCAGAGAAACACAATGTACATAACCAAAGATGCAAGTGTGCTGAACTGATAAATATATCCCCCAGGTCAAAACTTTCAAGGAAGCATTTATGGCTGTCAAAATGTTGGCTTGCTAATCAAATTACTTCTCACTCAAGTACTCAATACTTCATTTTGAAAATAACCTTTCACTCAAGCTTAAGATATTTCACTGTGTGAAACGAACCTCACTTTACAGTACCAAAAACTTCACTATTTGAAATCAAATACTTCCTCATTACTGGACACTTC
Organism: Candidula unifasciata; assembly: GCA_905116865.2. Taxonomy (NCBI): domain Eukaryota; kingdom Metazoa; phylum Mollusca; class Gastropoda; order Stylommatophora; family Geomitridae; genus Candidula; species Candidula unifasciata. The sequence goes on from CAJHNH020002535.1 coordinate 87,682, forward strand.
ACTTTGTAACATTTATTAAACCGGATACTTTGTAAAATTAACCACTCACTCAAGTACTGGACATTTCACATTTGTAAAACTAACCACTCACTCAAGTACTAGACACTTCACACTTGTAAAACTAAGCACTCACTCAAGTACTGGACATTTCACATTTGTAAAACTAACCACTCACTCAAGTACTGGACATTTCACATTTGTAAAACTAACCACTCACTCAAGTACTGGACACTTCACACTTGTAAAACTAACCACTCACTCAAGTACTGGACACTTCACACTTGTAAAACTAACCACTCACTCAAGTACTGGACACTTCACACTTGTAAAACTAACCACTCACTCAAGTACTGGACACTTCACACTTGTAAAACTAACCACTCACTCAAGTACTGGACATTTCACATTTGTAAAACTAACCACTCACTCAAGTACTGGACACTTCACACTTGTAAAACTAACCACTCACTCAAGTACTGGACACTTCACACTTGTAAAATTAACCACTCACTCAAGTACTGGACACTTCACACTTGTAAAACTAAGCACTCACTCAAGTACTGGACACTTCACACTTATAAAACTAACCACTCACTCAAGTACTGGACACTTCACACTTATAAAACTAACCACTCACTAAAGTACTGGACACTTCTCACTTATAAAACTGACCACTCACTCAAGTACTGGACACTTCACACTTATAAAACTAAGCACTCACTCAAGTACTGGACACTTCACACTTATAAAACTAAGCACTCACTCAAGTACTGGACACTTCACACTTATAAAACTAAGCACTCACTCAAGTACTGGACACTTCACACTTGTAAAACTAAGCACTCACTCAAGTACTGGACACTTCACACTTATAAAACTAACCACTCACTCAAGTACTGGACACTTCACACTTATAAAACTAACCACTCACTAAAGTACTGGACACTTCACACTTGTAAAACTGACCTTTTGCTCAGGCACTAGCCCCTTGACGTTGTGATAGAAGCCAAAGTAGACCATGTTAAAGACACCATGTCGACCCAGTGTTGCGGTGAGCCCTTTATTGAGACCCTTGAGACCAAACCCATCTTTGGCCACAATCTCCTTGGCTGTCTTTATTGTACTTGATTGCTGGGGACAAATACGTACAAACAAACACATATTAGTCATCTGAACAATGAACTGGGACATCCACAGTAAATTTATGAAGTGTCTTGTGACTGGCTACAACAAGGCAAGACTGACAGTTGAGTCTGCTATAGAAGTCAAGCCAATTATAGCTGATGATATCCAGTCTTAGTGCCTGAACAAGAACACTATAATGCCAACTGGTGTTACACAGGAACATGGAAACTACAATGGAAAAAATCAGTATTACATGGACAGGATTTCAAGCAATGGAGTTGCAATGCCAAGCCTTCGTTTGCAAACTAAAACAATTAGGCAAAAGAGTTCTTGTTTCAAGACCGCATATATTCTCAACAACACACACACATATCATACATATCACACAACACACACATATCACACATCTTCATTGCTTAAATCTTCCACTTACGCACACACACAAAAAGTAAAACACTTCCGCTCACATCCCAGCTGTGAAATTAACATTCTTGATCCAAACCCCAACCCAGCTGTAACATTCCCATCATTGATCCAAAGTGAACTTAACATACTCACACTCCTACCCACACATCAACGGTACATTTTAAAACTTCTGCCTATATCCCAGCTGTCAATCTTCAATAATTCTACCCACATCTCAACCACATAAATATTCCACACTTTTGCCCTCATCTCAATGACATAAATATTCCCCATGTGTACCCACATCTCAACGAGGTAAAAATTCCACATTCCTATCACAGTTGTGTCAATATTTCACACGTCCAACCACTGACCAAACCTGAACAGTCAGGAAACCAGACAGGACAACAGACAAGGGAGGCTAACCTCACTGAACTTGTTCCTTTCTGCCTGCAGTTTCACCTTGACCACCTCAAATGGGTTAACAACAACAGCTTCTGTAAAGCCAGCAAACAGCCCTGCAAGGATCAACAGCTGCAACACATAGACAAGTTATTTTTATGTATTATACAAACAGTCCTGCAAGGATCAACAGCTGCAACATATAGACAAGTTATTTTTATGTATTGTACAAATAGCTCTGCAAGGATCAACAGCTGCAACATATAGACAATTTATTTTTATGTATTGTACAAACAGCTCTGCAAGGATCAACAGCTGCAACATATAGACAAGTTATTTTTATGTATTGTACAAACAGTCCTGCAAGGATCAACAGCTGCAACATATAGACAAGTTATTTTTATGTATTGTACAAACAGTCCTGCAAGGATCAACAGCTGCAACACATAGACAAGTTATTTTTATGTATTATACAAACAGTCCTGCAAGGATCAACAGCTGCAACATATAGACAAGTTATTTTAATGTATTGTACAAACAGTCCTGCAAGGATCAACAGCTGCAACATATAGACAAGTTATTTTTATGTATTGTACAAACAGTCCTGCAAGGATCAACAGCTGCAACATATAGACAAGTTATTTTTATGTATTATACAAACAGTCCTGCAAGGATCAACAGCTGCAACATATAGACAAGTTATTTTAATGTATTGTACAAACAGCCCTGGAAGGATCAACAGCTGCAACACATAGACAAGTTATTTTTATGTATTGTACAAACAGCTCTGCAAGGATCAACAGCTGCAACATATAGACAAGTTATTTTTATGTATTATACAAACAGTCCTGCAAGGATCAACAGCTGCAACATATAGACAAGTTATTTTAATGTATTGTACAAACAGCCCTGCAAGGATTAACAGCTGCAACACATAGACAAGTTATTTTTATGTATTGTACAAACAGCTCTGCAAGGATCAACAGCTGCAACATATAGACAAGTTATTTTTATGTATTATACAAACAGTCCTGCAAGGATCAACAGCTGCAACATATAGACAAGTTATTTTAATGTATTGTACAAACAGCCCTGCAAGGATCAACAGCTGCAACACATAGACAAGTTATTTTTATGTATTGTACAAACAGCTCTGCAAGGATCAACAGCTGCAACATATAGACAATTTAATTTTATGTATTGTACAAACAGCTCTGCAAGGATCAACAGCTGCAACATATAGACAATTTATTTTTATGTATTGTACAAACAGCCCTGCAAGGATCAACAGCTGCAACACATAGACAAGTTATTTTAAAGAATTGTACAAACAGCCCTGCAAGGATCATTTGCTGCAACATATAGACAAGTTATTTTTATGTATTGTACAAACAGTCCTGCAAGGATCAACAGCTGCAACACATAGACAAGTTATTTTTATGTTTTGTACAAACAGCCCTGCAAGCATCAACAGCTGTAACACATAGACAAGTTATTTTTATGTATTGTACAAACAGTCCTGCAAGGATCATTTGCTGCAACACATAGACAAGTTATTTCTATGTATTGTACAAACAGTCCTGCAAGGATCAACAGCTGCAACACATAGACAAGTTTTTTTTTATGTTTTGTACAAACAGCCCTGCAAGGATCAACAGCTGCGACACATAGACAAGTTATCATTATGTTTTGTACAAACAGCCCTGCAAGGATCAACAGCTGCAACACATAGACAAGTTATTTTTATGTATTGTACAAACAGCCCTGCAAGGATGAACAGCTGCAACACATAGACAAGTTATTTTTATGTATTGTACAAACAGCCCTGCAAGGATCAACAGCTGCAACACATAGACAAGTTATTTTTATGTATTGTACCAACAGCTGCAACACATAGACAAGTTATCATTATGTTTTGTACAAACAGCCCTGCAAGGATCAACAGCTGTAACACATAGACAAGTTATCATTATGTTTTGTACAAACAGTCCTGCAAGGATCAACAGCTGCAACACATAGACAAGTTATCATTATGTTTTGTACAAACAGTCCTGCAAGGATCAACAGCTGCAACACATAGACAAGTTATCATTATGTTTTGTACAAACAGTCCTGCAAGGATCAACAGCTGCAACACATAGACAAGTTATCATTATGTTTTGTACAAACAGTCCTGCAAGGATCAACAGCTGCAACACATAGACAAGTTATCATTATGTTTTGTACAAACAGTCCTGCAAGGATCAACAGCTGCAACACATAGACAAGTTATCATTATGTTTTGTACAAACAGTCCTGCAAGGATCAACAGCTGTAACACATAGACAAGTTATTTTTATGTATTGTACAAACAGCCCTGCAAGCATCAACAGCTGTAACACATAGACAAGTTATCATTATGTTTTGCAGTTTCTCATCTAAATTAGAGCTAAGGGATTCTCACATTCTTGTTGAGTCTTTCCTGAAACATTCCTAGATTTCCCCAGCCATACAATCCTGTTTAACATGTCCACATCATTGGCAGAAATAGTTGACAGACAAGTACTTGACAGCTGGCACTGGCTATTGTCTTCCAGGTAAATGTAGCATCACTTTTATGTTACCATTATTCTAGGATACCCTTCCAGGTAAATGTAGCATCTCTTTAATGTGGTCATTCTTCTGGAATACCCCTCCAGGTAAATGTAGCATCTCTTTATTGTCACCATTCTTCTGGGATACCCTTCCAGGTAAATGTAGCATCTCTTAAATGTCACCATTCTTCTGGCATACCCTTCCAGTTAAATGTAGCATCTCTTTAATGTCACCATTCTTCTGGGAAACCCTTCCAGGTAAATGTAGCATCTCTTTAATGTCGCCATTCTTCTGGGATACCCATTCATGTGAGTATGGTCTCTCTTTAATGTCGCCATTCTTCTGAGCAACCCTTCTGCTTTTGTATAAGAGATTTACTATCAGTCATAAACGAGAATTTTACTGCTAGTCCTCTGTGAGAGGTTCATTGTCAGTCAATTATAAGAAGTTCCCTATCAGTCCAGCTGATTGGCTGACTAATAGTCCAATATGAAATGTTCCCTGTCAGTCCAACTGATTAGTTGACTGATAGTCTAATATGAGATGTTTACTGTCAGTTAATTATAAGTGGTAAAAATAGGGATGACTGCAGTCAAGTTAGATCCAGGAAAATAATCCTGGGAACTGTGACTAAAAAGCTAACCGAAATGGGGAAGCTGAAAAACATGCACAAAAAACATAACTCAACATTTTGGCCAGGGCCTTTCTAGACATGAACTCAACTACACAATAACAAATGGGAGAGTACTCCAACCACATGAAAAATTTATTAAAAAAGGTGATGTGGATTGAATAAAATAAAATGAAGAAGGGCTCATAAAACAGTCGCAAAAGTAATAGTATACAATAAAAGTAGGAATAAAAGAGTAGTAGAAATATAAAGGCTAATGATCCTTAACCAGTACTGATAAGGGATGAATAAAATAATAATATGAAATAAAATAAAATAAGCATATAAATAATACAATAAAAATAAAAATAAAGTAACTGCTCAAATAGAGGTATGCTGGACATTGATGCCTCCTGGACTTAGAACACCTAGACTGTAGATGAGGAGATTTTCCAAAGCGAGGCACTTGGTATGATGACTAGAGCAAGATGGTTGGTTCATCAATAGTGCATTATGAGGTTCACCCTTGGTCAATTACAAGAAGTTCCCTATCAATCCTATTGGCTGGTTCACCAACAGTTCAATACGAGAGGCTCACTGTCAGTCCATTATAAGACGTTCCCTATCAGTCCAATAGGTTGGTTCACCAACAGTCCAACAGGAGAGATTCACAGTCAATCCAACTGTCTGATTCACTAATAGTCCAATATAAGCGGTACACTGTCAATCATTTCAATAGGAAAGGCCCTAGTATCAGTCCAATACACAGATGATAATAAACATTACAAAAGCATGAGAAAGAGAATCAAGGACAATGAGCAAATTAGGTGCTGTTCACGTTTTCAGGCCCATGATTAGACTAACTTCCTTGCCATTCATACCTCCTTAGGTCACTGGACCTCTACTATGTTGAGACAATGTGTATGATTGTGAGACAATGTGTGTAACTGTGAGACAATGTGTATGATTGTGAGACAATGTGTATGATTGTGAGACAATGTGTGTGACTGTGAGTCAATGTGTATGATTGTGAGACAATGTGTGTAACTGTGAGACAATGTGTATGACTGTGAGACAATGTGACTGGATACAATGTGTATGACTGTGAGACAATGTGTGTGACTGTGAAACAATGTGTATGACTGAGACAATGTGTGTGACTGTGAGACAATGTTATTGTGAGACAACGTGTGTGACCGTGAGACAATGTGTGTGACTGTGAGACAATGTGTGTGACTGTGAGACAATGTGTGTGACTGTGAAACAATGTGTATGACTGTGAGACAATGTGTGTGACTGTGAAACAATGTGTATGACTGTGAGACAATGTGTGTGACTGAGACAATGTGTGTGACCATGAGACAATGTGTGTGACTGTGAAACAATGTGTGTGACTGTGAAACAATGTGTATGACTGTGAGACAATGTGTGTGACTGAGACAATGTGTGTGACCGTGAGACAATGTGTATGACTGTGAAACAATGTGTATGACTGTGAGACAATGTGTGTGACTGAGACAATGTGTGTGACCGTGAGACAATGTGTATGACTGTGAGACAATGTGTGTGACTGAGACAATGTGTGTGACTGTGAGACAATGTGTGTGACTGTGAGACAATGTGTATGACTGTGAGACAATGTGTGTGACTGTGAAACAATGTGTATGACTGTGAGACAATGTGTGTGACTGTGAGACAATGTGTATGACTGTGAGACAATGTGTGTGACTGTGAAACAATGTGTATGACTGTGAGACAATGTGTGTGACTGAGACAATGTGTGTGACTGTGAAACAATGTGTATGACTGTGAGACAATGTGTGTGACTGTGAGACAATGTGTATGACTGTGAGACAATGTGTGTGACTGAGACAATGTGTGTGACTGTGAGACAATGTGTATGACTGTGAGACAATGTGTGTGACTGAGACAATGTGTGTGACTGTGAGACAATGTGTATGACTGTGAGACAATGTGTGTGACTGTGAAACAATGTGTATGACTGTGAGACAATGTGTATGACTGTGAGACAATGTGTGTGACTGAGACAATGTGTGTGACCGTGAGACAATGTGTGTGACTGTGAGACAATGTGTATGACTGTGAGACAATGTGTGTGACTGTGAAACAATGTGTATGACTGTGAGACAATGTGTGTGACTGTGAGACAATGTGTATGACTGTGAGACAATGTTTATGACTGTGAGACAATGTGTATGACTGTGAAACAATGTGTATGACTGTGAGACAATGTGTATGACTGTGAGACAATGTGTATGACTGTGAGACAATGTGTATGACTGTGAGACAATGTGTATGACTGTGAGACAATGTGTATGACTGTGAGACAACGTGTGTGACTGAGACAATGTGTATGACTGTGAGACAACGTGTGTGACTGAGACAATGTGTATGACTGTGAGACAATGTGTATGACTGTGAGACAATGTGACTGGAGACAATGTGAATGTGAGACAATGTGTGTGACTGTGAGACAATGTGTATGACTGTGAGACAATGTGACTGGAGACAATGTGATTGGAGACAATGTGACTGGAGACAATGTGATTGTGAGACAATGTGTGTGACTGTGAGACAATGTGATTGTGAGACAATGTGTGTGACTGTGAGATGATGTTATTGTGAGACAATGTGTATGACTGTGAGACAATGTTATTGTGAGACAATGTGTATGACTGTGAGACAATGTGTATGACTGTGAGACAATGTGTATGACTGTGAGACAATGTGTATGACTGTGAGACAATGTGTATGACTGTGAGACAATGTGTGTGACTGTGAAACAATGTGTATGACTGTGAGACAATGTGTATGACTGTGAGACAATGTGTATGACTGTGAGACAATGTGTATCACTGTGAGACAATGTGTGTAACTGTGAGACAATGTGTATGACTGTGAAACAATGTGTATGACTGTGAGACAATGTGTGTGACTGTGAGACAATGTGTGTGACTGTGAGACAATGTGTGTGACTGTGAAACAATGTGTATGACTGTGAGACAATGTGTGTGACTGTGACACAATGTGTGTGACTGTGAGACAATGTTATTGTGAGACAATGTGTGTGACTGTGAAACAATGTGTATGACTGTGAGACAATGTGTGTGACTGTGAGACAATGTGTATGACTGTGAGACAATGTGTGTGACCATGAGACAATGTGTATGACTGTGAGACAATGTGTATGACTGTGAGACAATGTGTATGACTGTGAGACAATGTGTATGACTGTGAGACAACGTGTGTGACTGAGACAATGTGTATGACTGTGAGACAACGTGTGTGACTGAGACAATGTGTATGACTGTGAGACAATGTGTATGACTGTGAGACAATGTGACTGGAGACAATGTGAATGTGAGACAATGTGTGTGACTGTGAGACAATGTGTATGACTGTGAGACAATGTGTGTGACTGTGAGACAATGTGTATGACTGTGAGACAATGTGTGTGACTGAGACAATGTGTGTGACTGTGAGACAATGTGTATGACTGTGAGACAATGTGTGTGACTGAGACAATGTGTGTGACTGTGAGACAATGTGTATGACTGTGAGACAATGTGTGTGACTGTGAGACAATGTGTATGACTGTGAGACAATGTTATTGTGAGACAATGAGTATGACTGTGAGACAATGTGTATGACTGTGAGACAATGTGTATGACTGTGAGACAATGTGTATGACTGTGAGACAATGTGTATGACTGTGAGACAATGTGTATGACTGTGAGACAATGTGTATGACTGTGAGACAATGTGTATGACTGTGAGACAATGTGTATGACTGTGAGACAATGTGTATGACTGTGAAACAATGTGTATGACTGTGAGACAATGTGTGTGACTGTGAGACAATGTGTGTGACTGTGAGACAATGTTATTGTGAGACAATGTGGGTGACTGTGAGACAATGTGATTGTGAGACAATGTGTGTGACTGTGAGACAATGTTATTGTGAGACAATGTGTGTGACTGTGAGACAATGTGATTGTGAGACAATGTGTATGTCTGTGAGACAATGTGTATGACTGTGAGACAATGTGTATGACTGTGAGACAATGTGTATGACTGTGAGACAATGTGTATGACTGTGAGACAATGTGTATGACTGTGATACAATGTGTGTGACTATGAGACAATGTGTGTAACTGTGAGACAATGTGTATGACTGTGAAACAATGTGTATGACTGTGAGACAATGTGTGTGACTGTGAGACAATGTGATTGTGAGACAATGTGTATGACTGTGAGACAATGTTATTGTGAGACAATGTGTATGACTGTGAGACAATGTGATTGTGAGACAATGTGTATGACTGTGAGACAATGTGATTGTGAGACAATGTGGGTGACTGTGAGACAATGTGATTGTGAGACAAAGTGTGTGACTGTGAGACAATGTTATTTTGAGACAATGTGTGTGACTGTGAGACAATGTGTGTGACTGTGAGACAATGTGATTGTGAGACAATGTGGGTGACTGTGAGACAATGTGATTGTGAGACAATGTGTGTGACTGTGAGACAATGTTATTGTGAGACAATGTGTATGACTGTGAGATGACGTGTATGACTATGAGACAATGTGTATGACTGTGAGACAATGTGTATGACCGTGAGACAATGTGTATGTCTGTGAGACAATATGTGTGACTGTTAGACTGTTCCACTTACTACAGGTTGTGAAAGGTAGTCCCCATAGGCAAACAGGTTTTTGTATCTCTCAAATGTGAAAAACTTGACTGCTCGCTTGGGTGTCTCTGCCAGAACTGGTGGGAGGATTCCTTTATAGAAGGACAGAGCCCTGGATGCAGAAGTCACCAGTAGATTGCAAAATCATTAATACTTTTTTTTTAAACCTCTTATTAAAACTGGGAAAATCACCATTGTTTTCTGAACTTAAAAACAGATAATGCCCACAGATATAACTACTTTTTTTTTTAAACGTACCATGAAGTATTAGGAAAGTTAACATTTGGATGTAGATAAGAAATGCAATTTTACAAGATCTCAGTACTGGGAAATCTGGCTCATAAACAGCATCATGTCTGTGAACTGAAATACTCTGGTTATTCTAAACAGACATCCCAATCTCTAAGACAGAATAGTATGAGAGGCAGGGATCAACCGGCATCATGGCTGGCATGGGACATTAAAGATACTCAGGGCATGAACTTGTTTGAGGCATAATAACTGACACAAGATAGTGCTTCCTGTAAGATGAGGCAGGGGTCAACCAGTATGGTGGTGGGCAGGGGAAATTAAAGATACTCGGGGTATGAACAGAATAGATAGTGCTTCCTGCTGGTGCTGATGAGAGCCACGCTTCCTGAGGATCAGCAATATGATGATCCTTGTCTTACTGAGGATAAGAATGCTGCAGCCACACTTCCTGGGGATCAGCTATATGATGATCCTTGTCTTACTGAGGATAAGAATGCTGCAGCCACACTTCCTGAGGATCAGCTATATGATGATCCTTGTCTTACTGAGGATAAGAATGCTGCAGCCACACTTCCTGAGGATCAGCTATATGATGATCCTTGTCTTACTGAGGATAAGAATGCTGCAGCCACACTTCCTGAGGATCAGCTATATGATGATCCTTGTCCTACTGAGGATAAGAATGCTGCAGCCACACTTCCTGAGGATCAGCTATATGATGATCCTTGTCTTGCTGAGGATAAGAATGCTGCAGCCACACTTACTGAGGATCAGCTATATGATGATCCTGGTCTTACTGAGGATAAGAATGCTGCAGCCACACTTCCTGAGGATCAGCTTTATGATGATCCTTGTCTTACTGAGGATAAGAATGCTGCAGCCACACTTCCTGAGGATCAGCTATATGATGATCCTGGTCTTACTGAGGATAAGAATGCTGCAGCCACACTTCCTGAGGATCAGCTTTATGATGATCCTTGTCTTACTGAGGATAAGAATGCTGCAGCCACACTTCCTGAGGATCAGCTATATGATGATCCTTGTCCTACTGAGGATAAGAATGCTGCAGCCACACTTCCTGAGGATCAGCTATATGATGATCCTTGACTTACTGATAAGAATGATGCAGCCACACTTACTGAGGGTCAGCTATATGATGATTCTTGTCTTACTGAGGATAAGAATGCTGCAGCCACACTTCCTGAGGATCAGCTTTATGATGATCCTTGTCTTACTGAGGATAAGAATGCTGCAGCCACACTTCCTGAGGATCAGCTATATGATGATCCTTGTCCTACTGAGGATAAGAATGCTGCAGCCACACTTCCTGAGGATCAGCTATATGATGATCCTTGTCTTACTGATAAGAATGCTGCAGCCCACACTTCCTGTCAGCTATATGATGATCCTTGTCTTACTGAGGATAAGAATGCTGCAGCCACACTACTGAGGATCAGCTATATGATGATCCTTGTCTTACTGAGGATAAGAATGCTGCAGCCACACTTCCTGAGGATCAGCTATATGATGATCCTTGTCTTACTGAGGATAAGAATGCTGCAGCCACACTTCCTGAGGGTCAGCTATATGATGATCCTTGTCTTACTGAGGATAAGAATGCTGCAGCCACACTTCCTGAGGATCAGCTATATGATGATCCTTGTCCTACTGAGGATAAGAATGCTGCAGCCACACTTCCTGAGGATCAGCTATATGATGATCCTTGTCTTAATGAGGATAAAAATGCTGCAGCCACAATTCCTGAGGATCAGCTATCAGCTATATGATGATCCTTGTCCTACTGAGGATAAGAATGCTGCAGCCACACTTCCTGAGGATCATATATGAATGCTGAGGATAAGAATGCTGCAGCCACACTTCCTGAGGATCAGCTATATGATGATCCTTGTCTTAATGAGGATAAAAATGCTGCAGCCACAATTCCTGAGGGTCAGCTATTTGATGATCCTTGACCTACTGAGCATAATAATGCTGCAGCCACACTTCCTGAGGATCAGCTATATGATGATCCTTTTCTTACTGATGATAAGAATGCGGCAGCCACACTTCCTGAGGATCAGCTATATGATGATCCTTGTCTTACTGAGGATAAGAATGCTGCAGCCACACCTCCTGAGGATCAGCTATATGATGATCCTTGTCTTACTGAGGATAAGAATGCTGCAGCCACACTTCCTGAGGATCAGCTATATGATGATCCTTGTCTTACTGAGGATAAGAATGCTGCAGCCACACTTCCTGAGGATCAGCTATATGATGATCCTTGTCTTACTGAGGATAAGAATGCTGCAGCCACACTTCCTGAGGGTCAGATATATGATGATTCTTGTTTTACTGAGGATAAGAATGCTGCAGCCACACTTTCTGAGGATCAGCTATATGATGATCCTTGTCTTACTGAGGATAAGAATGCTGCAGCCACACTTCCTGAGGATCAGCTATATGATGATCCTTGTCTTACTGAGGACAAGAATGATGCAGCCACACTTACTGAGGGTTAGCTATATGATGATCCTTGTCTTACTGAGGATAAGAATGCTGCAGCCACACTTCCTGAGGGTCAGCTATATGATGATCCTTGTCTTACTGGGGATAAGAATGCTGCAGCAGTACTGCCGTAGACACTGGACAGATGTACACAGAAGGGTTTCCCAAATTCTAGGAACATCAATTGTATTTGATCTACATAGCAGGTTATGGTCATATAGCAAAATACATAGTACAGGAGGAAAATACAAGAGCATGGATAGTAAATATGTGCATTCAAATATACATACATACAAACATGTTCATACTTATACACACTCATACATACATACATGCACTAATCCACACATTGATACACACATGCACACACAGACACACATCTACCTACATAGACACCATTCTAGATACAAACTAATGTACACAAACACACTCATACATACATAGACATGCAAATAGACAGGTCGCTCCAAGATACACATAAACAGTCAAAACCCTTCATTCACTCTTTTTCACTTAAACACACTCAAATGTAGATACACTCCTATTTACATACTACATTCATATACACCCTCATACACACATACATACTCATACATCCACGCACTCTACGTACTTCCACATCCTCTACATCCATATACACAATTATACTTTCACACACACATACATAGATTGTTACACATACACACACAGAGACATACAGAAAGAGAGGGTGGCATAATGACGCAGCCTAGCAGACACAATGACAGACAAAAAAATAGACACAGAATGAGGCAGACAGAGTGAGAGTGACAAAGTGAGTGACACACACACCCACACACACATGAACACACACACATGCACACCCAGACACAGAGAGACAAAAGAGAGAGAGAGAAAGTATTTTGAATGGAGAGCCATCTGACTGGTAGAGACTGCACCTACCCTTCTTGTCTGTACATGGTGCGGAAACAATGAATGACAGAAGTGTATCTGTTGGGATCGTTGACTCCTCCCTGAATCTGAAACCTGGTTTTCACCAGATCCAGGGGGTTCATGATGATGACCTCAATAAAACCTGTCAATCATTCAACAATGAGACAGGAAAAATTACAACAGCAAATTAAGCCTGATCATCATCATCATCATGTGACATTCCAGTAAGCATAGGCCATCTTTCACAATCACTATAATCACAGATCAGGTCAACATTTTGTCTTGCCCATCCATGTAACCAGGTCATCCAGATATTTATCTCTTTGCCTTCCTCTTGCTCTCTTTCCATCAGTCTTGTCAGTTGTTACCAAGTTCTCCAGTCTGTTCCATCAGTCTTGTCAGCTGTTACCTGGTTCTCCAGTCTGTTCCATCAGTCTTGTCAGCTGTTACCTGGTTCTCCAGTCTGTTCCATCAGTCTTGTCAGTTGTTACCAAGTTCTCCAGTCTGTTCCATCAGTCTTGTCAGCTGTTACCTGGTTCTCCAGTCTGTTCCATCAGTCTTGTCAGCTGTTACCTGGTTCTCCAGTCTGTTCCATCAGTCTTGTCAGCTGTTACCAAGTTCTCCAGTCTGTTCCATCAGTCTTGTCAGCTGTTACCTGGTTCTCCAGTCTGTTCCATCAGTCTTGTCAGTTGTTACCTAGTTCTCCAGTCTGTTCCATCAGTCTTGTCAGCTGTTACCTGGTTCTCCAGTCTGTTCCATCAGTCTTGCCAGCTGTTACCTAGTTCTCCAGTATGTTCCATCAGTCTTGCCAGTTGTTACCTAGTTCTCCAGTCTGTTCCATCAGTCTTGTCAGTTGTTACCTAGTTCTCCAGTCTGTTCCATCAGTCTTGTCAGTTGTTACCAAGTTCTTCAGTCTGTTCCACCAGTCTTGTCAGTTGTTACCAAGTTCTCCAGTCTGTTCCACCAGTCTTGTCAGCTGTTACCAAGTTCTTCAGTCTGTTCCATCAGTCTTGTCAGTTGTTACCAAGTTCTTCAGTCTGTTCCATCAGTCTTGTCAGTTGTTACCAAGTTCTTCAGTCTGTTCCACCAGTCTTGTCAGTTGTTACCAAGTTCTCCAGTCTGTTCCATCAGTCTTGTCAGTTGTTACCTAGTTCTCCAGTCTGTTCCACCAGTCTTGTCAGCTGTTACCTAGTTCTCCAGTCTGTTCCATCAGTCTTGTCAGTTGTTACCAAGTTCTTCAGTCTGTTCCATCAGTCTTGTCAGCTGTTACCAAGTTCTTCAGTCTGTTCCATCAGTCTTGTCAGCTGATACCAAGTTCTTCAGTCTGTTCCACCAGTCTTGTCAGCTGTTACCTGGTTCTTCAGTCTGTTCCATCAGTCTTGTCAGCTGTTACCTAGTTCTCCAGTCTGTTCCACCAGTCTTGTCAGTTGTTACCAAGTTCTCCAATCTGTTCCACCAGTCTTGCCAGCTGTTACCAAGTTCTCCAGTCTGTTCCACCAGTCTTGTCAGCTGTTACCTAGTTCTCCAGTCTGTTCCACCAGTCTTGTCAGCTGTTACCTGGTTCTCCAGTCTGTTCCATCAGTCTTGTCAGTTGTTACCAAGTTCTTCAGTCTGTTCCATCAGTCTTGTCAGTTGTTACCAAGTTCTCCAGTCTGTTCCATCAGTCTTGCCAGCTGTTACCTAGTTCTCCAGTCTGTTCCATCAGTCTTGTCAGCTGTTACCAAGTTCTCCAGTCTATTCCATCAGTCTTGTCAGCTGTTACCTAGTTCTCCAGTCTATTCCATCAGTCTTGTCAGTTGTTACCTAGTTCTCCAGTCTGTTCCACCAGTCTTGTCAGTTGTTACCAAGTTCTCCAGTCTGTTCCACCAGTCTTGTCAGCTGTTACCTGGTTCTCCAGTCTGTTCCACCAGTCTTGTCAGTTGTTACCTGGTTCTCCAGTCTGTTCCACCAGTCTTGTCAGCTGTTACCAAGTTCTCCAGTCTGTTCCACCAGTCTTGTCAGTTGTTACCTGGTTCTCCAGTCTGTTCCACCAGTCTTGTCAGCTGTTACCAAGTTCTCCAGTCTGTTCCATCAGTCTTGTCAGTTGTTACCAAGTTCTCCAGTCTGTTCCATCAGTCTTGTCAGTTGTTACCTGGTTCTCCAGTCTGTTCCACCAGTCTTGTCAGCTGTTACCTAGTTCTCCAGTCTGTTCAACCAGACTTGTCAGCTGTTAACTGGTTCTCCAGTCTGTTCCATCAGTCTTGTCAGCTGTTACTAAGTTCTCCAGTCTGTTCCACCAGTCTTGTCAGCTGTTACCTAGTTCTCCAGTCTGTTCCATCAGTCTTGTCAGTTGTTACCAAGTTCTCCAGTCTGTTCCATCAGTCTTGCCAGCTGTTACCAAGTTCTTCAGTCTGTTCCATCAGTCTTGTCAGCTGATACCAAGTTCTTCAGTCTGTTCCACCAGTCTTGTCAGCTGTTACCAAGTTCTCCAGTCTGTTCCACCAGTCTTGTCAGCTGTTACCTGGTTCTCCAGTCTGTTCCACCAGTCTTGTCAGCTGTTACCTAGTTCTCCAGTCTGTTCCATCAGTCTTGTCAGCTGTTACCAAGTTCTCCAGTCTGTTCCACCAGTCTTGTCAGCTGTTACCTGGTTCTCCAGTCTGTTCCATCAGTCTTGTCAGTTGTTACCTGGTTCTCCAGTCTGTTCCATCAGTCTTGTCAGTTGTTACCTGGTTCTTTAGTCTGTTCCACCAGTCTTGTCAGCTGTTACCTGGTTCTCCAGTCTGTTCCATCAGTCTTGTCAGTTGTTACCTGGTTCTCCAGTCTGTTCCATCAGTCTTGTCAGTTGTTACCTGGTTCTTTAGTCTGTTCCTTCTCATTAAATTTCCAGACTGTCACTGTCTTATGTTCTAGTAAAATTGATGATTGTCATCTGTCTCCATGAGGACTGCTTCATTTGTTTTTCAATCACTGCGTGATATTCTGTGTATTCTTCTAAAAAACCCCACATTTTCTAGTGAGTGAATATCTGTCAGATTAATACAGGAGAAGAAAATCTTTGAAAACAGACAGCATTTGTGTTCTCCATAGATTCCCGAAAGAGAATTCTTCTTCTTGTTCTTTGAATTCACCAGCTGTAAACTTCAGGCAGAAAATTCTAGTTGTCTTTCCACTGCTTTGACTTTTGTCATGTTCCAGAATGTAAGTGTTGCATGCACATCCACTTTACAAATCTGGCAGATTGTTGGTTTCTTGCCTTTCAGGCAGATGTACTCTGACTTTTTTTTAAACCCGCCAAATTGCTGACGCCTACGACATGCTCGTCAAGGAGGCAGCAGGCCTATTCTTGTTTCTCACACAATGGAGCCCTGAAACCTACTGCATGCCATGGACCCTCTTCTATGCTGACCTGGCTAACCCAGCAGTTATAAGAACCCATCAACACACTGGTCACTTAGGACACCCTTGACCAGGTGTTTGCTGTCTGAGCCAGTATGTGAATACAAACTGCTGCTCAATCTTTGAAGGTGACCATTATTCAAAGACTGTGTTTCTTCCAATGCTTGTTTCCAGAAATCCAGAGAATTTCCTTTTCCCCCAGAACTGTTGGCCTTTCTTGCACCAAATGTATCCTTCTGCATACAGCATTATTTGCTTGACCATTTTATGACACTTTGCCTCTACTATTATTATGGCCAGCAGATATGGAGGTACACAAATTGTAAAGAAAAAAAGGCGCAAAACCACCCAAAGGTTCATGAAATTATAGGAATGAAAAGTGGTTTCCTATAAGAAAAAACAGTCAGGATAATGAAAATGTGTGAGTTAGTTAAGGTTCAACAATTGACTGTTGCTGCGTCCGCAGAAATCACACCAAATATCCTTCACTGCCCTAGTAAAAACACACCAGTCCCAACAAAATCTAGAATCTCGCCCATCAACTGAAAAAAAAAAAACTTTCACTTATAAAAAACAAACCGGAAGGGGCAAGTTGAATAGTGTGCAAGGGGTAGAAAGTGATACATATTAGAGGACAACAGTTATATATCGGGGTGTACAAAATCAGATGGGAGACATAATGTTGGAGCAAACGTTTGTTTTCTCAGGAGTTTTCTAGGGAAAACATTCTCAGTTCTCCACATAAAAAAATTTCTTTTCCAGCTGAGCTACCAAGCCTTGTGTTTGCTGCTCATATTGTATTAGTTGTGTTATCCCGTGATTACTTGTACATGTATCATTCTGCCTCATAGAAGTTAGAACACACCCAACCCACCGCCTGTTGCTATCCAACTCTCAGACTGAGGACATCATTCACACCTTACCCGCACACCCTCCAGCCATAAACTGCATGGCTGCCAGCGTCGCGTGTCCATGGACTTTGGGTATGACTACAGGACTGACAACTTCTTTTGTGGCCATGGTGGTTTAGACAAGAATCCTCTGTAGAGAGACACGAAAACCAGCAGTCTCCAGGCGGCCAACTTGTACAGGGCAGGCAGAGTGCAGAGTGCAGACGAACACAGGTCAAAGGTTGCGAGGGCTGGCCGTTTCAACAATCTTTAAATTCTTGATTTTGTTCACTTTATTGAAATATTTACACATATTACATCATTGCTTAGGTTTTAACTACTAAAATAAAAATATCAATTGGAAAAAAACTTAAAAATAAATGAAAGCAACTATTTTGAAATTTATTACAAGACGCGATCAATTATTACTCCTTCTTGATTTTATTAAAAGTAGACATGGTAAATCTCGTGAAAAGAAAATTAATTGGTAAAATGTAATGAAAGAAGATGCGGTATGGACTTCTGGTTATTTCATAACTGCCAGGGGAACCAGTTATGTTGTGTAATGTTATCACAGTCGACGTCTTTGCACATTGGGCATCCCCATGCGTACTCAGTCCTCCGATGCAGCATCCACTCTACACTCCGGAGTACCTCTACTAAATGTTTCCCTGAGGAGTTGTTTATAGTATCTCCTGTCTTTACCCAGAAGAGAGCATAGATGTGCTTAACCAAGCTTAACTCCTAGTTCATGCAGTCGTGTTGGCGTCAGATATTCACTATTATTCCCTAATCAATTTTAATCAACGCTGCACTAGGACTAGGTTGGGGGTACAACTCACGTTTTCGGGCCCAGAAACTTCTCTTCCCATTCATAAAATTGCCGTGTCGCGGGGCGTGTCTATGTTGCGGGGGTGTCACGCTTAGTGACGGGCCGGCGATACAGTCCCAAAACATGCAAAACTGGCCCTAACCCCGCCCCTTACGTCCCACGAGAGTGTAGCCTACGTTGCGCAGTCGTACGATCTACGCTGCACTTTCTTTTGAAACGTAAAGAGGGGAGGGGGGGGGGAGTTAGTAGAACTTTGGGAGAGAACTAAACAGGCACCAGTGGACCAAGAGGTGAAGAAAAGACGCTGGCGTTGGATAGGACACACTGAGAAAACAGCATAACTAGAATGTCTTTTGCATTGGAACCCACCCACAGGGGCATAGGCATTAGGGAAGACCAAAAAACACATGGAGAAGAGAGCTGGAGAATGAAGTTTGAAAGATGTGGAGAGCTCCATGCAATGGCCAAGGATAGAACGACTTGGCGTGAGTTGGTTGAGGGCCTATGCTCCATTGGGGGATAGAAAGACAGAAGAAGAAAACTGGTCTCTTTGGTTGGTCTTTTTTTTTTTTTTTTTTTTTCGAGTTAGTGAAACCACGTGTCTGTTGGTCTGTCTGGGTATTATCTCTTCATTGTCTTCTTGGTTTGGCTCGTGGTCTACAACCTTTCAGCTCAGTGTATAGTTTTTACCTCTCTGTCTTCTCACACTCTCTCAATGTGACCCACTCATTTCAGTCTCTCAGCTCTCATGATGCCACTGATCAATAGTATGAATGTTGTTGTTGCTTCTCACTCTTCATGCCCCGCTGTTTGCATCTTTGACGGGTCCAAAGATTCATCATAAGACTCATGTTTATGAAAATCTGTAACAAGGCTTCATCTCTTATAGTTTGGCTACAAGTTTCACAGCCATATAAAACAACGGGGCTTATTGACGTTTATTTATTTTGATCTTGGTGTTGCGAGACGGAGACTTTAGCACATACTAAAGGATATACATTTTATATTTTTTTCCCCAGACTATTTCTTCTCTCAGCAAGTTAGAGCAGTTGACGTTTGCCTACAAGTACCTAAAGGTTTCCGTTTGATTTTCATTTTATTTACGTGCATGTTTCCGGAGTTTATATCCTTTTCATACCTTGTTATTATCATGTATTTTGTCTTATCTTGATTGATAATTAGCCCTATTTTGTGAGCTGCTTCTTTTTATTGAGTCAGTGTTTTTATCGTGTCTTGTTCACTTTATCCAATGACATCAATGTCATCAGCATAACCAAGTATTCTTGTAGTGTCTCCTTTAGTACTCTTCTTTCAACTTCCAGACATTGTCAGCTTAAAATGAGTAAATGGAACTATCAAACAAGACCCACCACACTTCACTTCATCGCGTTAAAAGGTTTCCTTCTTTACTCAACAAACACACACACACAATTGGCCACACAAATCAACCAGTAAGATTTGAAAAAAGTTCAACCAAAATAACTGTATTCACTGATAAAATGCCTCTCCTGACCTTAAGGTTCACATGACAGAATATGGACAGCAATGATCAATGGCAGAGGATGTTCATGTACGGTAGGTGGGCGGTGAATGTGTCTCCAGCTGCAAGTACACTGTTCACAAGAGCTGTTGGCATCAGCAGATGGCTGAGGCATGTACGGGAGGTGGGCAGTGAATGTGTCTCCAGCTGCAAGTACACTGTTCACAAGAGCTGTTGGCATCAGCAGATGGCTGAGGCATGTACGGGAGATGGGCGGTGAATGTGTCTCCAGCAGCAAGTACACTGTTCACAAGAGCTGTTGGCGCCAGCAGATGGCTGAGGCATGTACGGGAGGTGGGCAGTGAATGTGTCTCCAGCTGCAAGTACACTGTTCACAAGAGCTGTTGGCGCCAGCAGATGGCTGAGGCATGTACGGGAGGTGGGTGGTGAATGTGTCTCCAGCTGCAAGTACACTGTTCACAAGAGCTGTTGGCGCCAGCAGATGGCTGAGGCAGCCACCAGGATGTTTGGTGTCAGACAGACCACTGTCTCGTCACAGACATACACGTGCTACACTGTAGCTAAAGACCACACAGATGATGGCAGTTCACACCACCACTGATTCCATGTGAACACTGCCGATAATTGGCCTCTACAACACACAGGCACTCTGACACATGGTGACTGACAGCAGAACATGTCTGTCAGCCATCTACAACAGCAGCGTTTGACTACAGCTGTGAGAGGAGACAGAAAGACAACAGCTATGAGAGGAGACAGAAAGACTACAGCTGTGAGAGGAGACAGAAAGACAACAGCCAGACGACAGCTGTGTGTATTATGTCTACTGTGCTTATCTCCAATGATTATCTGTACAACTACAAATGGGGAGAGTTTTCCCACACACACACAGACAGACAAGAAAGTAGCACAGATCAACTGATTAGACTGCAATATTTCTGTTCCTCCAAGTCAAACATGGCAGTGGTCACTTGTGTGCATCTGTGTGAAAATATTCTTGAATTGTCATGTGTGATAACTATTAGAACAGGCTGTGATACAGGGCGAGGCCAAACAAGAGCACAACAATGCAGAAAGCCAAAGAATGATAATAAACCAACAGAACTGAAGCCATCAGCTGCTACACGTAGCAGGATTGACGAGGACAGTGTCTGAGCATTTACTGACTGAATCCTTCCTTGTGCAAAGAGGATAATCTGAGGATTTGTGGATCTAGCAGGATTGACGAGGACAGTGTCTGAGCATTTACTGACTGAACCCTTCCTTGTGCAATGAGGATAATCTGAGGATTTGTGGATCTAGCAGGATTGACTGAGGACAGTGACTGAGCGTTTACTGACTGAATCCTTCCTTGTGCAATGAGGATAATCTGAGGATTTGTGGATCTAGCAGGATTTTACTGATAACGTAACAATCCACAGCTGAATGTCGTAATGGCTGCAAACTACCAACCACCTGTGACTCCGTTCTGTGTTCTAATGACAGACAGATCACATAAAAATCACAGATAATATTCTTCTCTAACTGGTGTTAAGTGTCCACCGACCTGGTGATCTGCTAACTTGAGAGTATTTCTTGTCTATGAAACTTTATTCAAAGTAACCGTTCTGGTAAACAAAATGTTTAAACTAACGAAACACAAGAACATGAACAGTGCCATATGGTTAAACAACAGATGTTGTTTCTGCCAGAATAACCAGCAGGTAGGTATCAGTAAACCTGGTGTTATCCCATCTTCTTACTGAAACTTATGTTGGTATGGCAGTGTCTCCTGGTTGTATGTTGACAGTTACCTATACGTGTACAAAGAGCACCATACATGAGCCCACAGCTGTACATACAGAGAGCACACATGACAACTAGCTGGCCTTTGACATAAACATACTCTAACCACAACATAAAGCCCTAGATGGGCTGTAGGAGTACTCACTTTCATGCTTGCTAATACTATCTCACTACGTTTCATGACTTCTTTCAAGACCTGCGGTTACTGTACTCTACCAATCACATCTTTCCACTTCAAGGCCTACTGTTCAGTTTCCAGTTCCTTGTTGAGCCTGAAGTGGTACCTTATTTTTGTGTGTGTGGGTCTTTTCTTGTTACTCCTGGAATGTGGGATGCCGTTATCTTACTGTCTTCCTTTTATATTATGAATGCACAAGTACTTCACTGAATCTTGTTGTTTCTTCTACAGTAGGGTGCAGAGATAGTTAACTGTCTTGTTTAGTGTTTCACCCCTAGGAATAAGACATGTTATTCTCCTTGAGCATGTGTTGACTGTGAAACATTTGACTGACCCCCAACAACAAGAAACATCTGTTGACAGTGCAGGGTCGTGAAACATTTGACTGACCCCCCAACAACAAGAAACATCTGTTGACAGTGCAGGGTCGTGAAACATTTGACTGACCCCCTTCCCCAACAAGAAACATCTGTTGACAGTGCAGGGTCATGAAACATTTGACTGACCCCCCCCCCCCCCCCCCTAACAAGAAACATCTGTTGACAGTGTGGGGCCCACTACTATACTTCTGTCAACTGATAACATTATCATTACAACAAACACTGTGCTCTTTAATGTCACAAAAGATTGTTAGTTTCCAAGACCCACTGCTGTTTATAAGCAACATTTCCTTGATGTTTAAAACTGGTAAAATGTCAGTAATTGTTGCTTCCCCACCTACAGTATTCTGAGAATGTATCCTTCTCTTCTTTGTGTAGGCCAAATGTAAACTCTGGTGAAAAGCCCTGGTTGTTCATCCACTTTTGGACTTTAGTCTTGTTCCAGAGCTTGCGTTTCCAATACATGCTCATCCATGTTAAATGTCTGGATTGCTTATATGCAGACTGTTGGTTGCTCACCTGTCAAGGACTTTAAAGGAAACACTATTTAGTCACCTTTCACATCATGCTGGTTAGAGGCAGTGGGTCTATTGTCACCTTAACCCACATCAGAAAATGAGAGAGATTTCATGCAGGTTCACTGGCAATAAACATCAAGTATACTTATGTCAAATGATTTTTATTACTGTGGGTGTTTCTTCAACACTAAACACAGATGATCTTCCAGTCACCACGCATATATCTGGTAAATGACATTCACATATCTGTGATAAGATCTGTTCTGAGTCAGGTCACCTTTGCCAGAAGTTCCTAGGTCAGTCAGTCACCCCCCCCCCCCCCCACCAAACCCAAACCAATAATTTTGTCTCAATCAGGTCATCTCCCACAGACATCAACAGTTCTTTTTCAGTCAAGTCACCTCCCACAGAAGCCAACAGCTCTGCCTCAGTCAGGTCACCTCTCACACAGTTCTGTCTCAGTCAAATCCCCTCCTACAGAAGTCAACAGTTCCTAGGTCAGTCAGGTTACCTCCAAGAGAAGCCAAAAGTTCTGCCTCAGTCAGGTCACCTCCCACAGTTCTGTCTCGGTCAGGTCACCTCAAACAGAAGCCAACAGTTGTCTCGGTCAGGTCACCTTCCACAGTTCTGTCTCGGTCAGGTCACCTCTCACAGTTCTGCCTCAGTCAGGTCACCTCTCACACACAGTTCTGTCTCACTCTGGTCACCTCCCACAGAAGCCAACAGTTCTGTCTCAGTCAGGTCACCTCCCACAGTTGTCTCTCAGGTTCAGTACAGCCATCAGTATGCTCAGGTACACAGCTGACCACATCTTTCAATAATGTGCCTTCCCTACCCACTTCCCTAGCTAATCTCCATTCAAGGTACAGGTATCTGCCAAACGTCTCAAAATTCATATAAATTATATAAAAAGTTGAATCAAATAAAACAAGGTGACATCAACTTTAAAAACAGAGAACTCTTCAAACTTTATAAACTAAAATCTCTATTGAAACGATCTTAGTTTCATGGTTCACATAAAAAAGATATATTCTGTTTCCCAGTGGAACTGATCACAAAGTGGGAAAACCTCAACATAAAAATGAACTCCAAACATGATGGAAATGAACTTGAACATGATAACAATAAACTTGAAATGCCAGGAATAAACTCAAACATAAAGTGAATGTGAACAGAAAAGCAGCTGTGAACAATGGATCAAACAACAACATGAACCAAATAACAGAAACATGAACCAAATAACAGAAAGACAAGCGTTAACTCCTCCAGAGCAACACCCAGAAAATTAACCAACAACATAATTTGCTAACAACCAACTGCATGTATCAAAGAGAACCTACAACAACAGAGCTGCTGGCTGTGGAGATCCTCTACAAGCAAGAACATGTATAGTCCCCAATGACATTACTGTATAAAACCCTCAGTTCCATGGCAGTATCAAATATCCTTACAACCATCCTTGCTACAAAAAGAACCCAAGTGGGCAAATGGCTGACCTGCTGTTCTATAAATACTTGGTTAAAACCACAAAAGTTCTGAGGTCAGAGGCCAATATAAACCTGACATCTTCACCAGACAAAGTATATCATGTACAGAGCTATAAGATCCACTAGTCCCACTAGTAAAATACATGCATAAACAAACATGCTCCAATGTTTATTTCAACATAAAAATCACCTACAAAACTCATCCTAAGTCTTCGGAAATGCTTTCATAAAAATACTACTCATTTATGAAACAAATATACAGGTCAATGGCAAAGGGAATCTTTGGCTTTGGTAATTTTGTAGATCCAAAAAAAAATATATGAGCAAAACTGAAAACACATATAGCAATGTTAATCTGACATAGTGGCAAGCGAATCTGACATCCACAAGTGACTGATTGTGATAACTTGGTCTCAGCCGAAGAAGAGCTGGTGTCAGTTTTAGTGGTGGCAAAGAAACTTTGCTCAAACAGCAAAGCTGCAAACTTAAGATCTCGCAAACAGCAGCAATAAATATACCAGCTGGCCAGTCAAAGGTAAAGTGTGACAACCCTGGCTCCTGGGATAACTGCTGGAGGATCTGACTAGTTGAGGCCCCTGGTTCACATCAGATACATTGCTGTACATGTACACTTTACTGTTTGGTCTGGTTAACACGAACAATGTCTGGGTACACAGAGAACAGACTATGAGCAAGTGTCCAGGAAAGCTGACCTGTACTGTCTGTATGCATATGCAGGTACACTGTGGGAGTGTAGTTGCTATCCAAGTGGATCCAGGAGAGTAGTCAGGAAACTATGATACTCTCACCTTTGACGACAGGCTGAAACACCTGCAGTTCTCGGCGGTTCCTCAGAAGTCATGACGGGCCTCAGAAGTCATGTCAGGCCTTAGAAGTCATGACAGGCCTCAGAAGTCATGACAGGACTCAGAAGTCATGTCAGTCCTCAGAAGTCATGACAGGCCTCAGAAGTCATGACAGGCCTCAGAAGTCATGACAGGCCTCAGAAGTCATGACAGGCCTCAGAAGTCATGACAGGCCTCAGAAGTCATGACAGGCCTCAGAAGTCATGACGGGCCTCAGAAGTCATGACGGGCCTCAGAAGTCATGACGGGCCTCAGAAGTCATGACGGGCCTCAGAAGTCATGACGGGCCTCAGAAGTCATGACGGGCCTCAGAAGTCATGACGGGCCTCAGAAGTCATGACGGGCCTCAGAAGTCATGACGGGCCTCAGAAGTCATGACGGGCCTCAGAAGTCATGACGGGCCTCAGAAGTCATGACGGGCCTCAGAAGTCATGCCGGGCCTCAGAAGTCATGCCAGGCCTCAGAAGTCATGCCAGGCCTCAGAAGTCATGCCAGGCCTCAGAAGTCATGCCAGGCCTCAGAAGTCATGCCAGGCCTCAGAAGTCATGCCAGGCCTCAGAAGTCATGCCAGGCCTCAGAAGTCATGCCAGGCCTCAGAAGTCATGCCAGGCCTCAGAAGTCATGCCAGGCCTCAGAAGTCATGACAGGCCTCAGAAGTCATGACAGGCCTCAGAAGTCATGACAGGCCTCAGAAGTCATGACAGGCCTCAGAAGTCATGCCAGGCCTCAGAAGTCTCAGATTGCTTCCAGCGATCAAACAACAATCTCCCTGAGGAAGCTCAATACAGCCAGCTGATGCCCCTGACCCATGAGGCAGACACTAGAAGTGTGAGCAGCCAGCTGATGCCCCTGACCCATGAGGCAGACACTAGAAGTGTGAGCAGCCAGCTGATGCCCCTGACCCATGAGGCAGACACTAGAAGTGTGAGCAGCCAGCTGATGCCCCTGACCCATGAGGCAGACACTAGAAGTGTGAGCAGCCAGCTGATGCCCCTGACCCATGAGGCAGACACTAGAAGTGTGAGCAGCCAGCTGATGCCCCTGACCCATGAGGCAGACACTAGAAGTGTGAGCAGCCAGCTGATGCCCCTGACCCATGAGGCAGACACTAGAAGTGTGAGCAGCCAGCTGATGCCCCTGACCCATGAGGCAGACACTAGAAGTGTGAGCAGCCAGCTGATGCCCCTGACCCATGAGGCAGACACTAGAAGTGTGAGCAGCCAGCTGATGCCCCTGACCCATGAGGCAGACACTAGAAGTGTGAGCAGCCAGCTGATGCCCCTGACCCATGAGGCAGACACTAGAAGTGTGAGCAGCCAGCTGATGCCCCTGACCCATGAGGCAGACACTAGAAGTGTGAGCAGCCAGCTGATGCCCCTGACCCATGAGGCAGACACTAGAAGTGTGAGCAGCCAGCTGATGCCCCTGACCCATGAGGCAGACACTAGAAGTGTGAGCAGCCAGCTGATGCCCCTGACCCATGAGGCAGACACTAGAAGTGTGAGCAGCCAGCTGATGCCCCTGACCCATGAGGCAGACACTAGAAGTGTGAGCAGCCAGCTGATGCCCCTGAGCAGCCAGCTGATTCCCCCCTCTTTGTCACAAACACCTGTCTTTAAGATGTTATCAGAAGCTCACCTTCAGATGCTCCATAAACACAACACAAATCAACAGTTGCACATCTTGGAAACAAATGTCGAAAGCTAAAGTTCAAGATGATGTCATGAAGGTAGATCTTACTTTTACAATGCATACTGTTCACTGCCTATCACTTTGGCTGACTGTATTTCACTTATCACTCCTGCTGAATATACCTCCCCTATCACTTTGGCTGACTGTATCTCACTTATCACTCCTGCTGAATATACCTCCCCTATCACTTTGGCTGACTGTATCTTACTTATCACTCCTGCTGAATATACCTCCCCTATCACTTTGGCTGACTGTATCTCACTTATCACTGCTGCTGAATATACCTCCCCTATCACTTTGGCTGACTGTATCTTACTTATCACTGCTGCTGAATATACCTCCCCTATCACTTTGGCTGACTGTATCTTACTTATCACTCCTGCTGAATATACCTCCCCTATCACTTTGGCTGACTGTATCTTACTTATCACTGCTGCTGAATATACCTCCCCTATCACTTTGGCTGACTGTATCTTACTTATCACTCCTGCTGAATATACCTCCCCTATCACTTTGGCTGACTGTATCTTACTTATCACTCCTGCTGAATATACCTCCCCTATCACGTTGGCTGACTGTTTCTTACTTATCACTGCTGCTGAATATACCTCCCCTATCACTTTGGCTGACTGTATCTTACTTATCACTGCTGCTGAATATACCTCCCCTATCACTTTGGCTGACTGTATCTTACTTATCACTGCTGCTGAATTTACCTCCCCTATCACTTTGGCTGACTGTATCTTACTTATCACTCCCCTAAAATGAAACAATTCATTCCTGTAGATAAGCTGACATATGCAGCCATTTCTACAGCACTGCTATCTGTTGAAAGCAACAGGCTGGGAGCTAGTTAGCCCAGCACACAATGACAACCTGAAAGAAAATTGGGGGGGGGGGGGGGGGGGGGGCAATAAGTCAGAGTGCATCTGCTTGAGAGGCAATGAACCAACAATCTGCATACAAACAAGTCAGATCTGTAAACTGAATGTGCATGTAACACTCAGGTTCTGGAACAAGACTAAAGCCCAGAGATGGTCAAACAACCAGAACTTTGCACTGGAGTTTACAGCTGGCGAACAAGATGATGATCTCATCAATTAACTATGAGGCTGACTAAGGGACTCAATTCTCATCTTACTCAACAGATAGTTGAACAGATCAGTTGCACAGATCAGAAGATAGGAATCTATGATGACACCAGCTCTCTGAACACAACTGTCCACAGACAGACCAGTAAACAAACACAGGTACACCAAGAACAAGACTCATGCTGACATGTTGCAAGCTCTGACAGAAGAAGATTGATCAATGAACTGTATCACACCTACACAACTGTCCACAGACAGACCAGTAAACAAACACAGGTACACCAAGAACAAGACTAATGCTGACATGTTGCAAGCTCTGACAGAAGATTGATCAATGAGCTGTATCACACCTACACAACTGGAACACTCTGGCAGATTCAATGTTACAGTGGTTTACAATGTTCAGTGACTGAAGATACAAAGCTCCCAGAAGTTTGACAAGTGCAAAGGTGGACATTGGACACTGGACACACTGGAGGTAGGAACTGTAGCACAGGATTAAGCATCTCCTTTGCTGGGCAATGATGGCAGCAACAATGGGCAGAAGCATGTGATATGATGATATGGCTTGTATGAAACCATTAAACATTTTTGCAGGGGCAGGAGATGTTGATGACTGAAGTTACTGCCAAAAAGAAAGAAAATTATTCCACAAAACATTATAGGACTGGCTGAGAAGCTGGCACTGAACTATGGCACACTTCATCAAAGGGCTCTGCCTGGGTGCAGAATCAAGTATCCTGACAGGGGCACACTATACATCCCTGCAAATACCAGGGCCCAGGCACAAATATTGACAATCAGGAAAATAAACTATTAGGTGTCATGCCACAGCAAAAACATAAAACAAAATAAATCGATATGAACACTGACCACTGCTGAGTTACATAGGAAACCACATACAACCAATAGCATATCATCTCCCACCCTTGTGTAGGCAGCAAGGCCAGCTTACATCAGCACTACATCACTGGGCAAACAATGCTATTTCACCAGCTTACATCACTGGGCAAACAATGCTATTTCACCAGCTTACATCACTGGGCAAACAATGCTATTTCACCAGCTTACATCACTGGGCAAACAATGCTATTTCACCAGCTTACATCACTGGGCAAACAATGCTATTTCACCAGCTTACATCACTGGGCAAACAATGCTATTTTATTAGCTTACATCACTGGGCAAACAATGCTATTTCACCAGCTTACATCACTGGGCAAACAATGCTATTTCACCAGCTTACATCACTGGGCAAACAATGCTATTTTACCAGCTTACATCACTGTGCAAACAATGCTATTTCACCAGCATACATCACTGGGCAAACAATGCTATTTCACCAGCTTATATCACTGAACAAACAATGCTATTTCACCAGCTTACATCACTGTGCAAAAAATGCTATTTCACTAGCTTACATTAACACTATATCACTGGGCAAACAATGCTATTTCACTAGCTTACATCAGAACTTTATCACTGCGAAAACAATGCTATTTCACTCATCATATTTGTTTTTACCACACACAAAATAATAATAATTTTGCCCCCATCATGCATAGAAATCTGGTGTTGAATGTTGCACATGGAAAAAAGTAGGTTCAAGTTCAACAGATCTTAAGAAAATGTCTTCTTCCTTATCACACAACCGTGCTCTGAGAACAGATGAGACAATGCTGGCTATAGCAGACATATGTTGGCATTAATGACCACATGAATCAGCTTTTGCTCACTTACTACGGGCACATGTGTAATCATTATGCGTACACATCTGCAACCCCTTACTAACAATCTGACATCATTTTATGTACACTTCTGCAACACTTTACTAACAGTCTGACATTATTCTACATACACTTCTGCAATCTGATACTAACAATCTGACATCATTCTATGTACACTTCTGCAACACTGTACTAACAATCTGATATCATTCTACGTACACTTCTGCAACTGACTACCAACATTTGATCTGTGGAAGTCAGCCACTTGTTAAGACTGTCTCCACCTTGAAAAACAAGAGGATCTCTTCTTTCAAGACCCCATTTGTACTAGTGGCTTGCCTTTACTGCTAGACCTCTGCAGGCCACCAGCTGCATAGCCCTAATCCAGTGTCTCTTGTTGCTCCCCCAACTCACAAGTAAACCATACAGAGGTGCAAGTAAAGCATCCACGAAGACTACTGGCCACCGAGTTGTCCCTAAATGTATGCGCATAACTCTGGCTGTCGCCAACAAACAGTCCACACACAAATTTATGTGATAATATAAAAGCAATCAGAAACTGTCAGTAACTGGACACCACACACAACCTCAGGTGTAAGCAATCAGAAACTGACAGTAACTGGACACCACACACAACCTCAGGTGTAAGCAATCAGAAACTGACCGTAACTGGACACCACACACAACCTCAGGTGTAAGCAATCAGAAACTGAGAGTAACTGGACACCACACACAACCTCAGGTGTAAGCAATCAGAAACTAACAGTTACTGGACACCCTACACAACCTCAGGTATAAGTAATCAGAAACTAACCGTAACTGGACACCACACACAACCTCAGGTGTAAGCAATCAGAAACTGACAGTAACTAGACACCACACACAACCTCAGGTATAAACAATCAGAAACTGTCAGTAACTGAACACCCTATGAAACCTCAAGCCCCTGATTTCCCTGTTCAGTGTGTCATGTCTAAGACCTCATGGCGCCCCACCCAACTCTAGCAGACAATCAGATCCCATCAAACAATGTCCTGCACCAGAATGTCAAGTCTGCTAACCAATAACTGGTGTGTGGTCTATGACTTAGATAAGCCACAAACACTATCTTAACTCAGTTCAGGTTTTCTTCTCCCATGTAGAATGTATCTTGGTGAAAATCTCGTGAGCTCACTGGCAGCAAAGTGCATTCAGGCTGTGACTTGTGTTCTGTTTCTTATCCTGGACTATCAAAAATAATCATTTTCCCTTATTATCTTCTGTTATCCTTGGACTATCTATAATGATCACTTTCCCTTTTTTTTGTGTTGTGTGTGATATCCTAGGACTATCCATAATGGTCACCTTCCATTGTTGTGTTGTGTGTGATATCCTGGGACTATCCATAATGGTCACCTTCCATTGTTGTGTTGTGTGTGATATCCTGGGACTATCTATAATGGTCACCTTCCATTGTTGTGTTGTGTGTGATATCCTGGGACTATCCATAATGGTCACCTTCCATTGTTTGTGTGGTGTGTGATGGGACTATCCATAATGGTCACCTTCCATTGTTGTGGGTGATAACCTGGGACATAATGGTTACCTTCCATTGTTGTGTTGTGTGTGATATCCTGGGACTATCTATAATAGTAACTTTCCCTTGTTGTGTGTGTTTGATCCTGGGACTATCTATAATGGTTTTAAATACCTTCCATTGTCAAACTGATTTGAGCTTCAATGTTGCACCCGATCAAAATAAAAACTATAAAATCTTCTGACAAGTGAAGGTTACTGACACTGTACCGACAACAGTCACTCCTGAGTCCCTGGTGGCCTATACAAATCCAGGACTAGCACCTATCACAATTTTATTAGACAACAGCAAGAGGTGAATAACTTGTCAAAACAATGAGCACAATGCTAGAGGTTCTATTCTCAACTCTACAAAAAGAGGCTCTATTCAAAACTTCCCTTGTAGAGGTTCTATTGTACACTTCCCTTCCCTGCAGCCATCTCCACATATACACACATTCTCACTCCACAGATATCTACGAGGCATATTTTATTAAGTAAGTCCCGTTTTAGCCGAAGCGGCAAAAACCAATGGAAAAGGTAAATGTGCATTTGCAGCATGTTTATGTGATTCATTAGCTAGCTGTCTCCCATTTTCTTTCACTGTCAAAATCTTGTTTGATGCTGCGTGTCAGTGATTTATAATGAGTGCCAGCCTTTTGTTTTTGTTTTGTAGCAAAACAACAACAGTGCTGCAGAAATTCACAGACAACTCACTGAGGTTTATGGACCAGAGTTATGACTGTTAGTATGGTTTGGAAACGGTGTCAAATATTTAAAGAAGGGCCAACAAATATCCAGATGAAGATTATAGCGGTCGGCTAATGACAGATGATCTGGTCGAAGAAGTGAACCAAAACAATTCAGGGAAAATCACTGTCTCACAATTTCAGCGTTGTCTGTTGAATTTTCAGAAGTTTTACGTTCACTAATTTACCAAATTGGGTCGAGAAATCTAGGATAAAAAAAAACTTTAAAAAAAATACAACTGTGTGCCATCCAAAACAAAAGACGTGGGTTGCTGTCCTCTGGAATTGTGCATTTTCATGCTAATGCTCGACCTCAGGTCGCAGGTGGAACTGTTCAATTGTTGCAAACATTTCACAGAGAAATTGTTGACCACCCGCCCAACAGCCCTGATCTGGCACCAAGTGATTGCCACCTTTTCATGCAGCTAAAGAAGTGGCTGGCATCCCTGCAGACAGGCATTAATGAATGGTTCAAGACACTTCCCACAGACTTCCATGACACTGGAATTAAGAACCTGGTGCCATAATACCAAAAATGTGTTGAAGTCATTAGTGACCATGCTGAGAAATAATGTAAATGTGTGGCTTACTTTTGGCTGCAATATATAAAATATTTGATGGTTGTTTTATTTAATTTTATACAGGGACTTACTTTAAAAATTGCACCTCGTATTAATAAGTGGGCTTTTAAAAATCTAACTGGATACCACATCATAACAACATTCCAAACACAACACTTTTACATTCAAATAGCAACAATGTTAACATGTATTATTATGATGAACATTGTGAAGTATACATGACAGTGCGGGATCATATGGTAGTGGATTGGACTTGTAGTCTTTTAGCACAAGCACTATGAAAGCAAGGAAGACCAATGCTGAAAATTCAGTCAGACAGCTAGATCTATCAGATACCTCAAAACTCTGCGATGACACTCGGCAGGTCAGAGGCGCAATTATTACCTCTTTGAAATAAAAATAAAAAAGACATTAAGCTCCTGTCAAAATGTCATTTCAATAAAGACTACTCACAAATCAATGCTTATTCCAGAAGTTGAGTTATGTGTGCATATCTGTTTACAGACCTGGCTTATCTGTATGCTGACTGTTGGTTTCTCATCTCTCAGGCAGATGTATTCCAGAAGTTGAGTTGTGTGTGCACATCTGTTTACAGACCTGGCTTATCTGTATGCTGACTGTTGGTTTCTCATCTCTCAGGCAGATGAATTCCAACTTCAAAGGAAACAGCCCTAATGACTCAACTTTGCAACAAGCTTGCTACAGAAGGCAGTGGGTCTACAGAAGTACAAGCATTAGCCTAAACATCTGCAGCAGAATCACTCAGATCTCATTCAAACAGTCACCAGTAGCATCAGACAAACCTCTGTGACATGTAAATGTGACAAATCTATCAGTGGCAGGTGGCTATGACAAGCAAACAGAACTCACCTGAGGTACCTAGGGCATGCTCTGTCATGCTGATACACAAGGAATCCAGTCTGGCATTGATCTCGGTGTCATTGGCATTTTCAGAACCTGAAATAGGAACACAACCTATCACACATCTTGTAACACAACCTATCACACATCTATCTTGTAACACAACCTATCACACATCTTGTAACACAACCTATCACACATCTTGTAACACAACCTATCACACATCTATCTTGTAACACAACCTATCACACATCTATCTGGTAACACAACCTATCACACATCATCTATCTTGTAACACAACCTATCACACATCTTGTAACACAACCCATCACACATCTTGTAACAGGTCATGATGAAGGATGAGTAGAACAGATAATTCAATGAACATGTGCTCGTCAGAGATGGCTTGCAGCTGTCCAGTGTCTCAGCGGTTGTGTTTCTGACATAACTCTACATATATATGACTATGATGCTTAAAAAACACCCAGAATGAACGTATATATGACTTGAATGTTAGGAATTGAGTATGAACGTATATATGACTTGGATGTTAGGAATTAAGTATGAACGTATATATGACTAGGATGTTAGGAATTAAGTATGAACGTATATATGACTTGGATGTTTAGGAAACATTGAGTATGTATATATGACTAGGATGTTAGTAATTAAGTATGAACGTATATATGACTTGGATGTTTAGGAAACATTGAGTATGAACGTATATATGACTTGAATGTTAGGAATTAAGTATGAACGTATATATGACTTGGATGTTAGGAATTGAGTATGAACGTATATATGACTTGGATGTTAGGAATTGAGTATGAACGTATATATGACTTGGATGTTAGGAATTGAGTATGAACGTATTTATTACTTGGATGTTAGGAATTGAGTATGAACGTATATATGACTGTGATGTTTAGGAAACATTGAGTATGAACGTATATATGACTGTGATGTTTAGGAAACATTGAGTATGAACATGTATATGACTGATATTTAGGAAACATTGAGTATGAACATATATATGACTGTGATGTTTAGGAAACATTGAGTATGAACATATATTTGACTAGGATGTTTAGGAAACATTGAGTATGAACATATATATGACTGTGATGTTTAGGAAACATTGAGTATGAACATATACATGACTAGGATGTTTAGGAAACATTGAGTAGGAACATATATATGACTGTGATATTTAGGAAACATTGAGTATGAACATGTATATGACTAGGATGTTTAGGAAACACTCTATTTGAACATATACATGCCTAGGATGTTTTGAAAACGGAGTATAAACAACTCTCTCTTTCTGTGTGTGGGTGTGCATGCATGCATGTGTGTGGTTGAGAAAGGGGGAGGGTTAAGGCAGAAGTTGACACCCTAATTCTAAAAAATTCTGATAGAGGTGAAGTTATCTACAGTGACGGATCAGTCGTTTGACATGTACAAAGTTCATGTGCTTTCCCAGCCCCGGTTCAAGGGAAAACTAAAAGAAGATAGCGGGGCACTTGGGAAGGGGGTGATATTTCCACATTGCTGGATGCACAGTCACAGACATGAAATCAACACTAAATACATCACTAAAGATAAATGTATTGGAAAGCAAATGCCTATAGAAACTGGTGAGCAGTAAATGGGATGCGATCAGGAAAGGTGAAGAAATCAGAAAACTGTATGGATAATCTCATGTATCAACAGTTATAACTCCGAGAACTGTCTGGACAATCACATGTATTAACAGTTATAACTCCGAAAACTGTCTGGACAATCTCATGTATCAACAGTTATAACTCCGAGAACTGTCTGGACAATCACATGTATCAACAGTTATAACTCAGAGAATTGTCTGGACAATCTCATGTATCAACAGTTATAACTCCGAGGAGATGACAGGATAGAATATAATGGAGTAGACTGCCAGTGCTATGTCACGTATAACTGTACAACAGGATAGAATATAATGGAGTAGACTGTGAGTGCTATATCACATATAACTGTACAACAGGATAGAATATAATGGAGTAGACTGTGAGTGCTGTGTCATGTATAACTGTACAACAGGATAGAATATAATGGAGTAGACTGTGAGTGCTGTGTCATCTATAACTGTACAACAGGATAGAATATAATGGAGTAGACTGTGAGTGCTTTGTCATGTATAACTGTACAACAGGATAGAATATAACGGAGTAGACTGCCAGTGCTATGTCACATATAACTGTACAACAGGATAGAATATAATGGAGTAGACTGTGAGTGCTATGTCATGTATAACTGTACAACAGGATAGAATATAATGGAGTAGACTGTGAGTGCTATGTCACATATAACTGTACAACAGGATAGAATATAATGGAGTTGACTGCCAGTGCTATGTCACGTATAACTGTACAACAGGATAGAATATAATGGAGTAGACTGAGTGCTATGTCACATATAACTGTACAACAGGATAGAATATAATGGAGTAGACTGCCAGTGCTATGTCACGTATAACTGTACAACAGGATAGAATATAATGGAGTAGACTGTGAGTGCTATGTCACATATAACTGTACAACAGGATAGAATATAATGGAGTAGACTGCCAGTTCTATGTCACGTATAACTGTACAAGAGGATAGAATATAATGGAGTAGACTGCGAGTTCTGTGTCACATATAACTGTACAACAGGATAGAATATAATGGAGTAGACTGTGAGTGCTGTGTCACGTATAACTGTACAACAGGATAGAATATAATGGAGTAGACTGTGAGTGCTGTGTCATGTATAACTGTACAACAGGATAGAATATAATGGAGTAGACTGTGAGTGCTATGTCATGTATAACTGTACAACAGGATAGAATATAATGGAGTAGACTGTGAGTGCTGTGTCATGTATAACTGTACAACAGGATGGAATATAATGGAGTAGACTGCCAGTGCTATGTCACGTATAACTCTACAACAGGATAGAATATAATGTAGTAGACTGCGAGTGCTGTGTCACATATAACTGTACAACAGGATAGAATATAATGGAGTAGACTGCCAGTTCTATGTCACATATAACTGTACAACAGGATAGAATATAATGGAGTAGACTGCCAGTGCTGTGTCACGTATAACTGTACAACAGGATAGAATATAATGGAGTAGACTGCCAGTTCTATGTCACGTATAACTGTAAAACAGGATTCCCCCCCCCCCCCCCTCCCCCCAATCCCAATGTAATCTTAAATTAACAGAAATGTTTTACTGGCAATATTAGGTTTCACAGTTATTGATACAAGATTATGCATTTACTTATTTAGAAAAACGTTAAAACAACACTGTGGGGGCATACAGTCCAAAATGTTTCATAATGCCTGCTTATTTGATCATCATCTTTTAGAGTTTACATATTTTTCTATTCTGATCTATCATGGAAGCCGTCGTGGTGTAGCAGCTTGATGCCCATCTCAGGCCAGAAGGTTGTGGGTTTGAATCCACATCAAGCCATATTTATTGTTAATTACTGCAACTCTCCAGCCTAAATGTTTACCAAGTTAAGTCCTGGGAAGTAATCGCAGCTGGCATCATGTCAGTGACATCACAAACACACACACACATCCCCCCTGTGGTCTACAAAATATAGCACCATATGTCCGAAATTCCGAATGGCGTGGGGGTGGTCCCTTAATTTTACTTGACCATCATCCTTGTGTGGGTTCTAGGCCCCCATTTGGAGAATACAGACTACACCCACTGAGTGATGAACTACACCCACTGAGTGATAAACTACACCCACTGAGTGATGAACTACACCCACTGAGTGATGAACTTCACCCACTGAGTGATAAACTACACCCACTGAGTGATGAACTACACCCACTGAGTGATAAACTACACCCACTGAGTGATGAACTACACCCACTGAGTGATGAACTACACCCACTGAGTGATGAACTACACCCACTGAGTGATGAACTACACCCACTGAGTGATGAACTACACCCACTGAGTGATGAACTACACCCACTGAGTGATGAACTACACCCACTGAGTGATGAACTACACCCACTGAGTGATGATGTGTTTTACCTTGTAGTGTGAACACAGGCCTGCTGTGGATCGGGGCAGAGTGAGTCCTGGTCACTGGCTGTTTGGCCGACGGCTGATGAACAAAATCAACATATCAAGGATCACTTCAAAGACTACAATAAATAAATCAGTGATTTCACAGACATCAAACAACATATAATATGATGTCCATCAAACAACATATGATATGATGTCTCCCACAATCAACAATATGCTAGCACAACATCAGACTCATTCTGATAAAGCCTACAAGGTTGCCGAGACAAAATCCCTTGTTGCTCCGCGGGTGATTTGTTTCCTCAAATACATTTCAGCTTTTGAAATGACAAAGTTCTTTCTGGTCCATCTATGACTGAAGAAGGAAAACAAGTTGCAACAAAATTCTGAGAAAAAAGGGGTAGATCTAAAACATTGATAAAACAGACATGAGAAAATATATTAATGCAAACATGGAGTTATAAATGCAGACAAACACAGAATCAAAGAGAATGACAGAAAACTATGGAGTGGAATTGCCAGGAAGCTTAACAGTGAGCTTAAAGGCTCAAGTATTGGATAATAATGTATAAATGTTTTCTGTTCAACAGACTTCCCATTTTGGTACATCTCACGTTTTCGGGCCTAGAAAGAGAGTGGCTTCCCTTCTCATTCATAAATTGTATAGTGTTGCGGGGCTTGTGCTATATACTGCGGGGATGTCAAGCTTAGTAACCCAAAATCAACAAGCAACATTTAACCAGTTGGGAACATGTAACAAACTCAGGCCCAGCTACACACTTATGAGTACCAAAGTCGGACCAGGACACTGTGACTGGATGTTCAGTCATGTGTCTTAACCTTTGAGAGTCTAGGTCCCACGAGAGTGTACATTCTACGTCCCATGGTTTCAGAATTTTTAACATTGTGGGGTGGCCCGCAAAATGCTGTGTTGCTGCAGACATGCAACGCTACCCTCCTCACGCCTGTTAAAGCTGACAGCTAGAATAAACTCATGCTCTACTTAAAAACCGTAGACGGCTTTCACTTACCCACCAACAGATATTAAATCTGCTAGCCAGTGAGAACGCAATGTGGGTGGCCACTGCTAACAGAAATAAGATTAACAGGCATTGCAGAAAGCTTTGTGAAGACAGAAGTACACCAGGACACCCCTCTAACATAGACCAGCCTGACCAATCATCAATGACAGGTCAGCTAGTGTGTACCTGGGCCCGAGTTTGTGACTAGTAATATTAGTTGTTGTCAAGTTCCCAAAACAAGCAGAACTGACCCTATGTGCCTCTACCTAATGAGAATGTGGAGAAGAACAGCAGAAGTGAGCATGAAATGTGTCTATGTCCACAAATATCAATGACTAAAATCTATGTTGACTGGATATCAAAGATCTATGCTGTATGAGAAACTAATAGATGGATTATGATGATGATGATGTGTACCTCTAGGAGTCCCGGCTTGTTGATGAACTGTGTGTTCAATGAGCCAATTCTCTGCACAGGTGTGTGAGTTCCACCATTTCCTGCTCCGACAATTGACCGACGTGTTCCAAAGTTCCATAATGCATTTGACTGCTGAGGGAGGTAACTACTGAGAGGCACTGGCCCTCGTCCTGCTCGAAGAGGGATGAGCCGGCTGGATAAAGATGTCCCCCCTGCTGGGAATGTAGTTCCAGGGAACCTGAAAATGTTCAATAGTCATGTATGTCTACAGGATAACAGGGCTGAGATCATCTCAACATACTGCATGCATCTCATGCTTCCAGATTAACCAAGAATGTTTCACTATACACAATCGTCAGGTGCTATTTCTGTATGGAAGGGTGGCTGTCATAAGTCTTCAAGAGTCAGTGTTATGTATCTTTATGAAGCATGCATACAAGATTTGTGCAGTCCATCTTTTTTATGTTGTCCACTGACAAACATTTTTGCCTTCCACTTTGACCCCCCACCCTCTCCTCCATAATTGTTTCTTGAATTTGTCTTTGCAATTGAATCATGACTCATTAAGTGTCCACATCAAACTAGTTTCATGTCACCGCTGCCAGAGGAGGCTCCTGATGTCCTACACATTCGTTTATTTTGTCTCTTACACATTAGTTAGTTTTATAATCCTCCTTGCCATTTCCCCAGTGAAAGTCCACCTCACACATCCCTATCAGAAAATACGCTTTACCACTGATTTGTATATACTGACCATAACTGTGATACTGAATTTGCTCTTCCACATCATATTCAGTTGGAACAAAGTTGCTGCTGCCATATCTAGTCCTGTCCTAACCTCTGTAGTACAACTGTCATTGTGACACATGTCAGCCAGAGTACGTTAACAGTCTGACCCTGACCTCATTCAGTGACAATCTTCTGGCTGTCTATGAGAGACTTCAAGCACAGCCTGGTGGCTTACGTGTATAGGATGACAGGTAACACGAAATAGTTCACAGAAATGTGATTCAGAGATAATCAATGTCAGCAGGGAATGTCAGCTATGAAACTAATTACTGCAACTCATTTTAACCTAACGTTACAGAAAGTCTTCTTTTTTTAGAACTGGTCTTGAAAAGTAGTACAGTTGTAAACAAGACATCCATACCATGCATGATACACGGGAAATGCAGGACAGCAGGAGAAGGATGAGAAAAGGAACATACCCTCGGCGAGGCCGATCCCCATATTTCTGGGGAGGTTGCCAAATCTTTTGTGCTGACTGTTTCCAGGACTGCATCAGGTTCTTCTGGCGGCTGGAGAATGCCTGCAAATGCAGAAAACACTGGCATAGGAGACACACAGAATTTCAGACAACTAGCTATGAAACAATGTCAACTGGGAAAGAAAACAATAACAATGGAACTGTAGTTTCCAAACAGCTCTTTGGACCACTTCTGAAGTGGGCATACGAAGGTCACATAAATGTGTCAGTGGAATGAAACCATCTGGAGACTCGTTGTATGACTCCTTTGTAGGTGTTGTGAGTTTTCAATTTTCAGCTTCAGTACACTGGCATTCAGGTTGTTTGGTACTCTGGCTATTGCAGTGAGAACTGTACATAAATTGTTCTTCGAGCTTGGTACCAAAGTATTATCTACAAGGTAACTGTTATAGAGCTGTCAGAAAAATCAGTGTGAGTGACATGCAACAAGACCAGCACTAGATTTCACATTTATAGTGGTGCATGTGTGCACTCAGCTGATGCTTCTGCACAGCAAACAGGCAAGGGATGGAAATGACACCTGTGCTGGTCAGGTTTGATCCACAGGCGCCAGGTATTTAAATCTTTGTGGGACACACATCCACCCCATGCTCAGGAGAAAGAAACAGGTTGTATCAAACAAACAAATAATCAAAGGCTTACTTTGCTGTCCTGCAAAATGCAACAGCCATCACAGAGTATTCAACA
The DNA here is from genome assembly GCA_905116865.2 of Candidula unifasciata. Classification (NCBI taxonomy): domain Eukaryota; kingdom Metazoa; phylum Mollusca; class Gastropoda; order Stylommatophora; family Geomitridae; genus Candidula; species Candidula unifasciata. Next base: position 128,727 of record CAJHNH020002535.1, read on the forward strand.
GCATAAATAATGGATGCATTCTTCTTGCCACCAATGTCTGCTGCCTCCTTCAGTATCAAGCTCAGACACGACTACTAGAGTTATTTTCAGTCAGTAATAAACAACTCTATTTATAACCATTGTATGTAGTTACTCAAGTGTTTGTTTAGGATAAATCACATAAAGAGATAACTGGTCGGTGTCCTAGCAGCTACTTTATTTGTGTTCACACTTTCCGTTTGTCTGTTTATGAAGCTAGATGGATGCCAGGGTCTCTCTCCCACACGCACACGTGCGCCGGATGAAAGGAGATTTTCAGCCAAAGATACTAAATCTGGCAGTCTATGTGTAGCACAACATGTAAACTTAATGACATACCTGGAGTCCTTGCTGTATACTTATTACAGTAACATACAGACTTGATGTATCTAAATGCAGGATACCTGCAGATCCTCTCATTACAAGATAGTCACTGATAGATCCCACTACTATATATATCAAGAACAACAGCTAGATCTCATTTTTATACAACAGTGACTGCTGAATTCTACTATTATATAATAGTTATATAATAACAACCATATCCAGATTCCACTTTTACGAGGCCCATTTTAAGTAAGTCCGGGTATAAAATTTTAAAAAAAAAATATATGCAAATATATTGCAGCCAAAAAAAAGCCACACATTTGCATTATTTCTCAGCATGGTCACTAATGACTTCAACACATTTTTGGTATTATGGCACCAGGTTCTTAATTCCAGTGTCATGGAAGTCTGTGGGAAGTGTCTTGAACCATTCATTAATGCCTGTCTGCAGGGATGCCAGCCACTTCTTTAGCTGCATGAAAAGGTGGCAATCACTTGGTGCCAGATCAGGGCTGTTGGGCGGGTGGTCAACAATTTCTCTGTGAAATGTTTGCAACAATTGAACAGTTCCACCTGCGATCTGAGGTCGAGCATTAGCATGAAAATGCACAATTCCAGAGGACAGCAACCCACGTCTTTTGTTTTGGATGGCACACAGTTGTGTTGTTGTTTTTTTTTTTTTTTTGGTGCATCCTAGATTTCTTGACACAATTTTGTAAATTAGTGAACGTAAAACTTCTGAAAATTTAACAGACAACGCTGAAATTGTGAGACAGTGATTTTTCCTGAATTGTTTTGGTTCACTTCTTCTACCACATCATCTGTCACCACACTCGGCTGATCACTAAGATTTTCATCATTGAAATTGTTTCGTCCTTCTTTAATCATTCAACACCATTTTCTAACCAAACCATAAAATAAATTCCATTACTTTATACACAACCATAGCTACATTAAATCGCAACGTGACTGAACTATTAAAGAAACAACCACAGCAAGATTCCACAATTAAAGAAACAACCACAGCTAGATTCCACAATTAAAGAAACAACCACAGCTAGATTCCACAATTAAAGAAACAACCACAGCTAGATTCCACAATTAAAGAAACAACCACAGCTAGATTCCACAATTAAAGAAACAACCACAGCTAGATTCCCCAATTAAAGAAACAACCACAGCTAGATTCCACAATTAAAGAAACAACCACAGCTAGATTCCCCAATTAAAGAAACAACCACAGCTAGATTCCACTATTAAACAACCACAGCTAGATTCCACTATTAAACAACCACAGCTAGATTCCACAATTAAAGAAACAACCACAGCTAGATTCCACAATTAAAGAAACAAACACAGCTAGATTCCACTTTTAATTAAACAACAACAGCTAGATTCCACTAGTATATAAACAACTACAACTACATTCCACTAGTATATAAACAACCACAACTAGATTTCACTAGTATATTAACAACCCCAGCTAAATTCCACTATTAAATAAACCCATAGCTAGATTCCACTAGTATATAAACAACCACAGCTAGATTCCACTAGTATACAAACAACCCCAGCTAAATTCCACTATTAAATAAACAACCATAGCTAGATTCCACTAGTATATAAACAACTACAACTAGATTCCACTAGTATATTAACAACCCCAGCTAAATTCCACTATTAAATAAACCCATAGCTAGATTCCACTAGTATATAAACAACCACAGCTAGATTCCACTAGTATACAAACAACCCCAGCTAAATTCCACTATTAAATAAACAACCATAGCTAGATTCCACTAGTATATAAACAACTACAACTAGATTCCACTAGTATATAAACAACCACAGCTAGATTCCACTAGAATATAAACAACCCACAGCTAGACTCCACTAGTATATAAACAACCCCAGCTAGATTCCACTTTTAAAAAACAACCATAGCTAGAATCCACTAGTATATAAACAACCACAATTAGATTCCACTAATATATAAACAACCACACCTAGATTCCACTAGTATATAAACAACCCCAGCTAGATTCCACTATTAAACAACTACAGCTAGATTCCACTAGTATATAAACAACCACAGCTAGACTCCACTATTAAATAAACAACCATAGCTAGATTCCACTAGTATATAAACAACCACAACTTGATTCCACTAGTATATAAACAACCACAGCCAGACTCCACTATTAAACAACTACAGCTAGATTCCACTAGTATCCCACTTCTGACAATTTTTTTGAAGCAGTGATCGTCGGCAGCCATCATCGCAGACAGCCCAGTCGGACACAGCTCTCTCTCGCTCGCTCGCTTTACCGCCCGATTCAGCCACGTGTCTCTCGTCAGCCGGTAACTATCCATTCGCAGCCAGATTATCAATAGCTAGATACTGGTCAGAACTCGCTTGACATTCGGCTGAGTTTTGGCTCGACTAGACTATTGTTATTCGTCTGCGGGTGGGTTATTAGCGGCCCGGGAACACAGCATTGTTGAGGAGCCTGCCATACCAGCCAGTTTTTTTTTTTTTTTTTTTTTTTTTTTTTAACGATTGTCTCGAGAACTGCGGAGAAAAGCACGCTTGGGTGTCCTTTTTAGGATACTCTAACAAGCCTTGCCAGACTCTGCAGGGACCGAGCAATCAATTGCCGCCCGACTTACCAGCCTCAGCCACACGAAACCATGGCCCGTGGTAAGAAGAATCCGGTCCAGCGCCGGGACACCAGAGCATCCTCAGCCAAAAAGGAGGAAGCACCTGTCGCCGCACCAGAACTGACGATGCCAGAACCGGTCGACGACCCGGAGGAGACACCAGCCTCACACACCCAGACGCCGCCAGCCCTGGATGTGGGCCCTATCGAGGCACCCGTCTTCCCAGAAGCCGCCCCAGTCGTGGCGCAGGAACCGAGCAACACCCGCCCACTCAGGCAGCAGCAGCAACGACCGGGAGCCTACACCACAGAAGTTTTGCAGTGCTCTCGCTGCAACAAGGCGTGGCACTCTGCCTCGTCATGCCGCAGCAGCCCATCGTGCCGGTACTGCTCCGGCCCTCACCTATTCAGGGAATGCCCTCTGGCAAAAGTGGACCCTGACTTTAAAAAGCCGAACGCAAGCAGAAAATGTTCCAACTGCTCCGGTGCACACAGCGCCAGGTACATGGGTTGCCCGTACCTGAAAGAAGTAAAGAGAGCGATGGCGAATTCCACCACCAGGACCACACACAATCCAGAGCCGAAGCAAAGATATCAGGCGCCCAGTCCGACAGCTGCGAACAACAACGTCATTACGCAGCTGAGAGACGAAATCAAATCCCTGCGAGAAGAGAACGCACGAATCGTGGCACTCAGGACTCAGGACAGGGACGAGATGATAGACCTGCGAAGCATCCTGCAGGCATCTCTCGAGACCCAAAGGAGACTCGAGGAGGAAAATACAGAAATGGCGAAGTTCAAAACAGAATTGATGGCAAATCTAACCGACCTCAAGAAGTTAAAGGAAACAGACGCAGTAGCCGCCAAAGAACTGAAAGACAACCAGAAAAGTATACTTTCCGAGATAGCCACCATCAAGAAAGACCTGACAAAAACAAAAGCAGAGGTAGCCGAGACAAACAATGAATGCGACAAACTCAGCTGTGTAATCGAAGCCACGCACAGAGTGATAGAAGCCAGAGAAAACGCGAAGAAAGAAAAAGACAGAAAAAGGCAGATCCACGACGCACACGTGAAACCCGGAGATCTAGAGAAGAAGTGCACACAAGACCTATACATCCTCAAGGAATGCCTGAAAGGCGACTTCGCAGCAATCAACAAGGAGGTGAAGCAACTCAAAGAAGCCACCCGGCATCTTCAACTCGAAAGCATAAGAAACAACAAAACGAAGATAGCAGCCCACTCAAACGGAAACGACGCCCACGTGAAGTAACAAGTTGAAAGCCAACATGCAGCAACCAATGAAAACCTCACAAGCCGCCATGACAGCTGAACAACCACGCCCACCAGCCCTGAGAAACCTCACAGCCCACAACCAGATGACATATGTCCGCCGCCCAGCCACGCCCACCTACCTCACTCTGACAGAAGCAACTAACCTCAGGCAGAAATGTAAATCGCCACAACAGAAACGACTATAACTGGATAACAAAACTCCAGACAACAAAACACCGCTTCGATATAACCAAAGCTCAATCTAGGAGCCGGTTGAAAGAGGCAAGAAGTTTTTCGTTTTTTTTAGCAACACCAGTACCAGCACTCCACTAGTATATAAACAACCCCAGCTAGATTCCACTATTAAATGAACAACCACAGCTAGACTCCACTATTAAATAAACAACCATAGCTAGATTCCACTAGTATATAAACAACCACAACTTGATTCCACTAGTATATAAACAACCACAGCCAGACTCCACTAGTATATAAACAACCCCAGCTAGATTCCACTATTAAATGAACAACCATAGCTAGATTCCACTAGTATATAAACAACTACAACTAGATTCCACTAGTATATAAACAACCACACCTAGATTCCACTAGTATATAAAAAACCCCAGCTAGATTCCACTATTAAACAACCACAGCTAGATTCCACTAGTATAAAAACAACCACATTCCACTAGTATATAAACAACCACAGCTAGACCCACTAGTATATAAACAACCCTAGCTAGATTCCACTATTAAATAAACAACCATAGCTAGATTCCACTAGTATATAAAAAAATTACAACTAGATTCCACTAGTAGATAAACAGCCACAGCTAGATTCCACTCTGATATAAACAACCACAGCTAGATTCCACTAGTATATAAAAAAATTACAACTAGATTAAACTAGTATATAAACAACCACAGCTAGATTCCACTAGTATATAAAAAACAAAAAGCACAGCTAGATTCCACTCTGATATAAACAACAGAAGGTAGTGTTTCTTACTTCATGCTGAAGGCACTTGTCTAGAAGCTGAAGGTAACTCTGAAAACATTCATCATCTGGACGGGATGTAACCAGCAGTTGTGTACACACTGTGAGTGAGCAAAACAAAACATGTACACACTGTGAGTGAGCAAAACAAAACATGTACACACTGTGAGTGAGCAGAACAAAACATGTACACATTGTCAGTGAGCAGAACAAAACATGTACACATTGTGAGTGAGCATAACAAAACATGTACACATTGTGAGTGAGCAAAATAAAACATGTACACACTGTGAGTGAGCAGAACAAAACATGTACACATTGTGAGTGAGCAGAACAAAACATGTACACATTGTGAGTGAGCAAAATAAAACATGTACACACTGTGAGTGAGCAGAACAAAACATGTACACACTGTCAGTGAGCAAAACAAAACATGTACACATTGTCAGTGAGCAGAACAAAACATGTACACATTGTGAGTGAGCAGAACAAAACATGTACACATTGTGAGTGAGCAAAATAAAACATGTACACACTGTGAGTGAGCAGAACAAAACATGTACACATTGTCAGTGAGCAGAACAAAACATGTACACATTGTGAGTGAGCAGAACAAAACATGTACACATTGTGAGTGAGCAAAATAAAACATGTACACACTGTGAGTGAGCAGAACAAAACATGTACACATTGTGAGTGAGCAGAACAAAACATGTACACATTGTGAGTGAGCAAAATAAAACATGTACACACTGTGAGTGAGCAGAAAAAAACATGTACACACTGTGAGTGAGCAGAACAAAACATGTACACATTGTGAGTGAGCAAAACAAAACATGTACACACTGTGAGTGAGCAGAACAAAACATGTACACACTGTGAGTGAGCAGAGCATGTACACACTGTCAGTGAGCAAAACAAAACATGTACACACTGTCAGTGAGCAAAACAAAACATGTACACACTGTGAGTGAGCAGAACATGTACACACTGTCAGTGAGCAGAACAAAACATGTACACACTGTCAGTGAGCAAAACAAAACATGTACACACTGAGTGAGCAGAACATGTACACACTGTCAGTGAGCAGAACAAAACATGTACACACTGTCAGTGAGCAGAACATGTACACACTGTCAGTGAGCAGAACAAAACATGTACACACTGTCAGTGAGCAGAACAAAACATGTACACACTGTCAGGGAGCAGAACAAAACATGTACACACTGTAAGAACAGAATAAAATACGTACACACTGTCCGTAAGTAGAACAAAACTTGTACACACTTTGAGAACAGAATAAAACATTTACAAACTGTGAGCAAACATAACAATATATGTTCACACTATGAAAAAACATAATGTGTGGTTGAAGTTAAGTTCCTCCAAACTATATACAGACAGTATCACATTAAAGCAACAAAGTTGTGCTCTCTGGTCACCATATATGTTGAACATCGGCCATGCTAAATAGTCCTGTGCGAGTCGCCGGTGGCTCCCACAGCTTGCCTTGTGATGAAGCTCCCTTAGGCCAGATCCCCAACTTCTGCTGGAATAGATGAGGGCCTCCTGCAGCATCTATTAGGAAGTCTGTCTATCTGCTCCATTGTCACAGACAACAGATTATTGTATGTCTATTTTGTGTATGTCTAACATTGAACAGAGTTTGGTTCGAAGTCTTTAAAATTGTTTCTTCCTTTCTTCCAGCAGTTTTTGTTTTCATACTGTCACTCTCTGTTTTGTAGTTTTCATTGAGCTTCATCCTCTTGGATAGTTTTGGTTCCTCTGAACTTCTGACGTTGATAAGACTTCATATACTGAGTGTTCCATCAATTTTCTCCACACTCAATGCAGCTGTCTAGCTAGTGATTAAGTTGTAACTAGTGATAAAGTTGTGTCTTCTGTCGTTTGCCGCTAAAGTGACAAGCACAAAGTTTGGGCTCTAAAGACCTGGTGAAGATGGTAAATAATGCATGTGACCTTGTGTGAAACACTGCACATGAAAAAGAGAACATATGGTGTACCTTTGCCCATGAGGCGGCAAAACTGTGCAGGGAGGTCCCCTGCCATCACCTCGTCTGCCGAGGGAGACTGAGGACCGACTGATGAAGATGATGTTGATGTGGGTGTTGGATATGCAGAATGGCCCATGGTGGATGTAAGAAGAACCTGTGCTGGGTTGAAGGCTTTGATAGGTGTGTTTAGCATGGCTTTCATCTCTCCCAGTGCAGCCTTGATTGACCCTCTCTCCTCAACTATACTCTGCAACAGAACAAGACAAGTCCATCTTTAGGCAGACACAGAAGACTAGACACCAGATCTGAGTCACAAGTCTAGGGCCTTGTCACACCAGCAACGCACCAGGCATATGATGGCAGCAGACTCATATTGTTTGATTAGCACTCAACAGATGATGTGGTCAACATCAGGCCAGCCACCTTTGCTTCCCAGGTCATTACCTTGTTGGAACCCATTTAGGTTGGTGGAATGACATGGAACCAATCTGGTTGTATAAGCTAAGGTAAGAGTGGTCACAATAAAATGTGAGAGAAAGAGGGGGGAGAGAGCTGCATTAGAGAGAGTCGCAGAGATAAAAGCTGTGAATGTGTGTGAGTTAGTGAATATGTGAAAGTCAGTGAGTATACATGCGATTTAGCAGTCAGCGAATTTGCATGAGAAAGAAACGCTACTGTGACTGTGCACGTGTAAGTGTATGTGTACGCGCACGCAGGAGAGAGTGTGTGACCTTGTGGATATCCTTTCCCATCCATCAACAAGCCAGAGATTAGCAACAGTGTATGTACAAGGTAGACTCAATGTTTTGTTTGTTGTCACTGATATGAGAAATGTAGCACGTCTACCAGTGTCTGTAGAGGGGCTAGAGATGCATGTGACAACAGGAGCCTGTTCCTCTGTGCTGGTTCTTCTCCTGTCTCTTCCTGCTAGCTTGTGCGCTGTATCTACTCAGTCCTGACTAATACCTCTTATATTATGATTCACTTCAGTCTGTCTTGTTCTTTAACTGTCATCTAATACACTCTAGTTTGTAGCCATCTTCTTTCATTTTGAAGGTAAGAATTGCCTTTATAGCAAAGAAATTACATTTAGTACCAAATTCAAAATAGTTTATCATCAAAATAAACACACAATCATACAATCAATCCTCTGAGCTAAATATCAGGAACAGCAAGAAAATGGAGGATGAGAATATATCAATCTTTGTGGAGGGCAGTTATATTGACTTTGAAAACAAAAGCTGCAGCAACACAACTTACATGTCTTGTCGTAGACAAATGTTTTTTGGATGGAAAACTGAAATGAGTCAGAATAGGCCTGTTCTCATTTACCCGACACTATGTCCCTGGAACAGCCACAAAAGTTAAGGGAAAAGCTAAACATCATGAACATGACCAAAGCTGACAAGCTGACTTCCGTTTTCAAAATGGCGGACAGCAGCTGTGTTTATTGTCGCTGGCTGTCAATTCTCTCGGATTATTCTGTTCTATAATCATGGACTGCTATTTTATGCGCATTTCCAACGCAGGATATTATGTGTTTTTCGTGGGAACAGCGTGTATTGTGGTTGTGCTGTGTCGGGGCGGGAAAATGACCGATAGTTTTGGCAGCCTCGACCACGCTGCCTTCGCAATGTTTTGATCGCGGCGGTCCACTCGGGAAGACAGAATCTCGTCAGCAGGGGACTGCAACTGTCTAGAGAGCAAACTCGATAAAAGCTGTCCCCAGAAACGGAATGTGTCAACCATATATTTGGTGGGGAGGAATCGACACATACGGCTAACTCAATGGCCATGCGCAAATATTTATCCAATAGTGGTACCACCACGTTGGGTAACAATCAAGTGAAAGCGGGACTCGCTCTCACATCCCAAACAGGTTTACCCTTAGCCACCAACAGCCCCGCGGCTTCCTGCATTGCTAGGGGAGGACAGGGTGTCACTTCTAACTGCGAGGACACACTTCCACCACTTGTAATCATGCAGTGGAACGCCGAAGGCGTATTTAACAAAAAGAGAGAACTAGAGGAACGCCTGCGAGCAGAAAAAAATCGACGTTATCTGCATTCAAGAGACGCACCTCAACCCAAGTAAAAGATTTCATATTAGAGGATATGAAATATTTCGCCAAGACAGAGAAAATAGACATAAAGGTGGGGTTGCCACGCTGGTTCGTAATTCAATACCAGCGGTTGAACTACATAGATCCAACCAGCTGAATACTGAATTCATTGCTGTCCAGCTGCAACTAAAAAATAAAAATATGTCAGTCTACAACATTTACTCACCACCTACCCTTCCCACCGAACTTGAAGCTATACAGGTTCAAGAGAGCAACTTGCTAATTATCGGAGATTTGAACAGTCACTCACCCAGCTGGGGTTATGACTGTTTAGATGCTCGTGGAGAAAATCTTGAGGAGTGGCTAATCACAAACTGTCTCATCCTTCTCAATCACCCTGATGACCCGCATACGCACTACTCTAGACGGTGGCGCACAACAAGCACACCTGATCTAGCATTTGCAACAGACGACATCCATAAGATATCTGTTAGGCAGGTGTGTGACCAGTTAGGAGGCAGTGACCACAGGCCAGTGAAGATTCTGATAAACAGCCTTAAAATAGAAAAATCTCCAGATACTGCACCAAGCTGGAACTACAAAAAGGCAGATTGGAAACTTTTTCAAGAACTTGCAGACTCAAACTGCAAAGCAATCAGCCTTTCAGGTAAGGTTGACAGAGATGCACAAGAATTCAACAAGGCCATACTGAATGCAGCAAAAAAAAAACATTCCTAGAGGAAAGAGGCACAATTACAAGCCATATTGGTCACCAGAACTGGAAGTGCTTCACGGTTCGCTCTGTGATGCTAGAGATAGCATGGAAGCTGATCCAACAGACGAACATGTGAAGCAACACAACAAAGCAAGGGCTCTCTATGTCAGAGAAAGAAACCTACAGTGTAGAAAGTCCTGGAAAGAAAAGACTGCTTCTCTGAACATGGAAAAAGACACCACAAAATTGTGGAGACTGACAAAGGCACTTAATGATGACAACCCATCTCATGGAAAAACAGTTCTCCAACAAGAAGGAAATCTACTCACAGGAAAGGAAGCAGCGACTCTGATGGCCCGAAACTATGAGAAAGAAAGCTCATATTCGGTAACCCTGGAGCAAAAGAAAGAAGTCCGAGATGGGATAAACTCCATATTCAAAAAAGCCTCTTGTGAGCCATGCATGGAGACAGACATCACTCTAACTGAGCTACTAAGAGCAATGAGAAAACTCAAGTCAAAGAAGGCACCTGGCCCAGACGAAGTTTCAAACGACATGCTCAAACATATGGGTCCAGTAGCACAAAACATCTTACTCCAGATATACAACTATAGCTGGAAACTAGGCAGAGTCCCAGATATCTGGAAAAATGCTATAATCCACCCTATCCTCAAAAGTGGCAAGGACAAGAAGGACCCTCAGAGCTACAGGCCTGTCAGTCTGCTAAGCTGCCCCGCAAAACTGATGGAGAGAGTGCTAGCCACCAGACTTCAGTGGTTCCTAGAAACCAATCACAAACTGGATCCCGCTCAGACAGGCTACCGACAGCACAGAAGCACTGATGACCAGGTAGCATACCTTACACAGGACATAGAAAATGGCTTCCAGGAAAAGAAGAAAACCCTCACAGTCTTTTTCGATATGTCCAAGGCCTTTGACAAAGTATGGAAGGATGGCTTGATGCTAAAGCTCTTTCATAGTGGAATAAGAGGCAGAATGTACTACTGGATACAAGACTTCCTATCACACAGGCGGGCATCTGTGAAACTAGATGAAGCACATAGTCCCAGATTCAAGCTGAGAGCAGGAGTACCACAGGGTAGTGTACTGTCTCCAGTCCTGTTCCTGATTTACATCAACGACCTACCTCAAACTTTACCCAGACACGTATCACATTCTCTTCATGCAGATGACCTAGCTGTGTGGTACACCTCTGAGTTCATTGGACCTGCTATATCAAAACTCCAGGAAAGTGTGAATAGTGTCATAAACTGGGCTAACAAATGGGGGCCTCGAAGTAAACAGGAACAAAAACTGTAGCAACATTCTTCTCATTGTCTACAAAGGAGGAAAAGTTTACATTAAAATTCAACAATGATGCTGTTCCACGCTCCAATACTCCAACCTTCCTGGGAGTCAAGCTTGACAGTCGTCTGACATGGAAACATCACATACTAGAAACTAACAAAAAAGCCATGAGAAAACAAGGTGTGATGAAGAAATTGGCAGGCACCACTTGGGGAGCAGACAGTTGTATCTTGAAGCAGGTATACACCGGCACAGTCAGACCAACTCTCGAATACGCATCATCGTCATGGATAACAGCAGCCCATTCCAATAAACAGATACTAGACAAAACGCAAAATAGAAGTCTGCGTACAATTCTGGGAGCCATAAAATCTACACCTATTGTAGAAATGGAAAAGGCAGCCAACATCATCCCCTTAGAAGAAAGAAGAAGGACAAAAGCAATTCTACATGCTGAAAAAATGAAGAGAATGTTAAACCACCCATTACACGAAAAAATTGGCAGCCAGGACAAAAAAACAGAATAAAGCGCACAAGCCTAAACCATCTAACGAAGGAATTTGGAAAGTCATTCTCTTCACTACTTAACCAACAATGTACACCTGAAGAGCTATCTTTCGATCTCTGGGACTCCGAATTATTGACACTCAATGTGTCAACATCCATCCCGAATCTGGGAAACAAAGATGCTGAGCCCGCTTTAGTGAAGAAAGCACTCACAATGGAACACCTCAACAACATGTTCCCACAGGACAGCTGGACAAGAATCTACACGGATGGATCAGCAAAAGAGGCAACTACGAATGGTGGGGCAGGTGTCTACATAAAACACCCAGATGCCACTACTGTGTCCCTAGCAGCCCCCACCGGACGAACTTGCTCTAACTACAAGGCAGAACTCTCAGCTCTATTGATGGCAGCACAGTATATGAACAATCTGCAAATCACCGCAGGCAGGATAGTTTTTCTCACTGACTCACTGTCAGCTGTTCAGGCCCTTGAGTCCAAACCTACCGACAGCACACTACAAAGTATAACACAGGAACTTGCTATGTTGTCAAATAAGGCAGAAATTCACTTGCAGTGGATTCCGTCTCACTGCGGCATCAAAGGCAATGAAAGCGCAGATGCTTTAGCCAAGGAAGGCAGTAACAAACTACAGACCTACCAGCCACTATCTTTTCCAGAAGTCAAAACTCTCATTAAGAGAAAATCAGAAACAGACTGGAAAAACAACACTGGTTATGACTACGGAAAAGATTTTCTGAGGCACTTGAACAGAACAGACCAAGTCACAGTTTTTCGCTTACGCACTGGACACTGCAGACTCAATAAACACTCATATAAATTAGGTATGAGCCAAACAGCTCTCTGCCAGTGTCTTCGTGCTGAACAGACTCCAGAACATGTCCTGCAAGACTGTCCTCTCCTGGCGGAGCTGCGGAGCGACATATGGCAACACCCAGTAGAACTGACAACTAAGCTTTGGGGAAACCTAAGAGACCTTGAAAAGACATCCCAGTTTATGACCCACAGTGGATTATGCGCATGACCAGAGATCGCTGAAGAAGTAGAAGAAGAACATGACCAAAGCTGACAAGGCACTACAAGCACTACAAGCTGATGTTGCATGGCTGTGTGTGTCTACAGTCTGAGCATATTCTAACAGTCTGCATGGTGAACATGGCTCACAGTTACAGGCTGGCTGCGTCAGTGACATGAAGGCTTCTGACAGACAGTCAGAGTAATGGGTGTTCCATTCTGTCAAACTTCCAAATACTTCTAGTGGAGATGGTCTCAGAAAAAAACTTGTAGACATGCAGCCACGTGGGAACAAAAGAACATCTACAGGAGCTGACTAGATATGACTTACCCTCTCCAACTTTCTGAGAACATCCTGCCTCTCCCTCAGTTTGAGGATGCTAACGTAGATCTTGTGTCGAGCACCTTTTGTCACATTCTGTAAATATTCATCAGTGAGTATCAGTGGTATGTCAACTATACTGTCACACTGTGTAGACAAACATGAGTTGGGTGTGGTGTTTTATATTAAGACATGTGAATGTCCTTAATTCCACCCTGGTAGGTCAGCCACAGATCTTAGCAGAGCTTCTCCAAGATTTGGCTACTGTTTACTGTGATCATCTTGCAGTGTGCAAAGCTGGTAGTCCTCAGCAAGCTTGACCATTCTGGAGATCATGGCTGACCACTGTGAGCGGCTAGCGTGTGCCTAGCTCCCACCATGAAAAGATGACCAGAGGTGTTGGGTAATGTAAAATATATCTGTGGTACTGAAGTTTGTGGCTGGGAAAACCAAGTGTCTTGTTAATTCCTGCTGATCCACTACCACAGTTGTACACTGCTGTCTGTATGTGGAACACGTACATTTGATATCATTATTTCTATACAAGCATAGACAGACACATACACACACACACATTCAACAGAGATGAGCAAGGGAAAGAGGAGGTTTGCAGTGAAGCTGGGTGGATATGGAAGAAGAGGTTTACAGTGAAGCTGGGTGGATATGGAAGAAGAGGTTTACAGTGAAGCTGGGTGGATATGGAAGAAGAGGTTTACAGTGAAGCTGGGTGGATATGGAACAAGAGGTTTACAGTGAAGCTGGGTGGATATGGAACAAGAAATAAAGTAACAGTTTTAGTGATGAGGAAATGGGGAATAAGGATCAAAGTAGTGAATATTGCTACTAATTTCTCTCTCCCTTTTGCTTTCTCCCTCCCTGTCACCTAACACTTCCTTCTCTATGTCTCTCACACACCTACCACCTCCTCCTTTCTTTCTCTCTTACCACTTCCATCTCTCTCTCTCTCTACCACCTCCTCCTTTCTTTCTCTCTTACCACTCCCATCTCTCTCTCTCTCTCTCTCTCTCTCTCTCTCTCTCTCTCTCTCTCTCTCTCTCTCTCTCTCTCTCTCTCTCTCTCTATATATATATATATATATATATATATATTCCTTCTCTTTCTCAGACATCTATCACTTCCGTCTCTCACACATTACTTCCTTCTCACTTTCTCTCACATGTACACATATCACTTCCTTCTCTCACACACTTCCTTCTCACTTTTCTCTCACATGTACACCTATCACTTCCTTCTCACTTTCTCTCACATGTACACATATCACTTCCTTCTCACTTTCTCTCACATGTACACCTATCACTTCCTTCTCACTTTCTCTCACATGTACACATATCACTTCCTTCTCACTTTCTCTCACATGTACACATATCACTTCCTTCTCACTTTCTCTCACATGTACACCTATCACTTCCTTCTCACTTTCTCTCACATGTACACCTATTGCTTCCTTCTCACTTTCTCTCACATGTACACATATCACTTCCTTCTCACTTTCTCTCACATGTACACCTATCACTTCCTTCTCACTTTCTCTCATATGTACACATATCACTTCCTTCTCACTTTCTCCCAAATGTAAACCTATCACTTCCTTCTCACTTTCTCTCACATGTACACCTACCACTTCCTTCTCACTTTCTCTCACATGTACACCTATCACTTCCTTCTCACCTTCTCTCACATGTACACCTATCACTTCCTTCTCACTTTCTCTCACATGTACACATATCACTTCCTTCTCACTTTCTCTCACATGTAAACCTATCACTTCCTTCTCACTTTCTCTCACATGTACACATATCACTTCCTTCTCACTTTCTCTCACATGTACACCTATCACTTCCTTCTCACTTTCTCTTGCACATGTACACCTATCACTTTCTTCTCTTTCTCTCCCACAGACAAACACACACACACACCTATGACTTCAGTCTCTCTCTCATATACCTAGCACTTCCTTATCTCTCTTTGTAAAACATTTATTTCAATGATTAGATGACAGCTGAAAGCAGAGACTACTGCAAGATCCTTCAGAGTGACTATAGTGCCTGCTATAACTAGCTGACTCTCTGGGAGAGTGAGGTGAGAAACACAGACATCATCAAGCTGTTGGTGGTGGTGTCAACTACTGCACCAGCATCCCCCACAAGTAGCTGGCCTCCACTGGCCATGTGATTGATAACCAGATCAGCTGGTGATAACACTGTTGACACTAAAGGCCAGGTAGCAGCAGGCCCATGGTGACCCCAGCTCACATACAGGTTTAACATTGTTGGAAAGCAGGCAGATCAATAGAAGATCCACACATACAGGATGGGGCAGACTGGCAGATGTTTATCTACCCTTGGTGTCAGACCAACATTACAAGCCAACAGGAAGGTGGGGGAACAGGAGTTGAGCAATACCCAGGAAGAACACATAGAGTCAATGGAATAGAATTAGAGTGCATGGGATAGAGTGAGTTATTTAGAGTAGAAGAGGGAGTGAGCAAACAAGAATGTGTATGTGAGAAAGAATGAGTAATTGAGTGTGGGCATAAGTGTAGGCATGTGTGATGGTGGTCATGGCGATGGTATGTGTATGAATGACTGTGATGGTCGTGGTGATGGTATGTGTATGTGTGACTGTGATGGTCATGGTGATGGTATGTGTATGTGTGACTGTGATGGTATTGGTGATGGTATGTGTATGTGTGACTGTGATGGTCGTGGTAATAGTATGTGTATGTGTGACTGTGATGGTCGTGGTGATGGTATGTGTGACTGTGATGGTCGTGGTGATGGTATGTGTATGTGTGACTGTGATGGTCGTAGTGATGGTATGTGTATGTGTGACTGTGATGGCCGTAGTGATGGTATGTGTATGTGTGACTGAGATGGTCGTGCTAATGGTATGTGTATGTATGACTGTGATGGTATTGGTGATGGTATTTGTATGTGTGACTGTGATGGTCGTGGTAATAGTATGTGTATGTGTGACTGTGATGGTCGTGGTGATGGTATGTGTATGTGTGACTGTGATGGTATTGGTGATGGTATGTGTATGTGTGACTGTGATGGTCGTGGTAATAGTATGTGTATGTGTGACTGTGATGGTCGTAGTGATGGTATGTGTATGTGTGACTGTGATGGTCGTGGTAATAGTATGTGTATGTGTGACTGTGATGGTATGTGTATGTGTGACTGCGATGGTCGTGGTGATGGTATGTGTATGTGTGACTGTGATGGTATTGGTGATGGTATGTGTATGTGTGACTGTGATGGTCGTGGTAATAGTATGTGTATGTGTGACTGTGATGGTCGTAGTGATGGTATGTGTATGTGTGACTGTGATGGTCGTGCTGATGGTATGTGTATGTGTGACTATGATGGTCGTGCTGATGGTATGTGTATGTGTGATGTGATGGTTGTGGTGATGGTGATTGGGGGGGGGGGGGGGGGGTTGTGCGTGTGTGTGTGCATGCATATGTGTGTGTGGCTTTTGAAAAGAATGAAGACTGACTGTGAATGTCCCACTTCGTCTATGCCTTCCCCGGCTGTAAACTCCAACAGAAAGCTCTGGTTGTTTGTCCACTTCTTTGATCTTTGCTTTGTTGTGTGCACATCCACTTTAAGTATCTTGTTTGTATGCAGACTGTTGGTTACTGACCTCTCCGATTTAGAAGAAAAGCCCTAGTTAGTCGACTCTTTGGACAATGCCTGTAACGGAACAGTGAGTCTCTGCTTGTTGTCCGCACAATGAGGCCCCAGAACCGACATGGGTAAGCCGATATCTCACACCAGTGTCTAGTGCTGCAGCTGTTTATTTAGTGACCGTGTGGCAGATGATGGAGAAAGTGCTAGCAGAGACACTAGGAGACACATGAAGCAACCAACCTGCTGCTCCAGCCAGTCTTCTGTAACACTTAGCATGTCCTCATAGGTCATCTGCTTAAAGAGATAGGCATACTTGTGTAGTCTCAGGCTCTTTAACCACACCGGCACCTCTGTCAGAGTAACAAGTGGCCACATATCAATAACATCACAGCCACATAATCACACACACACACCCACCCACATGAAGACACATTGTATACAACAAGTGGCCACATATCAATAACATCACAGGCACATAATCACACACACACAGGAACACACATTGTATTCAACAGAAGCTCTAATATTTCACATCCAAGGAAGTATGGGCACATACTCAGGGTGACTTCTGATTAACAATCAACACCACAGCAAAATGGACACCTACATATATATCTATATTAATAAAAATGTTAATTTTCCGATTTTGTTAACTCTAAACTCGGAAACTACTGAACCAATAGCTTTCAAATTTTCACACAACGTTGCCTCTGACTCAAAGTGTGATTTTTTTGTCATAAAATCGCACAAACCACGAACGATGTAGCTCCAGCAACGGTCAAATCATTATTTGTTTTGTTGCCTGCCCAGATTTGTTTTTAGTTGATTGGCTGCCTTCGACTGTGTAACACCGAACTTCACATTATTATTATATACTTTCATTTCTACTAAATCCTTGAGTATTTAGTAGCGTAGTTAGTTGTAAGCATTTTGCCTTTTACACTGGGTGATATAATTTTTTTTTTTTTTGGGGGGTGGGGGGGGCGCCAAACTAGGTGTCTTCCATGTTTTATTGTGGTTTATAGCTAGGCTGCAATATCTGCGCTTTTTTTTCTTAGATTTTGGGGTTTACAGCTAGCCTGCGATAGCGGCAATGTGATGCTCAATGTTCATGTCACGGGTAATATTTGTTCGCCCTTGAGAGGGTGGTTGGCATGTTGTCTTGTGGTTTACAGCTAGGCTGCGATATCTGACCTAAAGTCTTCAGTAGTAGAACTGTAAGTATTCCACCCTTCATACGGAAGACCGGTGTTCGATTCCCCGCTGGGTGCTAATTTTTCTTTTTCTCTAAAGGGGCGATTGGCACGTTGTGTTGTGGTTTACAGCTAAGTTGCGACATTTGCGCCTTAACCCCAAAGTCATCCGATTTCAGTACAGTCCAAATTAGCCTCCCCTCCGACGCTTCACTCGGTCAAAAATGATTCGTTGATGACAGAAACTGTTAACTAAGAAGGCTTATGGTCCAGTTTGGTTTGGGTCGACAAGGATGCCAAGGTTAATTAAACATCGTCCCTTCAGAGAGGGAGAGATGACGAGTGCAGGTTTTTATTTCTGCTATTTGCGAGTATAGTGTACTTTTCTTTTTAATCACGAAATATTAATGTGGGTTCCACCAGCTAGTATATATATATATATATAGGTTCTCCTTAAAACTACGGCCACTTATTATGGAGTACGCCGGAGTTCAGTCCCCTGGCCACATTGCAATTACGGAGTGGACAAGAGGGAATACATATGTTTTACTTTTTCTATCGTGTGTCACAGTACAAAAATGTGTGTCCTTGATGTTTTACTTGTTCTATCTGTGTGTCACAATACAAACGTGTGTCCTTGATGTTTTACATGTTCTATCGTGTGTCACAGTACAAACGTGTGTCCCTGATGTTTTACTTTTTCTATCGTGTGCCACAGTACAAACGTATGATTCAAGGATGGCTGTCAATGGGGCCATTGCTGGACCACCTCATTCAAAAAAAGACAGGAAGGGCGCTGCTGTTAATCCATCTGCGACCATAAACAGAACAGACTGGAAAGGACCCTGGCAAACCGAGGCCAATGTTAGCTTAGTAGCATGTCAGAAACATTCACGGGACACTAGAAGTGTCAGGCTGACTAGAAGATTCCATATGACATTTAAAACAGTAAAGATCCCTTCAAGACTAGAAACGGGTGTTGCCGACACCATAATGACTACAAACGGCTGGTGCCGACCCAAAACATGACTACAAACGGCTGGTGCCGACACTATTCATGACTAAACACGGGTGTTGCTGACACCATACATGCCACAAACGAGTGTTGCTGACACCATACATGCCACAAACGAGTGTTGCTGACACCATACATGCCACAAACGAGTGTTGCTGACACCAAACTTGACTACAAACGGCTGCTGCCGACACTATACATGACTAAAATCGGCAGGTGCCGACCCAATACACGACTACAAACGGCAGGTGCCGACCCTATACACGACTACAAACGGCAGGTGCCGACACTATACACGACTACAAACGGCTGTTGCCGACACTATACATGACTATAAACGGCTGTTGCCGACACTATACAAGACTACAAACGGCAGGTGCCGACACTATACATGACTACAAACGGCAGGTGCCGACACTATACACGACTACAAACGGCTGGTGCCGACACTATACATGACTACAAACGGCTGGTGCCGACACTATACACGACTATAAACGGCTGGTGCCGACACTATACATGACTATAAACGGCTGTTGCCGACACTATACATGACTATAAACGGCTGTTGCCGACACTATACATGACTATAAACGGCTGGTGCCGACACTATACATGACTATAAACGGCTGGTGCCGACACTATACACGACTACAAACGGCAGGTGCCGACACTATACATGACTACAAACGGCAGGTGCCGACACTATACATGACTATAAACGGCTGTTGCCGACACTACACAAGACTACAAACGGCTGTTGCCGACACTATACATGACTATAAACGGCTATTGCCGACACCATACATGACTAAACACGGGTGTAAAAGGACGCAGATCTGCCACTGGGTGCTAGGTAGGCAGGTAACGCGCCACAGGCTTACCAGTGAGGTGACGGAAGTAAAAGATTCACCAAATCCCTAATAATGATCTGACATATTTGTCAGCTGTAAAGCCCGTCTTAAGTCGTCACGGCTTGGGCAGAGTCCGAGAGGTCCCCTTGATGTATCACGATGTCATCTCCAGGCACTATGTCTCATAACTGCCACGTGGCAACAACTGATCCATGGAAAAGCTAATCCCATGTTTGTTGAGGACAGCAAGGTAGTAGTCAGTAGGGGTTTCCTCACACGTCTCTAATCTTCTTGCTCTAGTAATGTCCACACCAGAGACCTGGCTTCTGTGCCGTGTCTGTCACCATCTGCCAATATTCCACAGGAAATCAAGTAGCCCGACGTGGTGTTTTGCGTTCGCTTTCATTTCACAACTGTTGCCATTTGGCCTAAAATGTGATTGGCTTTATTGCATCTTTGTTGGATTTCTTTATTAATTCTTCCGTCTTCAGAAAAAAATGCTTCCCAGATATGTACAATTCTTCGCCTGCTTTAACTGTTGTTCATCAATATTGATATTGGTGGTTTTTCCTTTCCTGGAGAATATCATCACTTCTGTTTTGTCTACGTTGATCTTCTTGCAGGCAAAAACTGCATTTTATAAAATGAAAAACGCAATATATCCTTGTCATTGAGAGTTATAAAAAGAATTCTTGCTTGCTACATACATCCAGTTTTAACATATGGCTGTGAATCCTGGACAATCGGTAGGCAGACCAAACAATTTGTAGAGGCCTCAGAAATGTGGTTTTACAGAATAATGCTTAGAATACCTTGGACAGCCAAAAAAAGCAACCAAGAGGTTTTGAAAGAGGCGGGAGCCCGAAGACAACTTATCACAAACATCAGAAGGAGACAGTCATCATTTTTCGGCCGTGTTATGAGAAGAGGGAAAATAGAACATGTTGTGACCACTGGAAAGATCTGTGGAAGGAGGGATAGAGAAAGACAACGAGAGAAGATACTTGAAAGTCTTGTTGCATGGCATGGAGGTGTGTCGGCACACGAACTGATACATGCTGCAGGAGATCGCAGATTATGGAGAGGCATGATCGCCCACGCCAGTCGGCATGGCACCTGATGATGATCTTCATATCGTAGTTGTCGCATTCTAAGTGGAGTCTATTATTATCTTGTTGTTGTACTGCTGCTGGTGCTATGATTGCTTGGTCAACAGCAAACAGCAATTCCTTTAGTGATTATCTGATGATGTCCCCTTCGCTGGTGTTAGCTGATTTGCAAATCTGGTCAATGTATGTGATGCACAGTAGAACGCAGCCCTGTCTCAATCCATATCTCATGTAGAAGTTTTCTGACATTCCTGTATTTGTTCACCTGCCTTGCTGTTCACGTATAAACTCTTGAACAATTTAATCAGGTGTTCGTTTACTTCGCAATCCTGTAGTACAGTCCATAATTTATTCCTATATGCTTCGTGTAATTCCTTAACGAATTCTACCGTTCTTTCCACTAATTGTCTAAGCAAATACTGCAACAGTACAACTTCTGTTGTTTCGAAACCCCATTTGTACTTCACTAAGCTGTGGTTCGATGATTGGGCGTAGGCTTTTTTCAAGGATCTTACAAAATGTTTTCCTGGTTTGGCTCAATAATGAAACTCCTCTATACTTCTCAGCGCCTCCCTTGCTGCCTTTCTTCTTCAAGACGGGTACTATTCTTGCGTTTCTCCAGTCCTCGTTGTTTCTTGTGCTGTCCAGACTAGGCTCAACACTCTGTGCATCCATCTTATGCCTACCTCTTATGTTGCTTTGAGTAGTTTAGCAGGTATATCGCCTGGGTCTGGTGCTTTGTTGAAAGGCGCCGGTTTTACAGTTTTTTCTTATTTCTGCCAGTGTTGTGCTTGGTTCGAAATTTTCGCCAATGCAGCTGTTGTTGTCTTGAGATGTGGACTGTTTTTTTAAATTTAATTCTAAGACAAGTTGAAATGTTGACGCAATTTCTCTAGGACCTTTTGTGGGTTCGTTTAAGGGAACACCTGTTTTGTCATTTAAAATTTATGTTGGGTCATACTGTTCGTTCCACACTCAAAGTGTGTGTGTGTGTGAGACAGAGAGAGAGAGAGAGAGAGAGAGAGAGAGAGAGAGAGAGAGAGAGAGAGAGAGAGAGAGAGAGAGAGAGAGAGAGAGAGAGAGAGAACACATGCTTTGGAAAAAGATGAATATAAAATGGGTTGAATTCAAGAGGGTCTACGAAATAAGCGAAATGTCTAGGCAACCACTGGTATCAACAGTTGTAAGACAAAGAAGGTGGCATTTTTTTTTTTTTTTTTTGGACACACTGAAAAGAAACCAGCACATAACCCCAAACAGACACTGAAATGGGAAATGGGAGAGAATGAGGAAAAAGACGTCAATGAGAAACCATAAAACAGACGTTGACAGTGAAGCCAGAGGCGCTGCACTGAATTCCATCCATGAGACTGAAGTGACCGCACATGACAAAACGGAACAGAAGGATAGAGTGCTAGCGTTATGTGGCATAACGGGATCACGGGGGAAGATAGCAGCGACAGTGAATATAGTGCCTAGCTCACATCACTGGCTCTGGTTCAATATCCAGCAGTGGTGGCACAAACATAACTGCTGTTCTGGAGTGATCTAGCGTGTCATTAAATGGGTACCCGATAAATTCTAGAATTATCTAGAAAAGAAAAAGCATCTAGCCACGCCTCGTTCTTTGAACCACACCTACAGCAGGTGAACGCTAACACTTGACATTCGCCGACAGTTGATCATTTGAGACTTACAGCAGACAATGATCGAGTCAAAGACGGACAGGAGGAGAGACTACTGAGCTGAGAGACTACCGAGCTGTGAGACAAACGAGGAGACAAGAACAGGAGACTACGGGGCAGGTGATGAGGAGGTAGATACGAGATGAGCTGCACACCTGGGTGGCGACAACTCCGTGAAATCATAGACGACAGGCGAGCAGACGACGTTTAGTTTCAGGAAAGCCATGGAGTCATGACCCAAAAAAAAAAAACCAGGTCACATATCTGGCTTTCCCGTATTCGGAAGGCCAACAAACGGAAAAGTCAGTCACGGCTAGTTAGAAGATGGCGGCTACACCAGGTAACAAGGGTCTTTTCTTGTTGATGTCTTTGTGACGCGCGCATCGGACTTGCTCGACAACAAATAACCTCATTAGACATCGTTTTGCTGTCTCATGTGCAACGGAAATATTTCAGGGGTTAATTACTATATCAACTCGCGTTAACGGGGTTGGAAGGAGGGGGGGGGGGAAGTGAGGTAACAACTCTAGCATGTTCGGCTAACACCCGGCCCCTCCCCCCCCCCCACTCCAATGTAAATAAGAATGGGATCTCTCTTCTCTCCGCCCCCCCCCCCCCCCCCAACGATTTGCTATTGACAGCAACAAGGGTGTGGTGATCTTCTCTGGGTACAGTACTCTCGTGACTGTGCAACAGTGTTAACAAGAATCACACCATGGAAAGACAGAAGCCTCACCAAAGTCATACAAGACAGCAGTGGCTGTACAAGTCCACTACAACCCACCGCCTATGCGGAGACAACAATGATTGTAGACTAGGTTTGGAGGACAGACACACACGTAAACATATAAATAAAAGATATTGTAACATGAGAACATATGTCCATTAAAGGACCATTTCCCAGGCTATGAGAACAAAAGAAAGAAAGTCCGACTGGATGTTTCAACCCACACCCTTTTGTTCTGCAGATGAGCGTCTATGACGGCGCCTCAAGAAAGTATGTGCAAATCAAAACTAATTAAATCTAGCATCAAGCTTAGAACACATTAGCATGTGTGAAATCACTGACAATCAATCCTCAAAACATGTGCTTGGTTCCCAATCATAAGATGACAAAAGTAGACAGTGACTGACACAGAAAGCTGGCGTTGGTCGCCATATTGCCTCATGCGAACTGACACAACAGACAGTAGAATGTATACTTTAAACAGATTCAAACAAGACAGTAACACGAATCAGCATAAATAAAATATCCCATTTGTAACTAAGAGCATAATCGCAGTTAAAACAGGCTTAAATAAAAGTGCCACAAAGAATTGTGCCAAAACTCTATGCCACCGTCAGCCTGTCATCAAAGAAACTGATCGCCTGGATGACTCAACATACAGCAGAAGGACCTGGCATAACTGATTGACTGGATGACTCAACATACAGCAGAAGGGCCTGGCATAACTGATTGACTGGATAACTCAACATACAGCAGAAGAACCTGGCATAACTGATCGACTGGATGACTCAACATACAACAGAAGGACCTGGCATAACTGATTGACTGGATGACTCAACATACAACAGAAGGACCTGGCATAACTGATCGACTGGATGACTCAAAATACAACAGAAGGACCTGGCATAACTGATTGACTGGATAACTCAACATACAGCAGAAGGACCTGGCATAACCGATTGACTGGATGACTCAACATACAGCAGAAGGACCTGGCATAAGTGATCGTCTGCATGACTCAACATACAGCAGAAGGACCTGGCATAACTGATCGACTGGATGACTCAACATACAGCAGAAGGACCTGGCATAACTGATAGCCTGGATGACTCAACATACAACAGAAGGACCTGGCATAACTGATAGCCTGGATGACTCAACATACAACAGAAGGACCTGGCATAACTGATTGACTGGATGACTCAACATACAACAGAAGGACCTGGCATAACTGATAGCCTGGATGACTCAACATACAACAGAAGGGCCTGGCATAACTGATAGCCTGGATGACTCAACATACAGCAGAAGGACCTGGCATAACTGATTGACTGGATGACTCAACATACAGGAGAAGGGCCTGGCATAACTGATTGACTGGATGACTCAACACACAGCAGAAGGACCTGGCATAACTGATTGACTGGATGACTCAACATACAGCAGAAGGACCTGGCATAACTGATCGACTGGATGACTCAACATACAGCAGAAGGACCGTGGCATAACTGATTGACTGGATGACTCAACATACAGCAGAAGGACCGTGGCATAACTGATTGACTGGATGACTCAACATACAGCAGAAGGACCTGGCATAACTGATTGACTGGATGACTCAACACACAGCAGAAGGACCGTGGCATAACTGATTGACTGGATGACTCAACATACAGCAGAAGGACCGTGGCATAACTGATTGACTGGAAGACAACATACAGCAGAAGGACCTGGCATAACTGATTGACTGGAAGACTCAACATACAGCAGAAGGACCGTGGCATAACTGGTCGCCGGTTGAGGGAAACTAGACTTGGAAGACACGTGCACACAAGTGTGAGGAAGAGATCACAGAAAACAGATACACCTAGAAGGCACGGATGCTGCAAACGTCACTGTCATGGAGGATGACGAATGATTTGATGTAGAACCTATAATGGCGTGTTAACACTAGACCAGGGCTATTCAGCTGCCGGCCCGCAGAGGTCTAGCAGGTGGCCTGCGGATCCCTGTGAATTGTATTGATCATGTTGCTATGCTGCGGCTCATCATCTTTTGATGATGACCTCCCACGTGTATCAGTGCCTACCTTTAGCGTTCCACTTCTTTTTTTTTTTTTTTTCAAATCTATCTTTATTCTCAAGCTCTGCAGAAACTTTGGTAAACGACTTCATCTTCTGTACGACCTAATCTTCTGTACAGCATAATCTTCAGAGTCATTCGATTTCCCAGTGACTTCCTCTCATATCACACTTGCATGCCACGGCCAAATGTGACTAGAATGGCGTGTTTTATGCTGGCTTCACAAATCAGTGTCGTGATGATACAACTGTGCATAAATTTTCTTCATGCACGCCCTTGAGGTAAGACAGAAAGAGACCATTGTGTTATATGTATCGACTAATTCACAAATGGTTAACAAGTACAATTACGGAAGACGGGTAAGAGAAAGCGAGGAAATAGCAAAACCAGGTCACAAAAGTGTCTGAAAGCTGAATGTCCGTGTCTATCAGTGGAAACTGAATGTCCGTGTCTATCAGTGGAAACAGAATGTCCGTGTCTATCAGTGGAAACAGAATGTCCGTGTCTATCAGTGGAAACAAACATACCGGACGGTTAATGTGGCATGCATGAGATACAGCGAATACAACAGGAAAACAATAGGCATAGCAAATGTGTGGAAGGAGGTAGAGAAAGCAGAGAGAAAGACGCTGAGTGTGGGTCAAAATTACAAGCAAGTAAGACCTGAAACAACATATGTACGAAAAGAAGAATGAGAATGTCCAACACAAACTGCTGACCAACAATCATAGACGGGAAACAATATATAGAATTAGTAGAGAAGACAGGAAACGACCAACAACAACAAAAACTGCTGACCAAATCAAAGATGGGACACAACATATAATACAGAGAGAAGACAAGTGGACGACAACGACCAACAAACAAAGACTTGACGCCTGCAGGACTCACCTCTCATGCCGCTGCCCTCTTCCAGAAAACAAGAGAGAAGACAAGTGTACGACAACGACCAACAAACAAAGACTTGACGCCTGCAGGACTCACCTCTCATGCCGCTGCCTTCTTCCAGAAAACAAGAGAGAAGACAAGTGGACGAGAACGACCAACAAACAAAGACTTGACGCCTGCAGGACTCACCTCTCATGCCGCTGCCCTCTTCCAGAAAACAAGAGAGAAAACAAGTGGACGACAACGACCAACAAACAAAGACTGGACGATGCCTGCAGGACTCACCTCTCATGCCGCTGCCCTCTTCCAGAAAACAAGAGAGAAAACAAGTGGACGACAACGACCAACAAACAAAGACTTGACGCCTGCAGGACTCACCTCTCATGCCGCTGCCCTCTTCCAGAAAACAAGAGAGAAGACAAGTGGACGAGAACGACCAACAAACAAAGACTTGACGCCTGCAGGACTCACCTCTCATGCCGCTGCCCTCTTCCAGAAAACTGTCCCGGCTGGGCTGGGGTCCGTCCTCGTGGTGGAAGTCACTGCCGCCACTGCCAGACGACGTGACCGAGCTCTGAGGGGATAAGGGCGCGTGCTCCGTGTACACGGACCGGGGCGGCAGGATGGGGTGTTGCTGCTGGCTGTGATGGTGTCCAATGCTGGTCTTCAACCAGTCCGACACGGTCTTCTCTGGGTTCTGCAGCCTCACGGGCGGTGTGATTGAGTGCGTTCGTCGCAACGGAGCGTGACTGTTGTGGCTGACTTGCGCTAGAAAACAAGAGATAAGCCTCATAAGCACCCTCATACTGTCTATACTGAAGCTAGTTACAAGACATTGACAAACTAAACCCAACATTTTTTTTTTTTTTGGCTGTTGCAGTTTTTCTAAGTAAATTTGTGTTTATCGGTCTGCCACTGCACTAAAGGGTCGGCTCTTGATACCACTGTCGACAAACCAACCCAAGACGGTATATCTTCCGTAGTAGGGATTGAACCCGGCACTCCGGCATTACGAAACGCGTTCATTCATCTACAACAAACGTGTCGAATTGAGGGTTCCCTGAGGGCCATATGGGTCGTCACGAAAGCTACATATGAAAACTAAATAGAGACCTTTAATAACAACTTTACAAAACATTGCCGACCATTTCCTCTCTCTGACGGAGCCGGACTTTTAAAAAAACTAACATGACCATGACTCTCAAGTCGACCCAGCCTCGAGTGGGTACCAAGCGCAGTGCTGGGAAGTAAAGACGGCCGGCGTAATACTGACCCCATTACCCACCAAGTGCCGATTGGTCTATAAAAATATAGGTCTAGCCCTAAATTCACAACACGCCTAAAGGCGGGGAAAAGGGACCGTTACTTTTATTTCCTCCATGTTGGTTGCATGCGACCCGCCAGTTGGACATACTTGATGTACACAGAATGTTACTGAAGTGAGGCAATCACAGTGGGCTTCCCAATCAGTTCAGTGGAGAGGGTTCGTCCATTCCTACATCTTTGGGTGTAATATAGCAACATCAAAATGTGTATCACAGTTTGCTGCAGACAAAGTTAGGCGAAAACAAGGGAAATGTCAGCTCGACAACACCATGATCTAGTTACTACAGCAGGGTGTAGACGTCTGCTAGAAACATCGCTAGACTTCTCTGTCAGCAGTTTTCTTTCTGCCTTTGTTCCATTCTGGTCAGTCAGGGGGACTGTCGGATATTGTCTTCCCAACAGACCCTGAAGGTCTGGGTCCCTGGTTCTTAGCCTCCCATGCCTGCAGGGGTGGACGATTTTCTCTCATTCTGCATGCATGTCCACACTGTGAGTGATCCACTCGAGTCTGTAGGCCCGGGTTTCAAGGTCATGACATAGTGTCTGATTTCAAACTTTATTCTTTCTAAACCACCTTTCTCAGATATCTCATTTCTGAGGCCTGAAGCTGACTTCTGAGAGCAGTTGTCACTGTCCTTGACACACAACCGTGGGTCAGCAATGGCACATAGGGAGAGCGGTAAACAGCCATTTTCGTCCTTCACTGGTCTCCCAGCTTCGTGTGTGCTGGTTAAGGGTGTATGCTCCACAGGCGGGGGATAAAGAAAGGCAGAGGAAGAAGCTCTGTCTTAATGCCTCCATTTAGGTCTATTACAACTCCAAGGTAATTAAACTGGCTGACCTGCTTCAATGCATACTCTCCCATCATGTTCTGGTGTTTCTTCTCCTCTCCTGAGATCACCAAGGTTTTGTTCTGGAGATACTGATGGTCATTCCTCCCTCTCTTCTCAAGCTCTTCCTTCCAGAGAAGCAAGTTGGATACATAATATTCGGCTGATAAATCAGCTAGTACTTTGTAAACAGACAGCTAAATCAGGACCTCATCTTCCACTCATCCTACTGAGGACTTTGTCTTCTCCTTATACGTCTTCATGACATCATTCATTATAAGAAGGAACAGGAAAGATGTGAGAATATCACCTTGTCTAACACACCTAGTGGTCTTAAATGCTTCAGACTTGTGGCCTGCTGTTCTGATAGTGTCTGCATCTTCCCTAGAAACCCTGTATGCACTGATCTCGGCTGCTGCAATGTTCTTCTTTACCCAGCAGTCCCACAGCTTTTCCAAGCAACCTTGTCAAATGCTTTTTCTAAATCCCCAAAAACATCGGTGCATCTCTAATATTAAAGGACTTTTCACTCATGTGAGTGTAAAAATAAGATCTTGAGCACTTAGGTACAAACATAACCGTTTCTGTGTCAATAGCAATTAACGAATCATGTCACAGGCAAAAATCTGAAATAAGAAAAGCTTTAATGCATCAATGAATCCACCTAGACTCCTGATTTAGTAACACTCACTGTGCGTGGGTGCGTGCGGGTATGTGTGTGCGTACATGCACATGTTCTTCCACGAACAGCATTCTGTAAATATATTCAAGCTGTTCAAACAGTGATTAATTGTGTTATTTGTGAAAAGCTGTCTAGGTTCCACTGTTGTGTTCAGACTTGGCTGGCAACAGGGACACGGCCACCATTAGAGTGCTAACAAAGCTAGTGGGAGAAACGTCCGGCTGGGAAACCACAGAAATGCCTGACAGATATCTGATATGGGCTCTGACAATAGCCAATACACATGTTCAGGCGTGACACAACTAAGAAAATATAGCGGGGGTTGGGGGGGGGGGGGGGGGCTCAGGTCCCTTTTATGTTGTTAAGCGGGTAACCTCCAAGAAGCGTATGTCTTGTTTAACTGTGAAATAATAACAATTAATTATTTATTATTATTATTACTTTGCGTTGACTATGAAATTAATATAGTTGACATAAGACTAAATATATGAACAAATACTTGACATGAAGTCTATACCAGGTAATACGGAGAGGGGGGGGGGGCAAAAAAGAGCGAATGGAGGGTGCGACAAGACGAATTTCAATGTCCCTCTAAATTGCTTGCAAGAAAGCTGGACAGTCTTAATAAAGAAGGAAAGATTTGGTTTTTTTTTTTAAATAAATAAACAACTTACAATAAGGCGACTTAGAAATGAGAAAGAACCCCAGCAGAAGCACCCCAACAACTGAATCCTCCAATCAGCGACAGTTTGGTACGCAGGAACAAACATTTTGTTGGCAATCTATAAATAGCCAGCAGCAGTCTCCAGGAGGGGGAGAAAGCAAAACAGAGTTCAGAAACAGGACTTGACACGACTCGGCAGTGATCCTATGGGAGACCAGAAGTGATCACACATGAAAACCTGAGACTGAAATATGACAACTATTTCTAGCAGTGGAAGCGAAGTGACAAACATGTCACTTGGAGGACTGCCAGACATCCTCCATCTCTGCAACGTCTAACAGAATGATGAATGCATTGTTACATCTGCAACAGGTGGAATAAAAAGCCCGAATAGCCATTTATAGTAGTTCTTTTTAGTATTTTTTTTAAAAGAATATTTCAAAGAAGCCAAGGCAGTGTAGCGGCTGTATATTTCTGTGTTGCTGGGTGGTCTCGTTCAAACAGCACTGAGCTTGGATATTTTTTCTCCAATGCTGACCTTGGCTCCTAGGTCAACACAGCTTTGAATCAGCAAAAGGCGTGAGGCCCACAACACTCAACAAGTGTGGACTGGAGTAATAAAATTACAGATCCAGCCCTTTGTAAGTTCTGCGATTAAATTCCCATAATTTAAACTGGACAAACACTAAAACAGTTCCACAGCTTCAAAAACGGAAACTGTAACATAAATAATATTCGGTAAGCATCAGCTAGATAATATCAGTTAAGATACTACACCCCCCTACCCCCCCCCCCCCCTCCAAAAATCACCTGTTTTGCTTCCATTATAATAACAAAGACGACAACAGACAAGAAAACTAAACAGAAATATGACAAGGCTCAACTTACCATGGGAATGAGATCCAGAAAGCTGCAATGAGTTGAAGTTTGGTGGAGCAGAAGAGGTCGAGTGAAGAACTATATGTCCGTGAGATGCTCCGGCATGGCTGTTGCTAGCCCGAAGTGTCATGTGACCATTCACTGGAGGTACGTACTGAGCACAGGGCGAGGTCTCGCCACTCGGCGCCGATGGGCTGATGGCAGCACTAGCATCAAAGCCAGTATAGTGTCCTTGCACCTGATGCTGCTGTTGCTGCCATGAGGTGTGGGATCCTGAAGGAAGGATCGACATGGGCGAGGAGTGTCCATGTGAAGGCACGGCGGCCGGTGGTATCATGGCTGTGTTGTTGGCAGCAGCGTTGATGTACTCCTGGGACACAGACAACGGCGACATGTGTGCTAGGGAATGTTGTGACGATGAGGCTGGCGACGGGCTGTGGCTCTTGCAGTGGCTCAGGCCCAGGCTGTTGTTGCTAGAGCTGGTGGTGGTGCTGCTGCCGTGGGAAAAGCTGGGAGTGAACCGGTCCTCCAGGCACCCCAGCCAAGTCTGGAAACTACCCCTCTCCTCCGAGGTTATGGCCGGATGGATGAGAGAGTATGACAGCAACTGCCTGCTCTCCTCAATATTGACACCGTTATGAATGGTGTGGTTCAGAAGATCCGGGATCAGCTGAAGATAGGCTTTCTTCACGGAGCTCTTGCCAACCTGCAGCAGCGGCAGTAGCTGCAGAAGCTGGTGTATGACTTTCTCCTTCTCTTCGTTGTAGAGGCTGCGCACGAAAGCTGTAAGAGTCAATCAATCAAGTCAGACGTGTCTCCCACATGATAGCGGTAACAAGTATACGTACACTAGTTCAATATTCAACGTATGCTATATACACAGAAGACAACTTCACTGAGGGCAACAGTAACTCGGAAGATAACCACTGACTGACCACAGCTAAGTCTCCAAGCATCCATTAAAGCCAACTCTACCACAGATGGCTATCTCTGCTGCTGCTACTACATGACCTTTCTATATACTACATGCTCTAGACTAGATGGGGGGGGGGGGAGTCGCCGTGGCGGAACGGCTAGACGCACGCCGCGGATTAGAAGGTCGTGGGTTTGTTCCCTGGCAGAGCCGGAAATTTTTTTTTTTCAAAAATGACCTTGGCTCCCTTGAGTGGGTACCGGGTGCAGTCCCGGGAAGTAGAGGCGGCCGGTATGATGCTGACCACATCACCCATCTTGTGCCGATTGGTCTATAAAATATAGGTCTAGCCCTATACGCCTAAAGGCGTAGAAAAGGGTCCTTTATTTAATTTTTTTACTCGACTAGAAGAACACTGGATGCCACAACTCAAAACAGATATGCGCCTGGCGTGGTTACCTCTAGAAAGACGAAGACTAACGTGTCTACCCTTCGCGATAAAAAAAAATATACATTTACAAAGTTGCTGGCCCATACTAAGACAAGAGAACAGCAGTGCTGCTCTGACGATCCGAGTCGGCGAATCAAAGAAGCGACTAACATGCTTGGCCATGGGGGCAGACTACAGCCGTGTTCTCAAGAAGAAGCGTAACAGACTGGATAAACACATGCCTCAGCGTTGTCTGTCGTGCTACCACTCTGCAAACAGGCTGGCAGTATTTGTGTATGTATGCGCGTGGGTGAGCGCGTGCACATGTCTGTATGTGAGAGAAAGAAAGACAGACACACGGACAGACACACACAGACAGAAAGAAAGTGAAGAAAAGGTTCTGCTATATTATGTTATCTGCGAAAATCTAAAGGGATAATAATATGCCCACAATAAAATAACTCATATCCATTTACGACTATATTAAGCATGGATGTACTAGAAAATATAAACACTGACAAACATTCGTTACACACAGGCTATGTAAACGATGTGTATAGGCTCTTGAGACCTTCTCTTCCTAGACCCCCCCCCCCCCCCCCCCAAACATAAATCATGGTCTGGTAGCTGAGGCTAGACCGACTGCGTGCATGCAACCACTCTGATGCCGGGTGTCAATGACAGGTGGCATGTGTCGTGTCGATGCACTGCCAGCAAACCACATCAGCCTTAATATGCTGAATCTGGCACGGATGATGATAACACAGACACTGCTGGTGGCTTTATAACCGTGAATGTGCGAGCAGAGACATCCAGGTGAGTGGATAACTGTATGAGCAGAGACGTCCAGGTGAGTGGACAACTGTATGAGCAGATAAGTCCAGGTGAGTGGACAACTGTATGAGCAGAGACGTCCAGGTAAATGGATAACTGTATGAGCAGAGACGTCCATGTGAGTGGACAACTGAATGAGCAGAGACATCAAGGTAAATGGATAACTATGAGCAGAGACGTCCAGGTGAGTGGACAACTGTATGAGCAGATACGTCTAGGTTAATGGATTCAGGATGGGCAGGGATATCCGGGTGAGTGGATGACACTACAAGCAGAGATATCCAAGTGAATAGATGACAATATGAGCAGAGACATCCAGGTGAATAGATGACAATATGAGCAGAGACATCCAGGTGAATGGATGACAATATGAGCAGAGACATCCAGGTGAATGGATGACAATATGAGCAGAGACATCCAGGTGAATGGGTGACAATATGAGCAGAGACATCCAGGTGAATGGATGACAATATGAGCAGAGACATCCAGGTGAATGGATGACAAATATCCAGGTGAATGGGTGACAATATGAGCAAAGACATCCAGGTGAATGGATGACAAATATCCAGGTGAATGAATGACAATATGAGCAGAGATATCCACTGGAGTGAATGATAAAATGAACAGAGAAATCCAAGTGAATAGATGACAACATGAGCAGATATCCAAGTGAATAGATGATAAACTGAGCAGATATCCAAGTGAATAGATGACAATATGAGCAGATATCCTAGTGAATAAATGACAATAAGAGCAGATATCCAAGTGAATAAATGACAATATGAGCAGATATCCAAGTGAATAGATGATAAAATGAGCAGATATCCAAGTGAATAAATGACAATATGAGCAGATATCCAAGTGAACAGATGACAACATGAGCAGATATTGTGATAATACGCGCGGTGACTTCAGAATGTCTTTCCTCAACCTACTTTTATTTGTATGTATTTTGAAGTATACAGACAAATAGGGATTTGGATACATCCTTAATCTAAATAGGATGACCACATCACACCTTTAATTCTCCTGGACCGTTGGTCATATCAAACACTACAACTTTTCCCCAGATGTTAAGTGTTAAGGTACAGAGATAAGACTGACCAAGCAGACTTACTGACTGGAGATTTGCACACCATTTGTTGGTGTCAGATAGTTATTCCCCCTGCCAGATCTTCAGGAACAGATAACAAGGGCTAATTGCCATTATCTCCCCCTGAGGTTACCTAAACTGGAGTGCCGGTCCGACGGTCACTATTGACACAGTGAGCGGAAAGTGTTGGCAGAAGAATTGACAAAGTCTGATTTTATTGTGATGACAGGTGAAGTAGACTGGAGGTGTGACTAGGCCTATTAGCTGGGACCAGCTTAATTGAACCTGTAGAATGTGAGCGTGGGAATTTAAACAAGTGTTGTACAGCCCTGACTGACAGCGAATAAACTTACCCACAGGGGATGAGCTGTGGCATCCTTGAATGAGAATGATTTTAGGCGTAATGTAGGAGGAGCTTGATAAAAGTTATAAAGTGGTGAACTTAAGGTCTGGTAAATGAGATCATGTCCAGCACATGCCATCTGTTGGGCTTAACCTAAGCTTGAGACAGAACTTTTGGCATTGTGGTTTCATTTTTCCAGGTAAGATCGAAATTAGGTTCAAATCTATATTTTATGATAGAGATCTGTCTTTTTACTCAAGTGTGTGTCTTCATCACTTTGTAGTACTCCTAGGCGGACATTTCTTCATTCTCGTAGGGCACTGTCACATTGCTTTATTTCCTATTTGATAGTGTCATGAATGTTTTTCGTGTACATGTGTTTCAATGTTGTAAAACCTAAATGTTGATGTTACCATTGAAATTTAATGAACTATCATGTTTTTGAAATCACAAGCGTGAAGATAACTTTGGCAATCTTTTCACGTGTGGTTAATGTGAATCTGTATTACATACAGCTAACACACTGAAATGTGTTTAACTCTCGGGAGGCTAA
The DNA here is from genome assembly GCA_905116865.2 of Candidula unifasciata. Lineage (NCBI taxonomy): Eukaryota > Metazoa > Mollusca > Gastropoda > Stylommatophora > Geomitridae > Candidula > Candidula unifasciata. The sequence continues at coordinate 163,724 of CAJHNH020002535.1, forward strand.
CGCGGAGATTGATCCCGGAGAGTAAATCCACGAGGTTTCTTATTCGATTCGCCTCAGAAATATTGTTAGCTTTCTGGGCGCGTCGATTGTTCCAAGCATAGATTCCAGAACTGGTTCTGTCTGACTGATTGTCATTTGAGTCTGTACGAGAGATGGCACCTGACGTAGAAGACTTGACTATCATTACAGGACGTGTAGAGGAAGGCAGAAGATGTAACAGTTGGAATGTGAGACATAAGCCCTTCCAAATTGGGCAGGAGTGAATGTGAGCATGAGGGAGAGATGAAATGTTTTATTTAAATAAACATGCTTGATGTTAGTATAATATACATGCTTAGTGTACATCTAGAGCAGATACTACAAATATGCGCTTGTTTCTTCATTCTCCAGTTCCCACATTGGGCAGGGACTAGTAGGCATCCATTATTTGCCGACCGTCGAGTGTAACGACCTGCAGAAAGCAGTGAGGACGACAAACTGGAAAAGATAGGCAGGGTCTCAAGCCGAGAACTGTCCGACGGTGAATTCTCCTACTAGGAGTTAAGTATATGTACAAACTGTCATCAATCACACTCCCTCAACTCTACTAGCCTAAACAAGTTCATTTTATTTTAATTTCGATTTATTCAAATAAATCATGTGTGATGAGTTTCATGATAGTTAAGTAAATTGTGTACTTAGGTTCAAGTGTCTTTGTGCATATTAGTTTACTTCAGCTAACAAATATTTAAATCACTTGATGGGGGCTTTTAAGTAATGCCAGGAGGGGAGACCAGTCGCAGGGGTTAACTGAGCACCTGGATTATATCACAGTGGGTTTATCCAGATATCTATCTATCCCTGCTCCTACTCCTGTGGATACAAGTACAGCAACTTTCATTTCATGGAACGAGCCACTCGCTGTTTTCTTGGCTATCCAGGACTGTCTAGGATCAACATAGCTTAGATAATAGTCCAGTTTCTCACGTGGGTGGGCATTGTTAAGGTTCAAACCCACACCCTCACTATATCAGTGTATTTACCCACGTGGGCGCGCGACAGATATCCAAGTGAATAAATGACAATATGAGCAGATATCCAAGTGAATAGATGATAATATGAGCAGATATATCCAAGTGAATAGATGACAATATGAGCAGAGAAATCCAATGGAGTGAATGATAAAATGAGCAGATATCTAAGTGAATAAATGACAATATGAGCAGATATCCAAGTGAATGAATGACAATATGAGCAGAGATATCCAAGTGAATGAATGACATTATGAGCAGAGATATCCACTGGAGTAAATTATAAAATGTGCAGAGATATCAACTGGAGTGAATGATAAAATGAGCAGATATCCAAGTGAATAAATTAAAATGAGCAGATATCCAAGTGAATAAATTACATCATGAGCAGATATCCAAGTGAATAACTTACAATATGAGCAGATATCCAAGTGAATAAATTACAACATGAGCAGATATCCAAGTGAATAAATTACAATATGAGCAGATATCCAAGTGAATAAATTACAATATGAACAGATATCCAAGCGAATAACAAAATGAACAGATATCCAAGTGAAAAAATTACAATATGAGCAGATATCCAAGTGAATAAATTACTATATGAGCAGATATCCAAGTGAATAAATTACAATATGAGCAGATATCCAAGTGTATCTATATTAATAAAAATGGTAATTTTCCGATGATGTAAGCTAAAAACTCGGAAACTACTGAACCGATTACTTTCAAATTTTCACACAACGTTGCCTTTGACTCCAAGCGTGATTTTTTGTCAGAAAATCGCACAAACCACGAACAACGTAGCTCCAGCAACGGCCAAATCATTATTTGTTTCGTTGCCGGCCCGGATTTGTTTTTATGTGATCGGCTTATTGAACTTTGCATTATTATATAATTTCATTTCCACTATTTGCTCGAGTGTTTGGTAGCGTAGTTGTTAACTATTCTGCCTATCAAGCAGGTGACCCGCGTTCAATTCCCCGCTAGGTGATATAATTTTTTTTTTAGCCCCTAACTGGGCGGCTGGCACGTTGTGTTGTGGTTTATGGCTAGGCTGCGATATCTACGCCTTTTTCGGTTTTGGGGTTTACAGCTAGTCTGCGACAACGGCGACGTGATGTTCAATGGTCATGTCACGGGTAATCTTCGTTCGCCCTCGAGAGGGCCGTTGGCACGTTGTGTTGTGGTTTACAGCTAGGCTGCGATATCTGACCTAAACTCTTCAGTCGTCGGTAGTAAAGTTGTAAGTATGTCAGACTTCACTCGGGTGACCGGTGTTCGATTCCCTGCTGGGTGATAATTGTTCTTTTCCCCCTAAAAGGATGGTTGCCACGTTGTGTTGTTTACAGCTAGGCTGCGATATCTGCGCCTTTCGCCCAAAGACATCCGATTTCAGTTAAGTCCTAATTAGCCTCCCCGCGACGCTTCTCGATCAAAAACTATTCGGCGAAGACAGAAACTGTTAACTAAGACGGCTTACAGTCCAGTTTAGTTTGGGTGGACACGGATGCCAAGGTCAGTTAAAAATCGTTCCTTCGGAGAGGGAGAGATGACGGGTGCGAGGTATTTTTCTCCCCTATTCGTGAGTATAGTGTATTTTTCGTTGTGGGTTCCATCACTGGTTACGTGATGACGTTTTTTTTTTTTCCCTATGTCCTGGGCAAAATCAAACTAAATAGTCCGTGGCGACAGCATGCGGCGCTAACTCCTCTTTTCTACACCGACCTACACAGACTGTAGTGACAGTTTTTGTTGTTGTTGTGATGGTGGTGGTGGTGGTTGTGTTTGCAGTAGTACTGGTACTGGATGGGTGATGTGGTAGCTGTTACACTGGCTACATTTACGTCTCTGTACAAGTTAATGCTACCTATTTAAGTCTGGGTAGACACGGATGCAAAGCTCAATTTAGTTACAATATTTCCTTACACGGTGACTTCCCCATCCTTCGGAGAAGATGATATGATTGGGGAAGGGGGGGGGGGGTGTTTATGCCAGACACAGTTAGCTGAGAGAGCTTAGAATATTATTTTAAAGTTCTCATTTCTTAACTATTTCTATTTTAATAATTTCGCCAGGTGATGATTTTTCAATCTTTGGGAGAGGAAGATGTGAGTAGGGGAGCGGGAAAGCAGAGGGGTGAGGGGGGGGTTATGCCAGACACAGTTAGCTGAGAGAGCTTGAAATATTATTTTAATGTTCTCATTTCTTACCTATTTCTATTTTAATAATTTCACCAGGTGATGATTATTCAATCCTACGGAGAGGGAAATATGATTGGTGAAAGGGAAAGGGGGGGGGGGAATTATGCCAAACACAGTTAGCTGAGAGAGCTTAAAATGTTATTTTAAAGTTCTTATTTCTTAACTATTTCTATTTTAATAATTTCGCCATGGATGATTTTTCAATCCTTCGGAGAGGGAGATATGACTGCGTCGAGGGGAGAGGAGGGGGTATGACAGACACTGTTAGCTGAGAGCTTTTTTCTTTCCTCTCCATTTCATCAACTTGGGCCACAGCAACGCGTGGCCGGGTACAGCTAGTGGATGATAAAATGAGCAGAGATTTCCAAGTGAGTGGATGATAAAATGAGCAGAGTTATCCAAGTGAGTGGATGACAATATGAGCAGATATTTCCAAGCGAATGGATGACAATATAAGAAGAGATATCCAAGTGAGTGGATGACAATATAAGCAGAGATATCCGAGTGAATGGATGACAATATAAGCAGAGATATCAAAGTGAATGAATGACAATATAAGCAGAGATATCCAAGTGAGTGGATGACAATATGAGCAGAGATTTTCGAGTGGATGACAATATAAGCAGAGATATCCAGGTGAATGGATGACAATAAAAGCAGAGATATCCAAGTGAATGAATGACAATATAAGCAGAGATATCCAGGTGAATGAATGACAATATAAGCAGAAATTTCCAAGTGAATGAATGACAATATAAGCAGAGATATCCAGGTGAATGAATGACAATATAAGCAGAGATATCCAGGTGAATGAATGACAATATAAGCAGAGATATCCAAGTGAATGGATGACAATATGAGCAGAGATATCAAAGTGAATGAATGACAATATAAGCAGAGATATCAAAGTGAATGAATGACAATATAAGCAGAGATATCAAAGTGAATGAATGACAATATAAGCAGAGATATCCAAGTGAATGGATGACAATATAAGCAGAGATATCAAAGTGAATGAATGACAATATAAGCAGAGATATCCAAGTGAATGGATGACAATATAAGCAGAGATATCAAAGTGAATGAATGACAATTTAAGCAGAGATATCCAAGTGAGTGGATGACAATATGAGCAGAGATTTTCGAGTGGATGACAATATAAGCAGAGATATCAAAGTGAATGAATGACAATATAAGCAGAGATATCCAAGTGAGTGGATGACAATATGAGCAGAGATTTTCGAGTGGATGACAATATAAGCAGAGATATCAAAGTGAATGAATGACAATATAAGCAGAGATATCCAAGTGAGTGGATGACAATATGAGCAGAGATTTTCGAGTGGATGACAATATAAGCAGAGATATCCAGGTGAATGGATGACAATAAAAGCAGAGATATCCAGTTGAGTGGAGGGAGGCATAACAGAACGAACCTCTAACACAGTTTTCTCTAACACGTTTCATACATTTTGAATGACTTAGTTACACAAAGACCTGACGACTGGATGGATGTATGAAGAGATGAACTGAGAGCACAGCGACAAAATATGAACAGGCGCCTAAGAAAGTGCCCAGATGCCAAGCGAGAGAAATGGGAGCATGAATGAATCTGCTGGCACCACCGCAGGCGGGTAATCTCCGGTATTGACATCTGTGAAACAACAACCCGACAGGGAAGTGGAGGCACGCAACCTTGTTCCGGATTCTACACACCACCACCATGTGTCTCAACCTGCACACCAACCCCTCCCTTATGGTTAAACAACGAATGTCATGTGCGAGTTCCTCTAGTTTAGTTTAGTCGACGGATCAACATCATGGCACACGGGTGTAAACCCATTAATGCTCCGTTCTACTTCTAACTCAAGCCTGAATTTAAAAAACCTCAGCGCAGTGCACGAACTCAGTTGCACCGGCAGGGATCCTGAAATATTTTTGGGTAGATTTTAAACTCCAAATCTTGCCCGGGCATCGCCGTTAGGCTACTTTTTTTTTTTTTTGCTCTCTTTTGAATAACGGTCCCAAATGAACTACGCAGAAAGTAAACCCAAACAGAGCCTCACTCATATCTAAAATTCGCATGTCCTTTGCGGCGATTCAACTGTGTCAAAAGTAGGATTAATTGCGCACGACATTTTCGCGAAACGCAACGGATGTTTTTACGGCGATTACACGGAGGCAATACTAGGATTAACTACGGACGACAAAAATTAGCGACACGCGAGAATACTCCCGATAGCGCTATCCTACGGCAGGGCCCGAATTATATGTAAGTTGCGGACTGCTTTTCGCCGACTATAGTGCTACCTCCGAGTGTATGGTGCAGTTGGGGGTGACGAAAAGTTCTGGCAGATGCTCGAGGCTCAGGGGAAAGGCAAGAAGGACGTTCAAGAAGGATGTTTAATCAGAATGCTACTAGCACTATTAGTATCAGAACTCTTCGCTGGCTGCTGAAGATGGGGACGGAGCGCTTATGGGAATGCCCCGAGTGCTGTGGTGTCGGTTCTTGAATCAAATCAAATCATTACGTGCGCAACAATACACACGAGCGCCCGGTCTTACTATTCAGAGACCAGGGGAAAATACTAAAAGTCCACGTGAAAAAATCCCAGCCTTCACAGGGGCTTGAACCTTGGACCTCCAGTATTCGAGACGGATGCCATGCCTCGAGACAGACTATGCAGCCCCCTGAGATAAAGAGTTCCTCTAACCTTCATACTATCAGTGCTACTAACAGGGTTGTTCTCCTACCCCCACCAATGATGAAATCCAAAATTACCGCTGAGGGAGTCCTGGTGTGTTAAGATGAACAGGTGTTATGAGAGATGTTTTTTTTTAACCAAACAAAAGAGGGTGGGGATGCGGGCTTGCTGAAGTACACATTTTTGTTTTTCATTAGCATATACATTTTATATAAACAGCTTACTGAGAAACAGGCACAACCTTCCCCCTCCCCCACCCCCCTTTTCCGCTCTCTCTGCTGCTGTGAATGTCTTTCTTATCCACCACAACGGGCATAAGGGATGAGCGATGCTCTCCAGTGATCTTTCTTCACACACCCTGACCAGACTGTACTTTCTCCCTCACCATAAACACACTAACTGGTAGTCTTTTGACAGACCGGAAGCATAGCTATTCCATGACCATTGCTCCCATCGCGGAGTTCGTGTCGGCCGTGACGGTGCTTCAGTATCTACAGCCGTCAGTGACATGGCCTGTTGCCTAGACATGTATTTAAGTACTACCACGATCACTCCTGCAGTGATACTCATGTACTAACTGTTGCTATACAAGCAAAAGGTAGTCAGTCCCATTCTACAGCTGAGGTACTAGGTATTTTAATCACATGCGATATTAATATTCTTTTTGTATCTTGTCTCATGTTTAGCCTGTCCTGTAGGATTTCCTCATGCCAGTGTAACTGAGTTAAAAAAAAAAAAAAAAGGACCATATCGATGACTTTTTCAAGCAAATTCTAAGCAGTGATCCCATAAACAATGCAGAACCATTAGGAGAGAGGACGGAAGACGGAGATCGAACTAGTAAGTCCGCACAGTCACTTTTGCCAAAAATGCATTTCACAACCAGTTTCTCTTCCCAGCATCTACAGTAAAGGAGAGACGAGTTCAATGACCAGATGACCGGTAAGCATTCTCTATATGTCATATCGATCCATATTTGTGACTGACCGGGGCGGCTTCTCTATCTCGACACAGTTTGATGTTTTACATTGGGTACGAAGGCCAAGGAAACAGCTTGTCAATAGCAGACATTCCAAACACATCATTGTTAGCTGTCTTGTTATTCACCAGCCGTGGCTTCTGCAAAATTGCAGATCTAGGTCAGGTTTTCTGATATGCTCAACCGTGACAGATCTCACGAACACATGGGAGCTAATTAAGGCTCTATTCTGACTATCGTCATTGGCTCATATCGCCATCTCTTCCTGACTTCGGCAAGTCTCCCACTAAAATGGGTATTTACGTGAGCCATAGGAAAAGTAATTCGAAGATAAGAGACAGGCCCATGAAGTGATTGATGATCTAGTATATAAAAAAAGTTATGGTTTTGTTGGTCTAGGCTGGTGACTGTATTAGTCGGTGTTGTGAGACTGTTGGTCTAGACTGGTGACCCGTATAGCTGTATTATGTTCGCCCACATAAAGAACACATGTACAAGTCTGGATAATGCATTCACATTAGTTACTAGAGTAGATAGCTAGCCAAAGGGTCCAATGTTCATACCATCGCCCTGTCTGTATCTCACTGTCCCGTTATCAAAATTAACTATTTCAGAAGTAAGCAGATGCTACCTTAACCCTTTTAATTTTGAGAAGAGATGCTACTTGAAGTCGTCAATGTTTGGGTCTGAGTAGTTAAAATACGAGCAATAGGGACGGGGGAATTGAAGACACAACTAGGGCCCTGTCATGCGGTGAGTTGGAGACACAACTACGGCCCTGTCATGCGGTGAGTGTAGCAACTCTATGCATACCAGTTCAATGGATGTCAATCCTGTCCCGGTATTCAGCTCTCAAGTTTATTTCACTAAAAAAACACATTATTCATCCACCCACTTCCCGGTCTATCTATAGTGCAGCTACCTTGAACAGATTAAACCTTTTCCGTCTTGACTCCCCAGTCGTTGTTGATTCCCCACCAGCCGAGTGATAAAAGAATTTGTCAAGGCCGTTGTGAATTAGAAATTACAGAAACAAGTGGGGCATTCAACCTCCAATTTATTGTGTATGTATCGTACAATACAAAACCAATTATTGTATCATGAACAGCTGATAACATGTAATCCTATAAAGGTATGCTGTTCGTCCTATAGTTTTATACTAATCCTCATTCAATGGCATGAGGCTGTCAAAGATGTTAAAGTGAAGTCAATCAATCAATCAGGTGCAGTCTCCAGAATGATGGTTGGCTGCAATGGATCTCCAACAAGCCCTGTATCTTGCCCTTGATGTACACTCACTCATACTGCTGTTCGTCCATCTCTTGATTTTATCCTCCCACTTGTAACACTGTCTGCCTCTTGTTCGCCTACCTTGAACCTTTCCCTCTAGGATGATCTTTACAATACGGTTATGTCTTTTAATGTGGCCAAAATATTTCACTTGTCTCTTTTTTATTTCACCTAGCAACTCTCTTTTCATTCCCAATTTCCTCAGTACCTCTGTATTTGATAGCTTTTGTTTCCATGAAATACGACCTAATCTTCTGTATATCCACATCTCCAAAGAATTGATACGATTTTCCAGTTTGTTCATTGTCCATGTCTCTGTGTCATACAGTAAGGTTGAGAATACATAACATAAAGTGAAGTAATAGATTTAAACTGAACATTGTTTTATCCCATATGACTGGGTCAATCCACATAGACAAACACATATAGGCTAAGGGGAATTTGACTAACACAGGCAACACACACACAATGAGTATGCACAAACATAAGGGGTATGCAACAAACACAAGTAATGAATGAGCCTACCTTCATCGTTGGCTTTTGCTTCTAACTGTCTGACATCAGTGCACTCTGCCAGGGACTGCTGCAGTAGCTGGCACATGAACTTGGCCTGTACAGGAGAGCTTTTCTTCAGCAGCGAGTACAGAGCCACAGTCTGTTCGCACTCATTCCACTCCTTGAACCAGGCAGTGACTAAAGCCACCTGCTCTCGAAAGTTGCTGGACTTCATGCTGACACTGACTGTAAGCCTTACTTCAGTTATCCCTGTGTGGGAGGCCACATGGTGGAGCTGCTGGTGCTGACTAGCAGGCACACTCCTTGAGTCAGTTATCAAAGGTACAATGCTTATGGTATGTACACAACAACGAATGATGATTTCCAAAAATATTAACTTCACATACGGTGACCCCAGCAGAAATCTGTGGCAGAAAGACAAAGTACAATCCATTAGATACGTTATTTGTATTTATCATTCAAAGCATGAGCATCAGACTAGTTTGCTGACAGTGAAATAGCTCAAATGTGTGGAGAAAAGATGACCAATCTAAGCCTCATGGGCTGTGCTGAACTATGGCACAGCTGTACTCTCAGAATGGGCTTCTGTGTAGATGTGACATTCCAGTACTGATCTTGAACACCACACTGGTGTCTGGGTGTGGAGAGTTGTGCCAAACAGTCACTGAGGAGATGAGACCATTGTGTCAGTCCGGTCTCTCTAACAACCACACATTGATAGATGCAAACCCTCATTTGACATCAGTGTCTGTCAGAAGAGGATTACAGCCAACCAAACTTGTGAGTTAAGCTGGCAAGAATGGCTGCTTTATAAACACAGTAACAAGTCTCAATCTGTTCCTGTGGGTGACACCACAGACAGTCCAGATAACCTAATAATCAGAGACAGTTATGGTGATTGTGACTGACTGGTCTTAAACCTAGCTGTGGCATTCTGTACACACAGGCAGCCACATTTAGTCATTAAATAACTCCCTGGAGAAAGCAAGTCCAAGGGCATGGAACTGGTAACAAAACGCACAGAGGTATAACCAATAACAGGTGGCACCCTTTACATTCAACGTTCCTCTTTATCAATTATTGCTTGTGGGTGACTAGTATCCCTGAATACCACCAATCATTACAGAGCCATGACTCAGGAGAACTGTGTATTCTTCTTTGAAGAACCCTGTACTGAATATCATAAATCTGCATTCATCCTGAGTCCTGTATAGTGAACACCACAAATGTCAAGTGAGAATACCTGTCTAGTGAGGATGCTATGAGTACACAAGTGTTCAGACACATCCACCCCTGGGCACAAGGTTAAGCTAGCCACAGATGTTCACAGACACACATGAGCACAGATGTTCACAGACACACACATGAGCACAGCTATCCACATAAGTTCACAGACACACATGAGCACAGCTATCCACATAAGTTCACAGACACACATGAGCACAGCTATCCACAGACACACATGAGCACAGCTAGCCACAGATGTCCACAGACACACATGAGCACAGCTAGCCACAGATGTTCACAGACACACATGAGCACAGCTAGCCACATAAGTTCACAGACACACATAAGCACAGCTAGCCACAGATGTCCACAGACACACATGAGCACAGCTAGCCACAGATGTCCACAGACACACATAAGCACAGCTAGCCACAGATGTTCACAGACACACATGAGCACAGCTAGCCACAGATGTCCACAGACACACATGAGCACAGCTGTTGCAAGCACAGACTATAGATAACTGGTTCACTGGATAAGTGTTGGCATTGGGATATGGTTAACACAACAGGCATATAGTTCTCACATGAAATCTGTCCATAATGAAGCACAAGTAAACATGACAATGTATCAACGGTATAATTATAATCTAGCAACAAGCACACTCATAATGAAGCACAAGTAAACATGACAATGTATGAGGGTAAGTCAATAAATAAGTCACAATTGGTTGTTTAAAAAAAAAAAACACTAAAGATGAGAACAATTAAAAAAACCGTATTTTTTTAACACATACACTGTCCTTTTATTTTTCAACATAATTTCCACCAACATTGATGCACTTTTCCTGCCGTTTTATCAGTCCCCCAAACCTGCTTCCCAGAACTGTGTGCTCTGTTTTCTAAACCACATTTTCACTTCACATTCAACTTCTGCGCCATTTGTGAAATGTCTCACGCCAAGGTAGGTTTTCAGTGGACCAAAAACCATGTGAGCACCTTATTGCAGCTGTTTCAGAGTCAACCGTTACTAGCCTGTCACCTATACTCATCTCCTCCACCTGCTGCATGAATGCGTCTGTTGCAATCTCAAAAAGATGACCAGATAGGGCTTCATCAACAATCGTGGAGCACCCTTGAGAAAAATTCTTGATTCAGCTATGCACCACATCACTTTATGGGATAAACATTTGTCAACATAAACAGGAAGCATTTCCTCATAAATGTCCTTTACAGGCATCCATTTTGCCAACAGCAAAAAAACGTGCAACAGCACATTGTGCTTTGAAGGTACACTCCGTAAATACAGTTGCCATTTTGTTTCTGTGTTGCTCATATGCATGCAACCCCGAGCGCCACCTAACGAATGGAGACATAAAGTTTGATGTTGCTGTCACTTCATGATACCTTTAGAAACCACCAACTACATTTAACTGAAATCTCATAACCACTGGTGACTTACTGACTTCCCCTTGTATCAATAGTACAAATATAATGTAGCAGTAAGTAAACTTATAATGAAGCCCAAAAACATGAAAATGTAGAAAGTGTACAAATATTATGTAGCAATAAGTGCACACATAAGAAGCATAACAACCTGACAATGAAGCAAGTGTACAAATATAATGTAGCAATAAGTACACTCACTATGATGCCAAAAACATGACTAATGTATCAAGTTTACAAATATAAAAGGAAACAACAATCAGTGAGCTACAGGCTCAACTGGCATACAACACCTGAGCTTTCCTGTAGTGTTGTTTAAAACCAACAAAGCAACCAAAGGTTCTAATGAGGAACATGGTGACAATGCTGCCAAAGCTGCCAGAATCACACAGCATCAATGAAGAGCAAACCCCCATACAATTAATGCCTGCTGCTTCCAAGAAATCAGATTACCAAGGCTATTGAGTCCAATGCCAGAAGGCAATTCAAATACAATGTATGCTATGACCTCATTTCGGGCCCTGGCAACAGACAGCATGAGATGCAATAATATTAGTTTCTCTCACACTTGAAGTAACATACACCCTAAACTATCTCCAAACTGAAGAGAGCAAGGATAAGCATGACCTCAATGTCCTTGATTGTGTGTTCCTGTTGCGATTGGCTTCACGCATGGATCATCTGTGATGGTTGTGTCCACATAAAACAAACAACTCACTATTATAAATTAACAAATAGGCTTTGGAACAAGCTGCAATAAAAAATATGTTCCAACAATAAATGACAGGCTTGAACAGACTCAATATGGCAGCAATGCTGATGATAGCTGTTGGGGATCACAGGTTGAGGAGATGCATGATTGCCCAGGCCAGTCGGCAAGATACAAAGATGATGGTAGTAATGAACTATGTGTTGCTGAATGTGCTGAGTGATCTACTTGACACCAGAAACAAATCTATTGATGTTAACTTGCAACAGAAGGAATCTGTGCAGCCTGTTTCAGATAAGGCACTTGCAACTTTTCATTCTAGTTCTCACCTCATGTGGTAACCTACTTCAAAATATTCTCGCAATGTAGAGTGTGAATCAGATGCTATGAGAAGCGACTGGCTAATCGGTTAAGAATGCCGATCCAGGTTCCAATGCAAGTTAAAATAATGGATTTGTTTCTGTCGGAGGCACAAATGCAACCCTCACCTGTAGTCAAGTATGTCAAGTAGTAAACTACTTTCTATAAGATGATCAGTCTGTCTTAACCAACAGTGAGTATTTGTAATAAGCCACAGTCAACAGGCACAATAGTTCAACATAGATCATGAATCTCAAAAAACCAAACGAGGTGCTGAGATCAGACTCTCAAAAGAACACAGTCAGAGTCTGCAGTGTTGATCCATGTTTCCATGCCCAGTTAATATATCTGGGAGTATTGCTTTGGTTACTGCCACACTTTGTTACAGCCAGTTTACAGGGACAGGATGCCCCTTGACAGGACTATATTGTAACCTGTTGGCCCTAAAGGGTATCAAGAAGGATGGTGTACCTAGAAATGACTGCTGATTCCAGACAGACATGTCATTGCTACAGTTCTTCACTGAGAATTTCATTTAGCCCAGGTATGCCAGCTTCAGTTCCCAGTAAGCTTAGAAACACTGCTGTCAGAATATAAAATAGACTTCCACAAATACTAGACTAGATAACTGCATAATGACAGCTTTATTCCTAGCACCACTCCACATAATTCTACAAACAATCTGTTATTCGTTTTATGAGACTAGCTCAATCACTGCAAATTACTGGTCAGAAAGCAATCCTGCCATAACTAAAGATTAAATCCTGGACCACCTGGATGTTGAGTTATTTACTAACAGCCGTAGTCAGACTACTAATATATCATCTCCTATGGCAGTCAATCCTATTCATATCTGTTCATACTACTGTGATTCTAGCTGCAAGCCCAGAGCACCAAACTGGCACTACACGCAGACTGATGCAATGCGACCCTGCTAAGATTAACACATAGCAGTGTCAACTTGATCAAACTGCATACTCAAGAATCAGAAACATAATAGCCTCATCACAAGTGGAGGGCTGCTATATGCACCAGGGTCAGGCACTTTAGCACCTTATTTCTCCATGTGGTGACCTAAAGATGGACAACTGTCTCGGCTAACAGTCAACAGATCATCGGATACACCAGAAGACTTGCATAACCTGTCCAAGGTTGTCACAACACTCTGGAAGTCTACAGGAACCAGATACCTGCCACCTTCGACACCAAGATAAGGGCACTGATAACCAGACCAGCATCCATGCCTAGAAAACATCAGCCCCTATGCAGATGTGTCCATGAAGTGTGGGTCAAGGTCAGCATGGGCACACGCATGCACAGACACACACACACACACACAGCATAAAGGATGCAAACAACAATGAAAGAGGATAGTGTCCCTGCAAAAATGCCAAGCATGACCATGGAGATAACAACTGCATCCAGAGGTTCCTGCATCAGATGTCTGAGTGACATTTGTGAGAACATTTGAATGTACAGTGACATCTGTAATAACACTGTAATGTACAGTGACATCTGTGATAACACTGGAATGTACAGTGACATCTGTGATAACACTGCAATGTACATTTGTGATAACACTGCAATGTAAAGTGACATCTAAAATAACACTGGAATGTACAGTGACATCTGTGATAACACTGGAATGTACAGTGACATCTGTGATAACACAGCAATGTACAGTGACATCTGTGATAACACTGCAATGTACAGTGACATTTGTGATAACAAAACAAGACAACTTCTACCAAGTCTGTTATTGAAAACTAAGAGTGAACAATAAGAACTGCAAGAACCACAATTCACCATGATGATGGCAGCTGCCTGACATCCACATCTTGCACACCCAGTACAGAAGACCACCAAGCAAGTTTGGAATCAATGTGATATTCCTAACAGTATCAGCTGACACAGCTGAAGCAACCTCAGCAGCTGTTCTATCATTTAATGAGACCAGGACAACCTCAGCAGCTGTACTATCATTTTATGAGACCAGGACAACCTCAGCTGTACTATCATTTCATGAGAACAGGACCTCAGCAGCTGTTCTATCATTTTATGAGACCAGGACAACCTCAGCTGTTCTATCATTTCATGAGAACAGGACAACCTCAGCAGCTGTTCTATCATTTCATGAGAACAGGACAACCTCAGCTGTATTATCATTTCATGAGAACAGGACAACCTCAGCTGTACTATCATTTTATGAGACCAGGACAACCTCAGCTGTACTATCATTTCATGAGAACAGGACAACCTCAGCTGTTCTATCATTTCATGAGAACAGGACAACCTCAGCTGTATTATCATTTCATGAGAACAGGACAACCTCAGCTGTACTATCATTTTATGAGACCAGGACAACCTCAGCTGTACTATCATTTTATGAGACCAGGACAACCTCAGCTGTACTATCATTTCATGAGAACAGGACAACCTCAGCAGCTGTTCTATCACTTTATGAGAACAGGACAACCTCAGCTGTACTATCATTTTACGAGACCAGGACAACCTCAGCTGTACTATCATTTCATGAGAACAGGACAACCTCAGCTGTACTATAATTTCATGAGAACAGGACAACCTCAGCAGCTGTTCTATCATTTCATGAGAACAGGACAACCTCACCAGCTGTACTATCATTTCATGAAATTAGGGCAACACTTTTTCAAAAACAACACCGCTGTGCTGGTCTGGCTGTAAAATAACCCACTATGGCAAGACAGCTCTGTCAGACACAACAATCATCCTCCACTGAGGATGTGTTGTCTTAGTCATCACATGTAACACTCAAACAACACGTGTGCAGAAAATTAAATGAGAATCAACTTAACTTAGTTACTGCACAGGAAATACAGTGTACAAACCTGTTTGTATCTTTCTTCTCTTAGGTTCACAAATATGCCCCTTTTGATACCTTAAATGGCATTTCTCCATAGGTGCAATATGCCAAGTCATTAAGACCCAAGACCACTAGCTCAAATTAAAGATCACTGAGACACAAATGTCTGGAAGTTAACACTGGGATTCAAAGATCTAATAAACACACCCAACAGGTGATTATTTTCTAGATGCAAATATCAGTTACATGTTGTTGCACATATATGTTGCCATTCATTCAACTTGTATTTCATGTCTACAGTGATGACTGAGACATAGAGAATACCAAGAAACTTAGCCACATAAACAGCAAGCTAACCAAGATCATGACTGTATTTTAGGGCATTCCGTGTTCTATTTTGATTTTCTCCACTTCTAATATAAGCTCTTATTAAAATGTTCAAGATTTCAAACACAAAAACCTGTTACATGTTAAGCATGTCTCTCTTTTTCACTGACATCCATTCTTAGCCTCTGCCCTGCATTTCTAACTACTAAAGTTCTTTCACTTTTTTTTTTTTAAATTTGTTAATGTCTAATTTATATTCTACACTGCACCTATTGACTCATATTACAACAGGTGAGTTGTACAGCAACATTTGACAAGCAATCCCCAGCATACAAACACAGTAGAGGTAGATTAGCTTTCATTCACTGACTATCCTTTAGAAAACTTGGCAATTCAACCCAGCAATTGTTGACTGTTCGCTGTCTGACTAGGCCATTTTACTTTCTGAATGGTCACAGCGTCTTACCATTAATTATCAAAATCACAGCAAAGACTGTTACCAAATCACCTGCAGCTGAATGGAACCAGGTATTATGGAATTACTGACTGCATTTGTAAGATTTAAGTCACAGACATCTGCTACATTATCAATAAACAAACCAAAACATACACACATCACAGTGGTGACTTTGGGGAGTGGGTTATGGGAGGGGGGGAGAGAACCAGAGAGAGAGAGAGAGAGAGATGTGAGAGAGAGAGAAAGAGAGAAAGAGAGAGAGATGTGAGAGAGAGAGAGAGATGTGAGAGAGAGAGAGAGAGATGTGAGAGAGAGAGAGAGATGTGAGAGAGAGAGAGAGAGAGAGATGTGAGAGAGAGAGAGAGAGAGAGAGATGTGAGAGAGAGAGAGAGATGTGAGAGAGAGAGAGAGAGAGAGAGAGAGAGATGTGAGAGAGAGATGTGAGAGAGAGAGAGAAAGAGAAAGAGAGAGAGAGAGATGTGAGAGAGAGAGAGAGAGAGAGAGAGAGAGAGAGATGTGAGAGAGAGAGAGATGTGAGAGAGAGAGAGAGATGTGAGAGAGAGAGAGAGAGAGAGATGTGAGAGAGAGAGAGAGAGAGAGATGTGAGAGAGAGAGAGAGAGAGATGTGTGAGAGAGAGAGAGAGAGGTGTGAGAGAGAGAGAGAGAGAGATGTGAGAGAGAGATGTGAGAGAGAGATGTGAGAGAGAGAGAGAGAGAGATGTGAGAGAGAGAGAGATGTGAGAGAGAGAGAGATGTGTGTGAGAGAGAGAGAGAGAGAGATGTGAGAGAGAGATGTGAGAGAGAGAGATGTGAGAGAGAGAGAGAGAGAGAGAGAGAGAGAGATGTGAGAGAGAGAGAGATGTGAGAGAGAGAGATGTGAAAGAGAGAGAGAGAGAGAGAGAGAGAGAGAGAGATGTGAAAGAGAGAGAGAGAGAGAGAGAGAGAGAGAGAGATGTGAAAGAGAGAGAGAGAGAGAGAGAGAGAGAGAGAGAGAGAGAGAGAGAGAGAGAAATATTACAGACGTGATGTAGATTTGATTATCCAAAGACAAGATCTAAAGATCTGGTAAAGGGGCACTTCAAATAAATAGCTGTATTCACAAAGTTAGAGGATCATCTAGACAGATGCCAAATTAGCAGAGAAAGTTATCCACTCAGCCTTAGCTAGAAGACACAACTCTAATACCCATGAATAAATCAAGTACAGTGTGTCTAACTATTTAGAAAGACTACAAAACAGCACAGAGTTGAGAAGAAAAAAAAGCTTAGCCATCTTGATGACACCTGCCTGTGCAAAATCTGGAAATGCATATATACAAAGAGATTTGCATACAACACTGAACACCTAGATAAATCCCATATAACTAGTAGCATCAGAACTACAAGGTTCTGCAGTCAAAGAGCTGGTAGAATCCAGCATTCATTCTTAACAAATGCAGTCTCTCATCCAGGCATTCACAACTTCCAGTGTCATCCGAGAATACAAAACTTCCAGTGTCATCCAAGCATCCAAAACTTCCAGTGTCATCCAAGAATACAAAACTTCCAGTGTCATCCAAGCATCCAAAACTTCCAGTGTCATCCAAGCATACAAAACTTCCAGTGTCATCCAAGCATACAAAACTTCCAGTGTCATCCAAGCATCCAAAACTTCCAGTGTCATCCAAGCATCCAAAACTTCCAGTGTCATCCAAGCATACAAAACTTCCAGTGTCATCCACATACAAAACTTCCAGTGTCATCCAAGAATACAAAACTTCCAGTGTCATCCAAGCATCCACAACTTCCATTGTCAGCAAGTGTACTCAAGACCCAACAAGTCTCAGTGGTGACCTAGCCCGTGGTGAGTATACTCAAGACCCACCACCAAGTCTCAATGGTAACCTAGACAGTGGTGAGTGTACTCAAGACCCAACAAGTCTCAGTGGTGACCTAGACAGTGGTGAGTGTACTCAAGACCCACCACCAAGTCTCAATGGTAACCTAGACAGTGGTGAGTGTACTCAAGACCCATCAACAAGTCTTGAGTGGTGACATAGCCAGTGGTGAGTATACTCAAGACCCACCAACAAGTCTCAATGGTGACCTAGCCAGTGGTGAATGTACTTAAGACTCACCAACAAGTCTTAGTGGTGTTCTAGCCCGTGGTGAATGTACTCAAGACCCACCAACAAGTCTCGAGTGCTGACCTAGCCAGTGGTGAGTGTACTCAAGACCCACCAACAAGTCTCGAGTGGTGACCTAGCCCGTGGTGAGTGTACTCAAGACCCACCAACAAGTCTCAGTGGTAACCTAGACAGTGGTGAGTGTACTCAAGACCCACCAACAAGTCTAGAGTGGTGACCTAGCCAGTGGTGAGTGTACTTAAGACCCACCAACAAGTCTTGAGTGGTGACCTAGACAGTGGTGAGTGTACTCAAGACCCACCAACAAGTCTTGAGTGGTGACCTAGACAGTGGTGAGTGTACTTAAGACCCACCAACAAGTCTTGAGTGGTGACCTAGCCCGTGGTGAGTGTACTTAAGACCCACCAACAAGTCTCAGTGGTGACCTAGCCAGTGGTGAGTGTACTTAAGACCCACCAACAAGTCTCAGTGGTGACCTAGCCCGTGGTGAGTGTACTTAAGACTCACCAACAAGTCTCAGTGGTGACCTAGCCAGTGGTGAGTGTACTTAAGACCCACCAACAAGTCTCAATGGTGACCTAGCCAGTGGTGAGTGTACTCAAGACCCACCAACAAGTCTCAATGGTGACCTAGCCAGTGGTGAATGTACTTAAGACTCACCAACAAGTCTCGAGTGGTGACCTAGCCCCGTGGTGAGTATACTCAAGACTCACCAACAAGTCTTAATGGTGACCTAGCCAGTGGTGAGTGTATTGAAGACCCACCAACAAGTCTCAGTGGTGACCTAGCCAGTGGTGAATGTACTCAAGACTCACCAACAAGTCTCGAGTGGTGAATTAGCCCGTGGTGAGTATTCTCAAGACTCACCAACAAGTCTCAGTGGTGACCTAGCCAGTGGTGACTATACTCAAGACCCACCGACAAGTCTCAGTGGTGACCTAGCCAGTGGTGAGTGTACTCAAGACCCACCAACAAGTCTCAGTGGTGACCTAGCCAGTGGTGAGTATACTCAAGACCCACCAACAAGTCTCAGTGGTGACCTAGCCAGTGGTGAGTGTACTCAAGACCCACCAACAAGTCTCAGTGGTGACATAGCCAGTGGTGAGTATACTCAAGACCCACCAACAAGTCTCAGTGGTGACATAGCCAGTGGTGAATGTACTCAAGACCCACCACCAAGTCTCAGTGGTGACCTAGCCAGTGGTGAGTGTACTCAAGACCCACCAACAAGTTTCAATTGTGACCTAGCCAGTGGTGAGTGTACTTAAGACCCACCAACAAGGATCAGTGGTGACCTAGCCAGTGGTGAGTGTACTCAAGACCCACCAACAAGGATCAGTGGTGACCTAGCCAGTGGTGAGTGTACTTAAGACCCACCAACAAGTCTCGAGTGGTGACCTAGCAAGTGGTGAGTGTACTCAAGACCCACCAACAAGTCTCAGTGGTGACATAGCCAGTGGTGAATGTACTCAAGACCCACCAACAAGGATCAGTGGTGACCTAGCCAGTGGTGAGTGTACTCAAGACCCACCAACAAGGATCAGTGGTGACCTAGCCAGTGGTGAGTGCACTCAAGACCCACCAACAAGTCTCAGTGGTGACCTAGCCCGTGGTGAGTGTACTTAAGACCCACCAAGTCTCAGTGGTAACCTAGCCAGTGGTGAGTGTACTTAAGACCCACCAACAAGTCTCGAGTGGTGACCTAGCAAGTGGTGAGTGTACTCAAGACCCACCAACAAGTCTCAGTGGTGACCTAGCCAGTGGTGAGTGTACTCAAGACCCACCAACAAGGATCAGTGGTGACCTAGCCAGTGGTGAGTGCACTCAAGACCCACCAACAAGTTTCAATGGTGACCTAGCCAGTGGTGAGTGTACTTAAGACCCACCAACAAGGATCAGTGGTGACCTAGCCAGTGGTGAGTGTACTTAAAACCCACCAACAAGGATCAGAGGTGACCTAGCCAGTGGTGAGTGTACTTAAGACCCACCAACAAGTCTAGAGTGGTGACCTAGCCAGTGGTGAGTGTACTCAAGACCCACCAACAAGTCTCAGTGGTGACCTAGCCAGTGGTGAGTGTACTTAAGACCCACCAACAAGTCTCAGTGGTGACCTAGCCAGTGGTGAGTGTACTTAAGACCCACCAACAAGTCTCAGTGGTGACATAGCCAGTGGTGAATGTACTCAAGACCCACCAACAAGGATCAGTGGTGACCTAGCCAGTGGTGAGTGTACTCAAGACCCACCAACAAGGATCAGTGGTGACCTAGCCAGTGGTGAGTGCACTCAAGACCCACCAACAAGTTTCAATGGTGACCTAGCCAGTGGTGAGTGCACTCAAGACCCACCAACAAGTCTCAATGTGTCACTTAGCAGGACAGACAGACAGGAGCCAGGTTGCCCTCACCTGGATGAGCCACTGGTGGTGGTGACAGGCTGTTACACTAGCTGACAGAAACATTCCCAACACTGAATCATGTCGACAGCAGCTGGCTTTGCTACTATACACACACACATTCTGTCTGTCTCGCTCTCTCTCTCACACATATATTCTGTCTCTCTCTCTCTCTCTCACACATACATTACATAGTCTCTTTCACATACACATATACTCTCAAACATACACATATTATATCTAGACACTCACATACACACACTTTCTCTCTCTCACACACACATATATTATAAATCAAGCTGCAGATGGTGAAATTGTGTTAGTGACTGTAGGGAGGTCAACAGTCTAGGTCAATGGTCGGCAAGCTCTTTAGCTGAACGAGCCAAAAATCAGCAGCAGGGCGATTAAATGTTTTTTGAGAGCCAAATATCTTTTCAAGAACCTGCTAAGAGCCGTGTTTTTCGGAGTCAAAACCGATTTGTGGTCAAGCAACACTCACCACTGGTCAAGGTTCAACACTGAAAGTAGGCAAGTCATTGATAACATTTTTACATACACTTTTTACAATGACATCTGTCATACACAGATACTGGACAGAAAGAGAAGTGGGAGAGGCGCACAAAGACCTGTTGTATGAAAGGGATATTTTATCACCAGCATTTACATATAATCTATGAATCAGAGAGACAATCCAGAGGTAAATTTATACATATGATCCATGAATCAGAAAGACAACCTGAAGGTACAAAAGTTTACATATAATCTATGGACAACAGCAAACACTCTGGAGGTAAAAATTATATTAGTGTTGAATAATGATAGACACACCAAGCCATTAAGTATTTCTTTAAAATACTTCAGTTATAGTGGTTACAATGGTATGCAGTAACAATAACATACTACATAATCATTAATATATGTTAACTGTACTTTACGTGTAAGCATTACCAAGCATTCAACATCATCATATCATCAGTAGGAGTATTTAGTATGTAAGTATGACAGTATACTGACTGTATTGTATACAATCCGGTTAAAGACGCAGTCACCACAACAATTTATCTAAGATTATTATTACCTAGGTGTGTTCTCATCATAATCATACAAGTTCTACGAGCTTCTTACCTCAGATTGTTGCTGCACTTGTAGTCGTTCGGCGGTTTTCACCGACTGGTTTAGAGAAGCAAACACTAATCTATAATCCGTATCACATCCTGTTTCCTCAGACCGTTGAACATGTAAGCGGCCGCCCAGAATGTGTCAGAATAAATCGTGTGTAAGTCAGTCGTGTGTGTGCTGAGATTCGACAAGTTGTGTTTTGTTTTGTGTCTGAGCACGCAGGCACCAGCAACAAGCCAGACTCCCACACACCCGACAACAAATCCCGTGTTATATCCGTACCCGTCTACTCTTAGACAGTTTGAACAAATAAATGAACACCAGTGTAATCCAATTACGTACCAGTAAAGGTGAGAAAGAGCTAGGGTCTAGCGTCATGAAGAGAATCCATGCGATGCAGGCAGAGTCTGGCTGGTCGTCGCCGCCGCTTCGTGTCTGCTAGCTCCTGACGTCACACAAACATGGCCGCCGGCTCCCCGGGTGGCGGGCTCCCAGCTCCACTTATGGCAACCCGCCGTTGTCAGGTCTCCAGGAAATCCACAGTTTGGGGGACCTTCTAACCTGTGCTTCGCGTATGAAACGACAACCGTGGTTCCACAGCGGTTTCTCAGGGTGACGGAAATTTGCTCACTATGACCAGTTATTTATTCAGTCCTTTTGGGGACAGAGAAGCAATACAAACAAATATACAGTTATGGGTAAACAAATCCACTATAGATACTATCAAACGTGATTTTTTTTCCCGCGTATGATGTAAACAGATTTTGAAATCCCACCCCCCCCCCCCCCCCCCCAACATTTGTTGTATTTTTATGCGTATTTATATTTCTGACGTATCACTGTACTTTGTTTTTAGCTTGGAGTAACGGGTAGGGTCAAACCTACAAACAAGATATGGAAGATGCCTTCTTCACTCGGCTGGCCTGCGGGACATCTCAAGGGCAGGGCTATAGGGCTTGCTTATCAAGCCCACTCCCATCCCCATCAGGGTTACGTGAAGTCATGGCAGACAGGTAATGGAGACAAGTGGTCAATAACTAAACAGTTTACAGCGAAAGACCCACACCAACACCGGACTGCAGGTCACTTCGCAACCTTTTTGTGGTGCCCAATTATATATGTGCTATGCTGCAATACGGTTTCTGGGACTTGTACCTGTTTGATTCTCATTCTTCGTTGTTAATCCTACAGACTGCAGTACTGGAGGGAACAACTTTTTTTAAAGCGTATAATTATGCTCACCTCTTGAACTTCTAGACACAATGCCGCTCACCACTAGAACTGCTAGACAGAGAGTGCCGCTCGCCACTAGAACTGCTATACAGAGAGTGCCGCTCACCACCTGAACTGTTAGACAGAGAGTGCCACTCACCACTTGAACTGCTAGACAGAGAGTGCCGCTCACCACCAGTACTGCTAGACAGAGAGTGTAAAACCACTAGAACTGCTAGACAGGGAGTGTCGCTCACCACTTGAACTGCTAAACAGAGAGTGTTACTCACCACTAAAACTGCTAGACAGAGAGTGTCGCTCACTTCTTGAACTGCTAGACAGAGAGTACCGCTCACCACTTGAACTGCTAGAAAGAGAGTGCCGCTCACCACACGAACTGCTAGACAGAGAGTGTCGCAAATCGCCCTGACGGTTTGGACAACGCTCCCAATATAGGCACTGATCTCATAGAAAGAAATTGCAAGCTGCTGTGAGTCAAGAATAAAAAACAGATGATTGAATGTGAAGCGTCTTAAGTTGAGTTCAAGAACTGTCTTATCCGCTAGCATGTACAGTGAAGCATGTGCTACAGGTGCAACTAGACAGTCATCCGGCTACTGCATCCAAAATCAAGAAACGAGACATTAGTTATTAAAACTAAACGCTTACAACAGCATACAATTTTATATGGCCAGATAGATCAAATTTATCAAAGTATTTTATATTGGAAACTATGAATAATATCCGATTTTGAATAGAACAGTGTGATTTACAGCTAGGCTGTGAAATCTGCACCTTTGGGTCCAATAATCAGATTTCAGCAAATATTCATAATTAGCTTGGCCCTAGTTGACCATTGCGTTGGATAAAAACATGAAAATTATTTGTTTTCCAACCCAAACAGGGATGAATCAAATCTGGAAATGCAAAAGTTACTGCATGGAACACAACTTATACTCAACAAGAGCATCATTTTGCCAGTTTTTCTTTATGGAGCAGAATTCTACAGAATGACCAGAAAGGATGCGCACAAGCTATCCACCTTCTGCTACCCATATCTAGGTAGAGTTATCAAAATTTTCTGGCCAGATAAAATCTCAAACACTAAACTATTTGAAGTCACAAACCAAGAAATTCTAGACAATATGATAACCAAGAGAAGGAAATGGCTTGGCCACGTTATGAGGATGAATCCTGATAAGCCTGTCAAAACAGCTCTCCAGAGGGAAAGAGAAAGAAGGGGCGCCTAAAAACAACATGGAGACGAACGATGGAAAGTGAAGTGACTGCTGCATCTCTGACATGGAAAACTGCACTGAAGATTGCACATGACAGGAAAACGCGGAAAGGCCTCTCCGTAGCCTCATGTGCCACCAGGCATAAAGAGAACTTATGATGATGGAACCCAAACAGGACAGCAGGTTACCTTGTCACTTAGCAACAGCAGGCGACCTATTATAACTATTGTATACGTTTGAACATGATCTATGGGATCTGCACTTGCATCGAATGGTGTCGCATTGAGCATTACAGTTTATGGCTACGCACGACCATGCAAATCAAAGTTCACGTTTTGAGAGCATGCATCTTTCCTTTAGCAACATACAGGTGTGATTCTGGAACTTTCACAGTCAGTTAGGAAGAAAATGTGGGCTTGTGGCTTAAATTTTATAGAAACATTCTTACAATACCAAGGACAAATGCGTCGGGTGGGGCCATTATCCATTTATGTGAAACAAAACAAAAAATTCGACCACGTTCAACCTACTGCCATCTGGTTTCTTTGTGCTAATTATGTTGGCTAAGAAATTTAAATTGCACCAAAACTAAACAAAACTGCCTCATAAACAGCATCTAGTCTCGTAAACTGAAATACTTGAATCATTTCATACGTCACCGTAGATGGAGAGGACAGAAGTGGAGGGCATGGTATCAGATAAAAGGGATAGGTTTCCACAGACAGTGCGATGAGCATGTGACATAAAAGACATGTTCGGCAGGAAAGTGCATGAAGAGGGCGAGCTGGCGGGGGACTGAGTTTCAAAGACATAAAGTGCCACCATTCAAATGAGAATCCCCGGTGCACATGTCCCAGAACCCCGGCTCCGTAAAAGGCGAAAGATTTATGCGTTGTCAAGAGAATGCATCAATCCAGTTTCGTCCCTTTGAGGATGAATTTGTTTGTTATTTGAAGCCCCACTCTGGCTTTTGCCAGGAGCCGCAATATAGGCAGGCCATAAATATGGCCAATTGTCTGAACGCGGTTTCTGGGACCTCTCCACGGCGATCCTCATCCACATTATAGTAAGCTAGACAGCCTACACCACCTGACTGACTGACTTTCCACATCGCACCTTTACATCTCAAAATATCTGCCGGGCTGTTTCCCCGTTCAGTTTTGATTACCTACATAATATCCTTCGGGTAGTCGGGCGGCCAGGCTGGGCATTTGGGCGACCAACCCCTCCGCCCCCCCCCCCTAAAAATGGACTAAAGATTATGGCAGCGATGGACATGGAGCAGAGAATGCTGTTCACACTTAATTATCTTACTGATTGAATATGGATCAGGGTTACTCACTGTCTCGAAGAGTCAGCTAGTGAAACTGGAGCGCATACAGAATGAAGCTATGCGGCTGATCCTAGGTTGTACAAAAGACAGTACAAAACTACACACGCATATGTATACTCAGTGATTCAATGAGTATGCTTTGGAGGGTTCAGGCAGGTTCGGTGCGATCACAATGGCTTTAATCATTACAGAAGTCCACCTTTATTTTTGTTCCGGGAAACGCAGGCGTCGATGGAAATGAAAGAGCTAATAGGTTGGCTGGATCCGCTATCACTACCGACGGTCAGTCTATGGATCATGCTGATATAATTAATGCCCTCGGAGAAATGGGAAGGATAGAGGACTTTGGGGGCAGTGAATCCACATCACTGCCAAAATGGCAGACCTGGGAATTAAGATCGGCATAGCAAAAAGCGAGAAGCACACCAGACGACTTGTTAAACAACATAGAACTGGTAATATTAGCCATCGGACTTTGGGTTTATAATACTGAGGGGAGGATCTGAGCACCTATGGACATGTTCGGAGTACAATGATGATAACCAAACTAGCTAACTAATTCATAATTAGTCACCCCTCCCACCCCCCCCCCTTTTCCCCCATGTACTTGATACCCCTTTGTGCTCATTGGGTGTGTTTCCCATCAGGTGCAGTCTAGACGTGTCCAGACGTGTTACGGCGAGTGTCAGGGAAGATGCTCCCAGAGAAGATGTCTGCCTCAAGTGTCAACTTTGGCAGGCGTGGCTGGTGACCTCGTTTGTGTCGCTGTCACCTCCAGCCACGGGGACGTAACTTGGTGAGTACAGCGCTTGTCTGTCCCTTCTACTTCACTGATGTCTCGTCCTGTTAGTGCAGTGCTTTTCAACCTTTTTTCCCCCCGGCTTGGCTTGCTTTGAAAAAATTGAAGGTCGCCACTTTTAGCCAGCATTCCCGAAGGGGGAGCTTTAGGTTATAATTGTGACTAGGTTATGTGCGCCATATAGAATGACTTTGCATTGTTCGCCATCAAGTAGCTCTGAAAAAAAAAAACTCTTGCAGTGTTGAAGCGATCAAAGGAAACCCAAATACTGTTCCGACTGGCGACGAAGTCGTCTACCGGCCTGGCATAGGACGACCGGGTCGCCTTTGCTTTTTTTTTCTTTTTTAGGTGACGTCCTTCTTAAACATATGACAAAACCCCACGTATCTGATTCTCATGCTCGAGATGTTAATCATACTGACAGGCTGAGTGGTCTCGGGGCATGGCGTCCGCTTCGAGTGCTGGAGGTCCCGGGTTCAAACCTTGGTGAAGCCCAGGATGTTTCAGGTGGACCTCTAGTGACCGCCTGCCCACAAGCATGTCGTGAGAGTTGACTAGCTGGGAGCTTCCTTCGAAGTCAGAGTACATCTTTCTGAGAGGCAAGGAACCAACACGCTGCATGCAAATGAATCATACGTGTGAAACAGATGTGCACGCAACAGGTTGTGTAACAGGGCTAAATTCCGGAAGTGGACGAACAACCAAAATTTTCCGCTGGAGTTTACAGCCGGTGAATACGAAGAAGCAGAAGAAGATATACTTAAAATATCATATTTACACAAATTCTCCTCTTCCTTCTGCTCCTCCTCTTCTTCTTCTTCTTCTTCTTCTTCTTCTTCTTCTTCTTCTTCTTCTTCTTCTTCTTCTTCTCATTTCTTCTTCTTCTTCTTCTTCTTTTAATCCTCCAACAAAACATAAGCTTTAGCCAACACCCACTAAGTCGTGCTTTATCTTGCTCACCCAATGTCCTCCACATCTAAATAAACGCTCTAGGTTCAGTCTCTATGTGTTTTTGGTCTATCTTTATTTCTGTGACTTTGTGAAGTCTAGTTCAGAGACATTCTAGTTATATTCTTATGCATTTTTTCAACATGTCTCATATCCAACACCAGCGTCTTTTCCTCAACTCTTGATTGACTAGTTTTGGTTGAGTTTTCTGCCAAAGATCCATATTTATTGATTATATCAGTCCATTTGTTTCCCAGTATTCGGCGCAGGCTTTTAGTTTATTAGTAACTGTTTTAGTTGTTCTCTATTGGTCAGCTCCATAAAAAAGCACTAGAAGATAGAAGATATTAGAGCAAACTGTTTTAGAGTCAGTGTCGTCATTATCTTCTGGAGCCAGTATACGTCACATAAAGTCTATATTTCCATTCCCTTATATCCTGTACAGTCAATTCAAGAACAGAAGAATGGCTGACTGGTATTTTTTTTTCTAGTTTCTTCACCTCTCTTGAATTTTGTGTTCAAAATTATCCTCAGGGATTTGTTTTCAAATGTGACTTACTTTCGTTCCGTGTCTTTGGTGGTTTTCCCAACTTTCCTTGGCATATGTTTAAACTGAAATGACTTTAGAATTGAAAATAATATAACTTGGTTTTAAAACTATAAGCATACAATTTATTAATGCTCCAAATTTTGTTTAGGCTTTTAATTGCTGGTGATGCCTTGTAAACGCGTGTCATCATTTACTTCTCTGTATTTACCAGACTATTAATTTTACTGCATAAACAAATAAATTGATCTGTTACTTTAACTCTTTTTGCCTCTAGTGTTACATCTGCTTGATCTGTTAGTGATGTCTTAAATATATTTGTCCTTTCACAACTTATTCGTAGTCCAATCGTTGATGTTTTTGTTTTGCTGAATCATCTGTTTTTCTTAAAATATCATTGTTGTTTGTATTGGTCGACTCTGTGGCTAAGTCGATGCTTCGTAATGCCGGGGTGCTGGGTTCGATCCCAGCTGCTGGCCATGCGCTTTGCGTTGGTTTCGACAGTTGTATCAGGGGGTCGACCGTCCAGGAACAATGGCAAACTACTGGACGCAAATTTGCCTAGAGAAACCACACAACAGCCAGGGGCTGTTAGGGTTGGTTCTTCAACGTTCTGTAAAGGATACGCAACTAACCTTGATTGTACTGAATTAATTTTCTTTTATTTCCACATGTTTCCGAGCGCTATGAAAATAAATGCCTTTTGCATTCGTTCACACACTGGTGTCTGAAATAGATGTATGACTATAGATCTGTTTGGAACAGTATTTCACCAAGAAAAACTAGATAATTGTTTGTCTGATTGAATAGCTGTCTGATTTATTTATGTTGTCTCTGTTCCCCCACCCTTTTATGGACATTTAGAGTCTTGGTAATGGGAAAAACATCGAGATATAAATTCCACGAAGCGCAATGGGAGGCAACTCTAGGGCAGGGCTGCCAATGCTTGGGTCCCCCCCCCCCAGATCTGGGTTTTTATTTGACGCCTTGGGGAAATCTGGGTTTTGTTTTTGAATATACCCTTATTTAAAAGTGGTAAATGTTTCGTTTCGTAACTATAAATTTTGTACATTTTTAACAATCTGGGTTTTTTATTTCGTTTTCTTATTCTTTGTCTATGATTGCTTGGGTTTTTGTTTAGCGAAGCTGGGTTTTTCAAAAAACTCGCATTGGCAGCCCTGCTCTAGGGCCAAGATAACCCAGACAAACATTTCTGTGAGGTTTGTTTGTTGTTTGTATGTTAGTGAGAGAGAGAGAGAGAGAGAGAGAGAGAGAGAGAGAGAGAGAGAGAGAGAGAGAGAGAGTTGGGCGTAGCGGTATACAGAAAACAGTTTCATCTTGGTCATTTCTAGATACGTGCTTTGAAAGTAAGCTCTTCAGCAATAGTTAACCAGTTTCTGTTTGGTTCACACTCCACATTCCCACCGTTATTATTAATAATTAAAACGGACGGTGTTATAACAGTTGTATTCCACAACAAAGTTAAATCAAATGTGTCTGTTTAGTAAATTTATGTGACATGTTCTAGATAGTTTGCTAATTTGTTTTGAATTTGTTTTATTCTACTCTCTAGAGTAACACTACTGACACAGGAGATAATTAATTTTGCAGTGTAAGTGTCACCTCAGCACTTCTGGATAATAAATAATAGGCTCTCCTCCGAACTTCTATCCCCGCATTATGGAGGCCTGAAATATCCCTTCGCGGTTCAGTCAAATTAAAAATTCGGACTTTCTGCCAAGGAACAAATCGCGGCAAAACTAGGATTACTTGACAATTTCAAGAGACGCAAGATAATAGCAGACGATAAAAGCGACCGGTGACAATGTCGAGGGTTTCTGCAGACGATACTAGCAGACGATAAAGGTGACCATTGACTATTTTGAGACATTACAGACGATGAAAGCGATATGGCGGGTAGACCACGCGCTCCTACGCAGATTAGAAATACTGTTCTTTCGATTAAGGATTTAGCAGAGGTAGATGTCAGACTTGTCGTCATGCGCAAAACGCTATTAAACTCACCGCCGAGCGTATACCCTGTGCCGCTACACGGGGCGCGGATGGGGGGGGGGGGCCCTAAACTAGGTGTCTAGGACTCACAAGCAAAGTAATTGGAGGAAGTTGCAGGAGATGCGGTATCTGCTGCTCATGAGTCCTAGCCATCTAGTTTAGCCCCTATCCGCGCCGCGCATAGCGGCACGGGGGATACAGTCGGCGGTGAGGCATAGTCACAGAAACAGGTCCGCAAGTAACATATCGCTGAGACCCTGTTAGAGCATTGTTTCGTTTTTCCGAGCCGATCCTAGGTTTGCCGCGATTTGTTCGTTGGCAGACAGTCCGACAAGTCCACATTTTACATATTTGTTCCTCGCCTCGGCAGAAAGTCAGACAATGGAAAGTGTCAACGGTCGTTATTATTGTCTGCTACTATTGTCTGCAGTGTTGTATCTCTTAGAATTGTCAGGTAATCAGAAAAAATAAGATACACGTCCGCAAGTAACATATCGCTGAGACCCTGTTAGAGCATTTGTTTCGTTATACGGAGCCGGCATATTTTTTATAGAACTAAGCCCTGAACGGATATTTCAGGCCGCCATAATGCAGGGGTAGAAGTTTGGAGGAGAGCCAAATAATATAATCCTTGCCGGATAGTTTCTGCTTCTTCATTATCATATGCTAGACAAAGATATATTAAAAGAAAGGCCCCTTTATTTACACTCCAGGTAAACGCCGTTTATAACAGATATTTTGGCTGTCCTCCGAATAACGGTCCTAAATGATCGAGGCCGAAAATATACCCTAACAGGGCCCCAGTCGCATGTAAATTGTGGACCTCTTTCCAGCGACTACACACCATACTGTTAAAAAGCTTCCACCAAGTTGAAGTCACTGCCGAGAGTTCCCCCCGTGCCGCTAACCGCGGCTTGGAGCGGGGCTTAACTAGATGGCTCGGGCTCACAAGCAGCAGCTACCGCATCTCCTGCAGCTTCCTCCATTTTATTTGCTCATGA
This sequence comes from Candidula unifasciata, assembly GCA_905116865.2. NCBI lineage: Eukaryota > Metazoa > Mollusca > Gastropoda > Stylommatophora > Geomitridae > Candidula > Candidula unifasciata. The sequence goes on from CAJHNH020002535.1 coordinate 194,523, forward strand.
ACCCTAGCCATCTAGTTAAGCCCCACTCCACGCCTCGCTTGGCGGCGCGGGAGATACTCTCAGCAGTGGCATTATAGTCGCCGGAAAGAGGTCCGCAATTTACATGTGACTGATGCCCTGCTAGGGTATATTTTCAGCCTCAATAATTTGGGACCGTTATTCGGAGGATAGCTGATATTTCTGATTGTTTCCGGGGCCCCATTATGGAAGACGGGAGGCGATAAATGCGCAGAAAAAGAAAAAGGTAACAGATACAGCCATTTGGAACTTTAGGGTTTTGATACATTGGAATAAATGGACACAAAAATAAAGTAAAACCTTGACATTTGCACGCCATTTACCTGGGAATTGAAAGAAAACAGGAGTGAAATCAAAAACATGAGCTTTCGACCATTGGAGATATTTGTAGCAGTTGTCATTTGTTCAGATGCCAAGTGTATGGCACTATATGTATATATGTTTTGTATAGTCACTCATGGGGGCCAGAAAAATTGCTTCAAGGACACGAAAGGCATCATTGAAAACCTTCAGTATAAACAATGAAACCTGGAGGGCTGCAGCACAAGACCAGACTTTATGGCGCACATATATCCGAAATGGTGTAAGGATCTGCAAGGCATCTAGAACAAGGGCAGCTGAACAATGAAGACAGGCCAGAAAAAAACTGTCAAACAGGCCCTTTGTCTACAGACACTATGTCCTGCCCTCATTGTCCCAGACTCTTCCGGGCAGGTATTGGACTTGTGTCACCTCCAGACTCACACTGCAGTTTCATGACGGATGAAAGAAAGAGTGGTCCTCGTCACTTGTGATGGACGAACCAGACAGGTGACATCTCCACACTGTCAGATGTTTCTACACACAGAGTATAAACAATATTTGACCTCACTTTGTTTCAGATATTCATTATGTCCGGCCAGTGTTTTGGGTGTGGAACAGAGTTTGGTGTTTTTAAAAAGGAGGTAAGCAGTGATCCTCACACATTCAAGGTGCTTTAACTTTATGTAGTTTTAACTTTATCTAGTGTTAACTTTATCTAGTGTTAACTTTATCTAGAGTTAATTTTTTGTAGTGTTAACTTTATCTATCTAGTGTTAACTTTGTGTAGTGTTAACTTTATGTAAACTTTATCTAGTTTTAACTTTATATAGTGTTAAATTTGTGTAATGTTAACTTTTTGTAGTGTTAATGGCGTCTGTGGTTTAGGCATTGTGAAAACGCTTTGTAGTGCTGGGGTGCCAGGTTTGATCCCATCTACAGATGGTTTGTCTTGCAGTGGTTTCGACAGTGGTACCAAGTGCTGACTGTTCAGTAAGCATTGACGAACTACTGAACGTAAAATTTACTTTAAAAAACCATAACAGCCAAAAAAATACTGGCGTTGGTTCTGCAACGTCATGCAGAGGATGCACATCTAACTTTTAAGTGTTGTTGTTGTTGTTGTTGTTGTTATCGATCCAGCGGCGCATGAGCTTTCGCCCTTTGGCCCAATGCCATGTAGTGGAATTTGCATGTTTTCACAAGCTGTTCTTTTCCTCCGTACAAGGTGTTCCACTTGTCTGGTCTCGGAGGGAGTAGCGTTCTTCTTGTCTCACTGAGTTTTGGGCACTCAAAGAGATGGTGTTCAACAGTTTCGTAGGGGTAGTTACATAGCTGGCACTCTGGGGAGTGTTGTGGCTGTATTCTGTTTAGGTGTCCATTGAGTGGAGTATGTTGCGTTCTAAGTCTGAAGATGGTGGCCTGGTCCCTTCTTGTTAGGTGGTTAATGCTGTCATTAGGATCAGGGCCAGACATATGTCTATAAACCTCTCTTCCAGTGTCTCCCATGGCCCATCTGTTCAACCAAGTCTCTTTGTTTATAGCTCTTATAAGTGTTTTTGCTGTCTGGAGGTCTTTTGCAACATTCTGAATTCCTTGACGTCTTTCTGGGAGGTGGTATCTGTCCTGAATTTCATTAACACAGTGTAAAACCGATTTGTGCTTTATTCTTTGTTTGGATTCCCAGTTTTCTACAAGATGTCTATTAGGATGGTTACGATTTTTCCTAACGCTTCTTTCATAAATTTCTAAAGTGGCTTTTTCTCTCCGCAACCCGAGGGGTTCCACATTTGTATGGATTTCACATGCAGCAGTTGGTGTAGACTGCATAGCTCCGCAGATTAATCGGAGGGCATTATTTTGTACTCTGTCAAGAGTCTCTAGGTTAGTTTTGGAGCAAGTTGTAAGCAGTGAGTTGTTGTACTCTATCACAGAGCGAACATATCCTAGGTATAAGCCCCTCAGAGTTTCCTTGTCTGATCCCCATGATGTACCTGCAAGTCTCTTTAATAACTGTAACCGCCTCAATGCCTTATTCCTGATGTTTTCAATATGGTTCTTGAGGCTGAGCTGCGGGTCAAGTGTGACTCCAAGGTATGTGGGATGCTCTTCTTTCATCACTTGGTGTTTGTCTAACCTCAGGTTAATATTCTTCCTTGCTACTTGGTGGCTTTTGGTAAAGATTGTGTAGACCGTCTTTGCACAGTTAATCTTGAGTTTCCATCTTTGGCAGTAATCATGCAGTCTTCTAAGGTCTCCATTCAGTCTTTGGGCTCCACTTTCCACATTTTCATGACTCTGCCATATTGCTAGGTCATCAGCGTACAAGGCTTTTTCGGCCTTGATTTGTTCTGGCAGGTCATTGATAAAGATTAGGAATAGTGTACAGCTCAATGATGAGCCTTGTGGCAAGCCCTCCTCCAAGACTTCTTTAGAAGAGATTGCGTTGTGCATCTTAGTCTGGATTGTTCTATCTATCAGGAAGTATTTCACCCAGTTATACAATCTGCCATGTATTCCTATGCTCATCATCTTAATCAGGAGACCTTTTCTCCATACTCTGTCATAGGCCTGCTGGAGGTCGACAAAGACTGCCACTGTGTGTTTCTTATTCTGGAAGCCATCATGTATTCTTTGTGTCAGTCTGAACAGCTGGTCTTCTGTGCAGCTGTTGGTTCTGAAGCCTGCCTGTTCATGGCATAGAACACCAGAACTCTCAAGGAACCAATATAAGCGCCTGTTTATCATTCTTTCTGCACTTTGCCCAAGCATGATGTTAAGGATATCGGGCGGTAGCTTTTGGGGTCATCTGGAGGCTTTTTGGTTTTAAGGATGGGGACGATATATGCATTCCTCCATGCCCTTGGAAGTTTGCTTGACCTCCAAGTTTTATTAATAAGCCTGAGAACTACTTCTCTCCCAGACCGGCCAAGATGTAGCAGCATTTCGTTGTGGATCTTATCTGGGCCTGGAGATTTTCTAGGTTTTAATTTCTTCAGGGCTTGCTCTAATTCATCCATGCTGAATTCATTTTCAAAAAGGGAGTCGCTGGCTGTTGGAGCTCTCTCTTGTTTCTTCAACTGAGAGAGCTGTGTTCTATTGAGTTCTGACAGCTTACCTGCTCTGTTAACTGAGGCAAAATAATGATTGAAATGTTCTGCTTTCTTCTTGTCTTCAGTGATTGTCTTACTCCCATCTGTCACTGGTTTTGGGTTCACCCTTCTACTTTCTCCGGAGAGGTTTTTAACTAAAGTCCATGCTTTATTTCCATTCTGTCTAAGGTCTAAGTTGGAGCAAGTTTCTGTCCATTTATCTCTTTTAGCCTTATTAACTACAAGCTTTACTCTGGCACATGCTTTATTGTATTGGATCTTTGCTTCTGTTGAACGTGCAGTTTCGAGAAATATTCTTGCTTTATTCCTTTCAGATATAGTATTTTGAATTTCTTGATTCCAAAAAGGTTTATATGCCTTCCGGCTGCCCCTTGGGATGGCTTTCGACGCTGCATTCAGGACTGCTTGTGTTATGTCTTCACAAAAAGTTTCCACACAGCTGTTGTCAATTCTTCCCAGGAGGCAGTCAGATGTTTCCTGAAATAGTTTCCAGTTTGCTTTTCGGAAATTCCAACGGGTTCTCTGCTTGAAGCGTAATTTAGGGGTGGTGCTTACAGTTGTGAGTATAGGTTTGTGGTCACTTCCTATGTCGTCCAGGACTTGGGGATAGCTTGCGTCTGCTAAGTCGGATGAGCAGATGGTCAGGTCTGGTCGGCTGAGAGATAGGTGGGCCCTGTGTAACAGTGTAGGTGTAGACTCTGTGTCCTGCAGCACTAATAGGTTAGTTGTTTCACAAGTATCTTCGATGTACTTCCCTGTGCTATTGTAGTCAGGGTAACCCCAACGTGGCGAGTGTCCGTTGAAGTCACCAACAAGAAGGGTTTTATGATACTGTGTCTTGTATAGTTCTGGTATGTTGCATGTTGTCTGAGGTGGGCTGTACACGTTGTATATAGTATATTTGCTTCCATTGTGCCAGATAGTTATTTTTTGCACATCTGTAGGGTGAGATGTCGACAGCATTGTTACATCTCCTTGTATGTCATTTCTGATATAGGTCACTATGCCCCGGCAGTCATTGCACTTACAGGCATAACTAGTATATCCAGTGAGATGCAGATCAGAGTCTTTATGCAGGGTTTCTTGTAGGGCAGCCACGTGTACCCTGTGGTTGTTTAGCAGTTTGGCAAGTTCAAGTTTCTTATGTCTTATTCCACAGATGTTCAGCTGCAGAATATTGAGCATCTGTGTATTTTTTGCTGTGCTGTCTGAGTTCTCTTTGCTCTCCCTCCCACTCTTCCTCCTCCTGGGGTGTCTGTTTTCCCTATTTATTTCAAATTTTCCAGTAACCAATTTTTCGCACATGACAGCCTGGTTTCCCACTGTCTGGCGCGGGCCTTGATAGACGAGGCGACGACCGATCTCGTATGTATTCTTAAATTTTGACATATTCATGGCATTGTGGTGCTGGGGTGTCTGTGGATTACCTACCTCCCCGGGCAGCAGCTAGAAATGCCCTGTACCAGTTCTAAAGGAAATATGGGTTGTGTTTCTGCCTTTCCCTTTAACACGTAGCTAAGGTGGGGCTCACAGTGTGCTCATTCCCCGCCACCAGATTGCCTGCAGGTTTCGCTGAGCTCTTCATGTCTCTAAGCATGGCCTAAGCATGAGTAGTTGGGGCAACTGGATCGTCACGTCCTGAGTCCCTGTGCCTTCACGATAGTTTCCGGTATTCAGGGGGGTTAGCATACTTGTTTCCATTCCTAAGACTGTTCAGCACACCTCTGGCTCCTTCCCTCCCACAGGGGGCAGTACGGTGTGGTGCACCGGGTTTATTATCGAGGTTTGCTCCTCTAGATCCATTGTGTTTTGCCTGGGGATTCGCACCCCCAGTTACCGGGACTACCTCGGGGAGGCTGTGACTCTTCGCCACGCACAATGCTCTTGAGGTAAGAGAGGTTTTGCTAGGTCAATAGGCTGACACCACAATGGACGCTCCTTTCGTGAACAGATATTCACTAGACCTAGGGTGAAGTAAGGGGGGGAACCCACTACCCACAACACCAACACTTCTTACCCCCTGCCTCTCGAGGCTCAGTCCCAACTTTTAAGTGTTAACTTTGTGTAGTGTTAACTTTGTGTTGTGTTAACTTTGTGTAGTGTTAACTTTGTGTAGTCTTAACTTTGTGTAGTGTTAACTTTGTGTTGTGTTAACTTTGTGTAGTGTTAACTTTGTGTAGTGTTAACTTTGTGTAGTGTTAACTTTGTGTAGTGTTAACTTTGTGTAGTCTTAACTTTGTGTAGTGTTAACTTTGTGTAGTCTTAACTTTGTGTAGTCTTAACTTTGTGTAGTGTTAACTTTGTGTAGTGTTAACTTTGTGTAGTCTTAACTTTGTGTAGTGTTAACTTTGTGTAGTCTTAACTTTGTGTAGTCTTAACTTTGTGTAGTCTTAACTTTGTGTTGTGTTAACTTTGTGTAGTCTTAACTTTGTGTAGTCTTAACTTTGTGTAGTCTTAACTTTGTGTAGTGTTAACTTTGTGTAGTGTTAACTTTGTGTAGTGTTAACTTTGTGTAGTGTTAACTTTGTGTAGTGTTAACTTTGTGTAGTGTTAACTTTGTGTAGTGTTAACTTTGTGTAGTGTTAACTTTGTGTAGTGTTAACTTTGTGTAGTGTTAACTTTGTGTAGTGTTAACTTTGTGTAGTGTTAACTTTGTGTAGTGTTAACTTTGTGTAGTGTTAACTTTGTGTAGTGTTAACTTTGTGTAGTGTTAACTTTGTGTAGTGTTAACTTTGTGTAGTGTTAACTTTGTGTAGTGTTAACTTTGTGTAGTGTTAACTTTGTGTAGTGTTAACTTTGTGTAGTGTTAACTTTGTGTAGTGTTAACTTTGTGTAGTGTTAACTTTGTGTAGTGTTAACTTTGTGTAGTGTTAACTTTGTGTAGGTACAGCTTCTCCAATAGCTTTGTCTTATAAAATTTTTCTGTGAGTAAAGTGAAGTTTTTCATATAGCTTTGTCTTATAAAATTTTTCTGTGAGTAAAGTGAAGTTTTTCATATAGCTTTGTCTTGTAAAATTATTCTCCAAGTCTGTAATGATTATCAGAGAGCTTAAACTTCTAACATTTTTCTGTGAGTAATAATTCTCAAATTATTTAGGCATAATGATTTCAGATAGCCATAACTTGCTAATGTTTTCCGTGATGCTTGGAAGGCGGTTATCTTAGAGTCATTATCTAACATTGTTCCTTGTTAGAAAGACACTATCTTAGAGATTCAACATATCTAAGGTTGCGTGCATTTGGAAATAAGGGGGAATCCATCCAGAGTACAAACGAGAGAACAGGAATGACATATCTACAACTAGTTTGTAAATGGATGAGTCGGCATGTCCACCTTTCAGCATTTGACGTGGGAGATGTAGCCTCTGTGGCTGTCTCTTGTATGCTGTGAATTCAATTTTGAAATTATCATCATCATCATGTAGCATGTCCTTTACAGCAAACAGGTCAAACTGAGGGTTCCCTGGGGCCCATATAGGTCACATTTTGTCACCACGAGGGCCACACACACGACAGCTAATTAGAGTCATTTAACAAAAATTATTACAGAAACTTTCCTTAATGTGGGCTGCAGGTGGGCTAGCAAAGAACAGCATGTGGCCCGGCGAAGGACCGCATGTGGCCTGGTAAAGGACCGCATGTGGCTCGGCAAAGGACCGCATGTGGCCCTGCAAAGGACCGCATGTGGCCTGGCAAAGGACTGTATGTGGCCCGGCAAAGGACTGCATGTGGCCTGGCAAAGAACTGTATGTTGCCTGGCAAAGGACCACATGTGGCCCGGCAAAGGACCACATGTGGCCTGGCAAAGGACTGTATGTGGCCCGGCAAAGGACCGCATGTGGCCTGGCAAAGAACTGTATGTTGCCTGGCAAAGGACCGCATGTGGCCTGGCAAAGGACCGCATGTGGCCTGGCAAAGGACCGCATGTGGCCTGGCAAAGGACCGCATGTGGCCTGGCAAAGGACCGCATGTGGCCTGGCAAAGGCCCGCAGGCCACCAAATTGACAGTGTGATTTACATAATGTCATCACAGCTGGCCTTAAAGATTCTTAGTCCTCCACCAGATCCTCTGACTCATGACCTTTCCTGCCCAAGATGCCTCCTATGTGTTGAACCAACCTTTATGCTGGTTGATCCCTGCCTGCCTTTTTCATTAGCCTATCCTGCATCATTGTTCTTTTCTATACATCATTTCCTCTATTAATGTTCTTTCTTGGTACCATGTGCTTCCCTACTGTTCTTTCTTAATACCATATTCTCCACTACTGTTCTTTCTTAATACCATATTCTCCACTACTGTTCTTTCTTGATGCCATGTCCTCCATTACTGTTCATTGTCAGTACCATGTCCTCCATTATTGTTCTTTCTTAATACCATATTCTCCACTACTGTTCTTTCTTAATACCATATTCTCCACTACTGTTCTTTCTTAATACCATATTCTCCACTACTGTTCTTTCTTGATGCCATGTCCTCCATTACTGTTCTTTCTTCAGAACATTGTCCTCCATTACTGTTTTTTTGGGACACTGTAATGTCCTCCATTTTTGTTTTTTCCCGGTACAGTGTCCTTCATTACTGTTCTTTCCTAAGCCACTGTTATATTTGTAATCACCAAAGTATTTCAGTGTCAGAGACAAGATGCTCTTTATGAGCCAGTTTCCTTCAGTGTTTAAAAATTATAGAGTGCCAGATTGTTTTTCTTTGATATTATAAGATATTTCGGTAACATTTAAGCTCAGAAACCCAGATTTTCATAAGCCCTGGTTCTTAAATTATTAATCTGAATTAGGTAATAATTCTCAGATAGATTTGTCTCTGGGAAATCTAACAAGACAACAAATAACTGACCAAGTCAGATGTGTTGTAAATAAGCACAGTGCTTTTAGCTCCTCAGATGAATGCAGAAGAAGAAGAAGATAGCTTGGTGAAAGACCACTGTCCTCATTCACAAATACTTCCATTAGTGGTATAGTTTCCTTCCTAAGATCACATGTGGAATATCTCAGCACAAAGCACATGCTTCATAGCACCATGGAGGATCCACATGTGTGTATACCAGAATCAAGCTTTACATATTTTGTTGTAGGCAGATTTTGAAATAAGAGCATATTTTGCCTGAGCAGTGGCCTTGTTAGCCTGAGCAGTGACCTTGTTAGCCTGAGCAGTGGCCTTGTTTGCCTGAGCAGTGGCCTTGTTTGCCTGAGCAGTGGCCTTGTTTGCCTGAGCAGTGGCCTTGTTTGCCTGAGCAGTGGCCTTGTTAGCCTGAGCAGTGGCCTTGTTTGCCTGAGCAGTGACCTTGTTAGCCTGAGCAGTGGCCTTGTTTGCCTGAGCAGTGGCCTTGTTTGCCTGAGCAGTGGCCTTGTTTGCCTGAGCAGTGGCCTTGTTTGCCTGAGCAGTGGCCTTGTTAGCCTGAGCAGTGGCCTTGTTTGCCTGAGCAGTGGCCTTGTTAGCCTGAGCAGTGGCCTTGTTTGCCTGAGCAGTGACCTTGTTAGCCTGAGCAGTGGCCTTGTTAGCCTGAGCAGTGGCCTTGTTAGCCTGCTCTGTCTCGTTCCAAGATAAATGCGAAGGAGGTTTGAATGTGCCCAGATACATCCAAGTCATTCTGGATTTTCCTCCTTATCTGAGAAAACTAGGCATCCTTTTAACTATCCCAGGAATGCCATCCTCTCCTGTTGAGGGAATCAATACCATCCACTGCATGAAGTCTGCTGAAGCCTGAAACATGTATCATGCCTCTTGGCTTTCTCCCAAGTGCCTGTTGTAATGTGTTGCCTTGGAAACAGCCCCCTGGTGTGGAGACTGATTGTCTTAACTCTGTGTACTGAGAGTTCAGATACTGAACAGTGTCTAGACCATATTATAATGTAGTATAACATTTCGGACACTGTTATGGTTAAAAGAATGTTGTACTATGTTAACATTTCCTCTGGTACTGCTATGTTTTCACATGGTTGAAAGAATGTTGTACTGTGTTAAAATTTGCTCTGGTACTGCTATGTTTCAGCATGGATGTAAAAACTGCGGCTTTGCTTTCTGCAGCAGGTGCTTGAATGACAAGAGCCTCCCAGTCCCAAAGAAAAATAACGCCAAACATCATGTATGCCACAAGTGCTTCAAAATTCTCACAGGGTTAGTGACCTTGTTAAATTGTCTCTGCTAGCCTCGTCGGTGTGTAATATCATATTTTATCAAAATGTCACAGATAGTTCCAGCTGGTTCCCAGTGTGGGTTCTGGGACCCCATATGAGGGGAAGCTTGAATAAATCCACGAATCATCAACAAGAATGTTTTTTATGTGGGTGTTGGGGCCCCACTTTAAGGGGTAGAAAGAATAGACCTACTAATCCTCAACGTGTCAGTTCTAGGGCCTCTTCACAAGCATGTTTTAGAAATGGTGACCCATTCAGGGTCTGCCTGTCATATATGTTGGGCCAAAAGGCTCAAAGATATTACAGCTTAGCTTCAACTACAATGCAGTGTGCCAGTTGCTCTGATAGGAGTGAAAGCAGAACTTCCAGCATTTGTGAAAAAATACTGCAAAAAAATGCAGGGAAACTGATATTAAACAAATATATATATATATATATATGTAAAATATTATAATATTCTTATATGTTTAAGAGATTTATAAACATGTTTGGAGTTCTATAAAATGAAAACTCATTGAATATATTTATACAAATTCTTCTTCTTCTTCACGTTCACCAGCTGTAAACTCTGGCGGAAGGTTCTGGTTGCTCGTCCACTACTGAACTGCAGTCCTGCTCCAGAACCTGAGTGTTGCGTGTGCATCAGTTTTACAGATCTCATTCTCTTGAATACAGACTGTTGGTTCCTTGCCTCTCCGGCAGATGCACTCCGACTTCAAAGGAAGCTTCCCAATTAGTCGACTCTTACGACATGCTTTTGGGGAGGCAGTGGGTCTATTCTTGTTTTCCCCACAATAGGGCCCCGGAACCCACACAGGGGATTTATACAAATATAACAGGAAAATGAATTTACCTTGCACCAGGTTAATACGTTACGTTCTAGTCCCCCAAACACTGTCTTGGGATATGATGAAGTAGAAGGTTTTCACAGGGAAGGAGCTGTCTTCTGTCAGATTGTGTGTAGAGTTTCCAGCTACAAACACTGTCCTGGGATATGATGAAGTAGAAAGGTTTGACAGGGAAGGAGCTGTCTTCTGTCAGATTGTGTGTAGAGTTTCCAGCTACAAACACTGTCCTGGGATATGATGAAGTAGAAGGGTTTGACAGGGAAGGAGCTGTCTTCTGTCAGATTGTGTGTAGAGTTTCCAGCTACAAACACTGTCCTGGGATATGATGAAGTAGAAAGGTTTGACAGAGAAGGAGCTGTCTTCTGTCAGATTGTGTGTAGAGTTTCCAGCTACAAACACTGTCCTGGGATATGATGAAGTAGAAAGGTTTGACAGGGAAGGAGCTGTCTTCTGTCAGATTGTGTGTAGAGTTTCCAGCTACAAACACTGTCCTGGGATATGATGAAGTAGAAGGGTTTGACAGGGAAGGAGCTGTCTTCTGTCAGATTGTGTGTAGAGTTTCCAGCTACAAACACTGTCCTGGGATATGATGAAGTAGAAAGGTTTGACAGGGAAGGAGCTGTCTTCTGTCAGATTGTGTGTAGAGTTTCCAGCTACAAACACTGTCCTGGGATATGATGAAGTAGAAAGGTTTGACAGGGAAGGAGCTGCCTCCTGTCAGATTGTGTGTAGAGTTTCCAGCTACAAACACTGTCCTGGGATATGATGAAGTAGAAAGGTTTGACAGGGAAGGAGCTGTCTCCTGTCAGATTGTGTGTAGAGTTTCCAGCTACAAACACTGTCCTGGGATATGATGAAGTAGAAAGGTTTGACAGGGAAGGAGCTGTCTCCTGTCAGATTGTGTGTAGAGTTTCCAGCTACCCTGGGTGGGTTGTGTTTACCACTGCAGTAGCCGGTGAGTACAGAGAGCACATTCCCAGGCTAGTCATGTATCAGAGCTTTCACAGACAAAAGTTCACCCGCTCCCCTTTCCTTCCCCAAATATTGCTCAGACTCAATCTGTAAGGGTAAAGCTACAAATGTCCTTGTAACAGATGGTGACAAGCACAATAGTGCACGATGCAGGATCCAAAGTTTGTTTCGTATCTTGACTCTTGCAGTCAAACAAACATGAACAAAGAAGTACAGAGATGAGGAAGGGGAGAAAAAAGAAGAGAAACAGTTCTGCAATTCTCTGTTATGTTCTTTAGAAATATGAAACAAATTCACATGCAAACAGAGCATGGGTAAATGATACTGAGCATCTATAGATATGTTGAGAGTGCAGTAAGCCCATTCTTCATGTTGATACTGATAATGGCAGCAGATATTGTAACATGGTCAGCATGCCAGAATCTAACCTATCTCCCAGATCTTTTACTGACTGCTTGAAAAACAGTTCTCAGATTGACATGGAGACAGCTGTATATAAAAATGGTATAGAGGTTAAACATATGAGATAGGTAGTGTGTATTTGACTAGTTTAACTTGTTTACCACTTCACTTGATGTATCATTGATTGATTCACTTTGTTGCTCACTTCTTGCCAGAGCTGTGCCACCGAGTTCCGAGCAGCAGACATATGATCTACCTGAGGCCTATATTAAGTAAGTACAGCTGTGACTTAATATACTGCTGTAAGTAGGGGTTCTCAGCCTATAGTTTGTGACCCCAGATGAGGTCACACTGAATAATATGAATGACATGAGGTTGGTATTAACAAAAACTCAACCATAAATTTGGGAACTTGGAAGTGAGTTACATTTTCAGCCATTACATTAAATATGCTAAAGATATGGTGATGTGATGCAGGTGAACGAACAAATTAACTTTATTTTCAAAGGCTCACAAATTGGACACACATGTTTAGTTTGTCTTTCATTTGGCCTTTCCAAACACTCGTCTTTCAGCAATACATTTTAAATTTATATATTTAGCATTTAATGTTCATATAACAATATACATAATATAAATATCAAATAAAAAAACTCAAAAGCATGTATGGCAAATACATGCATTCAGATATACACACATACAATGTGATGTGGTGATATCATGTAGGTGATGTGGTGATATCATGTAGGTGTTGTGGTGATATCATGTAGGTGTTGTGGTGATGTCATGTAGGTGATGTGGTCATGTCATGTAGGTGATGTGGTAATATCATGTAGATGATGTGGTAATGTCATGTAGATGATGTGGTAATGTCATGTAGATGATGTGGTAATATCATGTAGATGATGTGGTAATGTCATGTAGATGATGTGGTAATATCATGTAGATGATGTGGTGATGTCATGTAGGTGACGTGGTGATATCATGTAGGTGATGTGGTGATATCATGTAGGTGATGTGGTGATATCATGTAGGTGTTGTGGTGATATCATGTAGATGATGTGGTAATGTCATGTAGATGATGTGGTAATGTCATGTAGGTGATGTGGTAATGTCATGTAGGTGATGTGGTGATGTCATGTAGGTGATGTGGTAATGTCATGTAGATGATGTGGTAATATCATGTAGATGATGTGGTAATGTCATGTAGATGATGTGGTGATTTCATGTAGGTGATGTGGTGATGTCATGTAGGTGATGTGGTGATATCATGTAGGTGATGTGGTGATATCATGTAGATGATGTGGTAATGTCATGTAGATGATGTGGTAATGTCATGTAGGTGATGTGGTAATGTCATGTAGGTGATGTGGTAATGTCATGTAGATGATGTGGTAATGTCATGTAGGTGATGTGGTAATGTCATGTAGGTGATGTGGTGATGTCATGTAGATGATGTGGTAATGTCATGTAGATGATGTGGTAATATCATGTAGATGATGTGGTAATGTCATGTAGATGATGTGGTGATATCATGTAGGTGATGTGGTAATATCATGTAGGTGATGTGGTAATGTCATGTAGGTGATGTGGTAATGTCATGTAGGTGATGTGGTGGTGTCATGTAGGTGATGTGGTGATGTCATGTAGGTCAGGGCTGTTCAACTGGCAGCCCAGGGAGACCCAGCAAATGGCCCGCCAGTCATTGCCAGTTGTATTGTATTCATAATCTTCCTACGCTGAAGCTCAGACTTCTGGCTCGTTATGATCTCCCTTTTTCAAAATTATGGCCCATGAGTAAACTTGGCTGAATAGCCCTGATGTAGATGATGTGATGATATGATGTAGATGATATGATGATATAATGTAGATGATTTGATGATATCATGTAGATGATGTATTGATATGATGTAGATGATGTGATGATATGATGTAGATGATGTGATGATATGATGTAGATGATGTGATGATATCATGTAGATGATGTATATGATATGATGTAGATGATGTATATGATATGATTTAGATGATTTAGTTATATGATGTAGGTAATGTGGTGCTATAATATAGATAATGTACTGATATGATTTAGATGATGCAGTGATATGATGTAGATGCTGTAGTGATATGATGTTGATAATGTAGCTATATGATGTAGATAATGTGGTACTATGATGTTGATAATGTAGTGATATGATGTAGATTATGTGATAATATTAGTTTCACGATTATGGTGATAATGGTAATAGCTTAGCAACACACTGTGAACTCGTCCATAATTTGCCTTCGCAAACAAATATTTGTTTCCACAGAAGATTGACTGCCCTCCAGGAGAGAGAGACAGGAGGACATACGTCTCACGCTGGTCACCCATCTGGAGGGGGCACAGTCATTCCAGAGCATCTACGCAAGTTGGACAAAGCTGACAGGGAAATTGCCATGCGACTCGAGAAGTTGAAAGCTGATGGCAAACCAAAAGGTTTGATATATTGGTTACATACCATCATATAAGTTGTTGTACCTATACACCATGATATCAGTTCTTATACCCATACACCATAGAAATATAGATAGAAATTTGCATTAACCATGCCACATTCTTGTAATCTGTTTAGTATTATTGTTAAGGATGTTAAGAGTGTTAAGTACATAACTTCACAGTGCAGATGAATATTGAGACGTCATAATAACAGTCTGAAGATGGCTACCTGTAGGTCGATCAAGTGTGTGAGTGGAGAAGGAAGTTTCAGAATGGCGTTACTTCTGTGACATACTTTTCGTGAACAGGTTTGACATACTTACCCCAGAGTTGATTGCAGCCATTAAAGGCCTCGAACAGAAAACCACAAATTTCTGGACAGACAGGCATGCATCACTATTGCAAACCTTTATTAAATGAATTTCTTTAGGTTTCTCCCTTTACTGATCAGAAAACAGGTCACGGAACTCAGGCGGTCATATTTAAACTTAGATTATGATGTCTTTTGTTAATTTGCACTGTGGTACCATATGCTTAACACTCTTAACATCCTTAACAACAATATTGACAGATTGCAAGACACTGGCAAAATTATTGCAATTTCTATCGCTTATAAGTTTTTCATTTGTAGCCCCTCAGATATCCCTGTTGCATAACAGTGTTTCACAATTTTGTTCCATCTTTATTCTTATCATTTTTTTTATGTCACAATTGTATCAACACACTTTATTCTTGAATTGTTTTTCTATAAATTTGTGTCACAGTCTACACAGTTGTCTGATTCTAGGGGATTATTTATTTGTGTCACAGTGGAGACAGTTGTCTGATTCTAGAGGATTATTTATTTGTGTCACAGTGGAGACAGTTGTCTGATTCTAGGGGATTATTTATTTGTGTCACAGTCTAGACAGTTGTCTGATTCTAGAGGATTATTTATTTGTGTCACAGTGGAGACAGTTGTCTGATTCTAGAGGATTATTTATTTGTGTCACAGTGGAGACAGTTGTCTGATTCTAAGGGATTATTTATTTGTGTCACAGTGGAGACAGTTGTCTGATTCTAGGGGATTATTTATTTGTGTCACAGTGGAGACAGTTGTCTGATTCTAGGGGATTATTTATTTGTGTCACAGTGGAGACAGTTGTCTGATTCTAGGGGATTATTTATTTGTGTCACAGTGGAGACAGTTGTCTGATTCTAAGGGATTATTTATTTGTGTCACAGTGGAGACAGTTGTCTGATTCTAGGGGATTATTTATTTGTGTCACAGTGGAGACAGTTGTCTGATTCTAAGGGATTATTTATTTGTGTCACAGTGGAGACAGTTGTCTGATTCTAGAGGATTATTTATTTGTGTCACAGTCTAGACAGTTGTCTGATTCTAGGGAATTATTTATTTGTGTCACAGTCTAGACAGTTGTCTGATTCTAGAGGATTATTTATTTGTGTCACAGTGGAGACAGTTGTCTGATTCTAAGGGATTATTTATTTGTGTCACAGTGGAGACAGTTGTCTGATTCTAGGGGATTATTTATTTGTGTCACAGTCTAGACAGTTGTCTGATTCTAGAGGATTATTTATTTGTGTCACAGTGGAGACAGTTGTCTGATTCTAAGGGATTATTTATTTGTGTCACAGTGGAGACAGTTGTCTGATTCTAGAGGATTATTTATTTGTGTCACAGTGGAGACAGTTGTCTGATTCTAGAGGATTATTTATTTGTGTCACAGTGGAGACAGTTGTCTGATTCTAGAGGATTATTTATTTGTGTCACAGTGGAGACAGTTGTCTGATTCTAGAGGATTATTTATTTGTGTCACAGTGGAGACAGTTGTCTGATTCTAAGGGATTATTTATTTGTGTCACAGTGGAGACAGTTGTCTGATTCTAGAGGATTATTTATTTGTGTCACAGTGGAGACAGTTGTCTGATTCTAAGGGATTATTTATTTGTGTCACAGTGGAGACAGTTGTCTGATTCTAGGGGATTATTTATTTGTGTCACAGTGGAGACAGTTGTCTGATTCTAGGGGATTATTTATTTGTGTCACAGTGGAGACAGTTGTCTGATTCTAGGGGATTATTTATTTGTGTCACAGTGGAGACAGATGTCTGATTTCAGAAAATTATTTTATCTTGACAGAAAAAGTGACAGATGCTGATCTACAAACCAGGTTGGCCCAGCTGAAAGGTCAACATCATGTGCCTGAAGCGAAGCCTGTGAGTCTCTGACTGTTCACGTGTTTGTTACCTGAGTTTTTTTTTTTTTTACATTGGTGAAAACTTCACTTGTTCTGTGTCTTTCATTTCACAGAGTTTTCCAGTGACATTATATATTATACATTATATATATAGGTGACATTTTATATTCATCATTTTGAGGTCTATGGTAAAGAGTTATCCAAGATTTTAAAATACTAGGAGGGTTTGCTGCACTGAAACCGTAACTTTGTATCTGTGGAGACCTAAACAATGTATACTCAGGGTGGAGAATCAGCAGATGCATTCTGGCTGGGATCAACTTGTAGACTCATAGATCTGTTGGTCATCACTTTTGTAGATTTATAGATCTTTAGGTGGTCACCTTGTAGACTTATAGATCTTTAAGTGGTCACCTTATAGATTTATAGATCTTTTTATGGTCACCTTGTAGTCTTATAGATCTGTAGGTAGTCACCTTGTAGACTTATAGATCTGTAGGTGGTCACCTTGTAGACTTATAGATCTGTAGGTGGTCACCTTGTAGACTTACAGATCTGTAGGTGGTCACCTTGTAGACTTACAGATCTGTAGGTGGTCACCTTGTAGTCTTACAGATCTGTAGGTGGTCACCTTGTAGACTTATAGATCTGTAGCTGGTCACCTTGTAGACTTATAGATCTATAGGTGGTCACCTTGTAGACTTATAGATCTGTAGGTGGTCACCTTGTAGACTTACAGATCTGTAGGTGGTCACCTTGTAGTCTTACAGATCTGTAGGTGGTCACCTTGTAGACTTATAGATCTGTAGATGGTCACCTTGTAGTCTTACAGATCTGTAGGTGGTCACCTTGTAGATATAGATCTGTAGGTGCTCACCTTGTAGTCTTACAGATCTGTAGGTGGTCACCTTGTAGATATAGATCTGTAGGTGGTCACCTTGTAGTCTTACAGATCTGTAGGTGGTCACCTTGTAGATATAGATCTGTAGGTGATCAGCTTGTAGACGTAGGTCTGTATGTAGAGGGTCAACATATAGACATACTAACCTTGCAGTTGTCAACATCAGACTTATCTTGACTTTTAGATGTTAACATACAGGCACATTAAATTGAAACTTGTCAATTTTGTGAACTAAATATAAATAGTTTGTCAATTTGTTACACACAACATTCCGTTGTTTGTCAACTTGTTACACACAACATTCCGTAGTTTGTCAACTTGTTACACACAACATTCTGTAGTTTGTCAGCTTGTTACACACAACATTCCCTAGTTTGTCAGCTTGTTACACACAACATTCCCTAGTTTGTCAACTTGTTACACACAACATTCCCTAGTTTGTCAACTTGTTACACACAACATTCCGTAGTTTGTCAACTTGTTACACACAACATTCCATTCTCACTTACAATATCCTATTTTCAGATATATAAACCAGCTGTCCGCAAGTCAGAAACACAGCAGGTCGATGACCTGATTGATCAGCTGCTGGCCGAGGTGGATATCGACTCTTTAAGACCTGATCCCGCACAGGAAGTGGAAGACAGGCTTGCCAGACTTCGGCAAGCAGATGGTATAGTGTGTGCTTTCATTGTGTGCAGGCGTGTGTATGTGTGTGTGTGTGTGTGTGTGCGCGTGCGTGCATGCTTGTGCATGCATTCTTGCACACATGTGGGTGTGTGCATGGGTTGGTGGGTGGGTGGTAGAGATGTGATATCATTTTTAATAAGTGAAGATACCACAAATTGAAGGCAGCACCAGGCCAGCTGTACCATTATAGGGATGAACATCACAAAGTTTGATAGATATTCAATCATGTTTTACTAACAGCTGCTGTGTTCTCACAAAAGAAAAAAACCCAATTATTTGCGGTCAGAACTGGTATGTTAGAGCAGGCACATGATGTGGTTTTGTACCAACTGCCAGCATTGTGCACCCACAAGACTTTGACGCTAGAGCAACATCACAACCACCTGCTGTCTAATAGCAGAAATAATAGTCAAATAATAATACTTAACTTAGTTTTTGGGGTACCTGTGGGAGGGATAGTACCTCTGTAACCATCACGGCATGTGAGAACTGACTGAGGAGGGTGGTTGTGAGACTGACTACCTCAATCTGTAGATGAAGGTTCTTGTAACCATTACAGCATGTTGTAAGAACTGACTGAGGATGGTGGTTGTGAGACTGACTACCCCAGTCCATAGATGAGGGTTCTTCAATCTTGTTTACACCCATAGATTGGCAAAGTATGAGACATTTGTCACTGACCTGCTGATGGCTGAGGGAGAAGGAAACAGAAGGGAGGTCATCTGCCGTGCCTGCACCTGCTGCTGTTGCTTAGAATATTGTATGAGGTCTCAGTCTCTTCTGCAGTGCAACTCTTATACCACAGCCTGACAGTCACAAGAATAGTCTTTGTTTTTGGACAATAGTAGGCCATACAAATAGTCCTAGTACATCAAAGATTGGATTGTGAAACAATTTCACTAACCTCTAAAGCCCATAACCACACTCAAGGTAAACAGCATTTCATAAATTAAATCCAGGTATAAATGTCTAAAGTTCTCATATAGATAGTACATTGTGGAGGTAAACTGTGAAAGCTACAAGTATACCTAGTCATACAGGTAGATTTGGTTGTAGAGAATGTTGTTAGGCAGGTTGATTTAGCTAGTTGGAAGTATGTTGAATGTAAATACATGAAAGTTAACTAAGGACTTAGTGGCTTTCTGGTGAGCCATAATAGCAGTTACTACAACATCCCTGCTACAGGATGTCCAGAACGTTTGCCACCTTATAGGAATGAGAACTCATATGTCCAGGTACAAGATCTGAAAACCATTTAACCAGCCACTTGTAAGTTATATCTGACACAAGACAAAGTAGGTATTTACAAACTAGCAGCTCACATCTTTTGTTCTTCGGTTGGCAAATGACATGAGTTCCATGAGTCACACCAGTAGTTGAGCTACTGGTATGGTTTCCCATGAGTCACACCAGTAGTTGAGCTACTGGTAAGGTCTCCCATGAGTCACACCAGTAGTTGAGCTACTGGTAAGTCTCTTCCATGAGTCACACCAGTAGTTGGGCTACCGGTAAGGTCTCCCATGAGTCACACCAGTAGTTGAGCTACTGGTAAGGTCTCCCATGAGTCACACCAGTAGTTGGGCTACCGGTAAGGTCTCCCATGAGTCACACCAGTAGTTGGGCTACCGGTAAGGTCTCCCATGAGTCACACCAGTAGTTGAGCTACTGGTAAGGTCTCCCATGAGACACACCAGTAGTTGGGCTACCGGTAAGGTCTTCCCTGAGTCACACCAGTAGTTGAGCTACTGGTAAGGTCTCCCATGAGTCACACCAGTAGTTGAGCTACTGGTAAGGTCTCCCATGAGTCACAAAAGTAGTTGAGCTACTGGTAAGGTCTCCCATGAGTCACACCAGTAGTTGAGCTACTGGTAAGGTCTCCCATGAGTCACAAAAGTAGTTGAGCTACTGGTAAGGTCTCCCATGAGTCACAAAAGTAGTTGTACTACTGGTAAGGTCTCCCATGAGTCACACCAGTAGTTGAGCTACTGGTAAGGTCTCCCATGAGTCACACCAGTTGTTGAGCTACTGGTAAGGTCTCCAGTGTCAGAAAGATCATAGGTTTAATGAATAAATGAATCAAGAATGAACTCACTGCTCTCATTAAATTCCCACACGTGCTCAGTTTCCTTCCACAGTCACCAGTGAATAGTTCCCATTCTAACAGTGCCAGGGTCAGTTTGATTCAAAGTTTCTTGGTTTTTCCTTCAGCGTTGAACCCGGGCCCACCCCTCGCTGAATCTCGCTTATCTATCAGCCTGCTCATTGCCTCACATGCTGGATTGTCCCAGACAAACTGTCCATAGTATGCAGACACAGTAGACTCAGAACATTTGTAGAAAACAGACTGGGGACAGTTGAAGAAAACAAACCTACATCCTTGCAGCAAGACTGGGGACAATTAAAGAAAACAAACCTACATCCTTGCAGCTAGACTGGGGACAATTGAAGAAAACAAACCTACATCCTTGCAGGTAGACTGGGGACAATTAAAGAAAACAAACCTACATCCTTGCAGCTAGACTGGGGACAATTAAAGAAAACAAACCTACATCCTTGCAGCAAGACTGGGGACAATTAAAGAAAACAAACCTACATCCTTGCAGCAAGACTGGGGACAATTAAAGAAAACAAACCTACATCCTTGCAGCAAGACTGGGGACAATTAAAGAAAACAAACCTACATCCTTGCAGCTAGACTGGGGACAATTAAAGAAAACAAACCTACATCCTTGCAGCTAGACTGGGGACAATTAAAGAAAACAAACCTACATCCTTGCAGGTAGACTGGGGACAATTAAAGAAAAGAAACCTACATCCTTGCAGCTAGACTGGGGACAATTAAAGAAAACAAACCTACATCCTTGCAGCTAGACTGGGTACAATTAAAGAAAACAAACCTACATCCTTGCAGGTAGACTGGGGACAATTAAAGAAAACAAACCTACATCCTTGCAGCAAGACTGGGGACAATTAAAGAAAACAAACCTACATCCTTGCAGCAAGACTGGGGACAATTAAAGAAAACAAACCTACATCCTTGCAGCAAGACTGGGGACAATTAAAGAAAACAAACCTACATCCTTGCAGCTAGACTGGGGACAATTAAAGAAAACAAACCTACATCCTTGCAGCAAGACTGGGGACAATTAAAGAAAACAAACCTACATCCTTGCAGCAAGACTGGGGACAATTAAAGAAAACAAACCTACATCCTTGCAGCTAGACTGGGGACAATTAAAGAAAACAAACCTACATCCTTGCAGCTAGACTGGGGACAATTAAAGAAAACAAACCTACATCCTTGCAGCTAGACTGGGGACAATTAAAGAAAACAAACCTACATCCTTGCAGTTAAAGGCTAGTAAAGTAAAGTACAGATCCCTTTTCAGGCCTTTAGTCACATCGGGCGTATGGAAAGAGCACCCATATTTTTACAGGCCAATCAGCACACGGTTGGTCATGTGGCCAGCATTACGCGGCCGTCTTTCCTCCAAGGACATAGATTCTGGTTCCCATTTCAGGCTGGGTCGACCTGCGACACTCGGGTCGACCTGTGACACTCCACACCATGATAAAAATCCACACAGCTAGCAGTGGGTTTGATCGCGGTATGTTGGAATTACGAGTCACACTCACAACGGCTAAGCCATGGACTTGCAGTTGAAGGCTAGATGCAACAAATTAGACAAGAAATGCTTGATATTGAGCCAAAAGTTTGACGAAACAGTGCAACATAGCTTATCACGTAATGGGGATATTTATTGAACCAGCTGATATGGTGCCTGCTGTTGACAATATTGATTTTGTTATTTATAGGAACTAAAGTAGTCATCGATAGCAACAACCTGAATCTGGCTGACAAGGGAGTACACCAAGTCAATGACCTCAATAAGGTCGACAAGATCGGATCTATAGGTCATGGCTGCAGCCCAGATGACAGAAATATTCAAATGGAGAGGGCAGGTAAGGGAGATAATTGAGTATGAAGATTGTTGCATTTTAACAAACTGATGAGTATTGTGTGTGAGTTCATTGCTGCTGTCTGCTGTCTGCTGTCTGGTGTCTGGTGTCTGGTGATAGTGCCTTGGCCTTAAGTTTAACCGTTTCTTGCCTGATCTCCATACACTGGCATATCGTGGACTTCATTGTCACAACTGTCATATCAACTACTGATGACAGTTCAGGCATACCTCAGTGTTACCATTCATGAAGCTATTTCTTCTGGTGCACTGCTGTCTGGTGATGATGTCTGGTTTCATACGTCAGTGTTACCATTCATGAGTCTGTTTCTAGCACTGGGGTGATGATTCTGCTGCATACCCCAGTGTTGTTGCCTGGTTTCTGGTGTCTGGTGAGGTGATAGTGTTTCTTGCATGATCCAGTCAGATTTTGGCATGGACTTCATTGTCACAACTGTCATATCAACTACTGATGACAGTTCAGGCATACCTCAGTGTTACCATTCATGAGGCTATTTCTAGCACGGGTGATGATTCTGGCATACCTCAGTGTTACCATTCATGAGGGTGTTTCTAGCACGGGTGATGATTCTGGCATACCCCAGTGTTACCATTTATGAGGGTGTTTCTAGCACCAGTGATGATTCTGGCATACCTTAATGTTTTCATTCATGAGGGTGTTTCTAGAGTGATGATTTTCTAGCAATGTGATCATGAGGGTGTTCTGGCATATTCTGGCATACCCAAGTGTTACCATTCATGAGAGTGTTTCTAGTACCGGTGATGATTCTGGCATACTCCAGTGTTACCATTTATGAGGGTGTTTCTAGCACCAGTGATGATTCTGGCATACCTTAATGTTTTCATTCATGAGGGTGTTTCTAGCACCGGTGATGATTCTGGCATACCTTAATGTTACCATTTATGAGAGTGTTTCTAGTACCGGCTTCATGTTTTTTTCTGCCATCACATCGGAACATTGTAACATGAAAAAAACTGGCAAGTTGAGCTGACACTTGGCTGACAGATTCAGGTAACATCCTTTTGACATTACTAGTGAAGCCTTTAAATGATTTCTATGCATTTCAGCAGTTTACATCATTATGGTGTGTCTGATATCCAGGTAACTTCATGAAAAATAAACAAAGTTTAAAGCAAAATGTTCTCCTTGAAAATTTGAACAAAGAAGACACAAATAATAAATTCCACAATGAATTGCCTGGCATATTTCACTGTATCTCATCAGGTACATACTACAGTAACAATTACATCAATGAAGCAAATAAGTGAATCCTTTATAAGTTTATAACCCCTGAACTTTGTAAACAAAAAGACATGATTCTGACACTGCAGCTGCCCTGGTAAAACAGACAGTCATGTTAGATTGTTGTTAAATTTGTATTTCAGTTATAAAGGATTCACTTATTTGCTTCATTTGTGTAAATGTTACTGTAGTAGCACAAGATACAGTGAAATATACAATTTATTGTTTTTGTCTTCTTTACTCAAAGTAAAGTTTGTTTGTTCATTCATTTATAACTGTTGTGAAGTCTTTATTCTCTGATCTTACATATTTGCACCTCCTTTGCTTCTTTGTTAGTGTGGCTTGTTCTATGTGAGATTTTCTTCTATTATTTCTTCCAGGATGTTTCCTTAGCTAGCTCTAGAATTGTATTTTAATTTTACAGGAGAAGGACATTTCAGGTTTAATCTGCTGGGTCCACTCTTTTCAGCTATTTACCATGTGGTTTGGTCATGTTTACTCTGCTGGGTCCACCCTTTTTAGCTATATGCCGCGTGGTTTGGTCATGTTTACTCTGCTGGGTCCACCCTTTTCAGCTATATACCGCGTGGTTTGGTCATGTTTACTCTGCTGGGTCCACTCTTTTCAGCTATATACCGTGTGGTTTGGTCATGTTTACTCTGCTGGGCTCACTCTTTTCAGCTATATATCATGTGGTTTGGTCATGTTTACTCTGCTGGGTCCACCTTTTTCAGCTATATACCTTTTTTGGTCAGCTATCTGCTGGGCTCACTCTTTCTATATACCATGTGGTTTTGGTCATGGGTCCACCCTTTTTAGCTATATACTCTGCTGGGTCCACCTTTTTCAGCTATATACCTTGTGGTTTGGTCATGTTTACTCTGCTGGGCTCACTCTTTCAGCTATATACCTTGTGGTTTGGTCATGTTTACTCTGCTGGGTCCACCCTTTTTAGCTATATACCATGTGGTTTGGTCATGTTTACTCTGCTGGGTCCACCCTTTTTAGCTATATACCATGTGGTTTGGTCATGTTTACTCTGCTGGGTCCACCCTTTTTAGCTATATACCGTGTGGTTTGGTCATGTTGTTGGTGTCTTTTTTTCTTTTGCTTAAAATGGCTGCATGTCCCTTCTCTCACTTTTGATTGTGTTCCTGCAAGGCTGAGCCTATCTGCTTTCTGATTGCGTGGATTTCTCCATTGTGTGTTATTTATTTTATATTGTTGTTTATGTTGTTGTGTATGTTGTTCATATTAAATTATTGTGTGTATACATATTATTCATATTCCATTGTTGTGTATGTTGTTTATATTACATTGTTGTGTATAATATTGTTACAGGAGCAGCTGCAGCGGCTGAAAGTGAACTGGATCTGGAGGAGATTCAGCGACTGATGTCCCAGGCAGCTAA
Organism: Candidula unifasciata; assembly: GCA_905116865.2. Classification (NCBI taxonomy): domain Eukaryota; kingdom Metazoa; phylum Mollusca; class Gastropoda; order Stylommatophora; family Geomitridae; genus Candidula; species Candidula unifasciata. The sequence goes on from CAJHNH020002535.1 coordinate 219,233, forward strand.
AGAGATTGAGCTGGATGCTCAGAGAGTCCTGAAAGGTTTGCAGCAGGACAAAGTCTTGATGGATAAGCTGAAGGAGCTTCAGAAACAACAAGCTGACAAGTCTTCCATTGGTGAGTGTAGCACATTAGTTGTAGCGGGCGGTGAAAATAGAAACAACCTAGAAGTGACTATTTAAAGTTTCAGGCTCGTGAAAACAGACCTGGAAAACATCATGAAAAAGCTTGACATTTGATTTTGCTTGCTGTCACACAAAGAGTACCTGGAATTTTGATCTTCAAAAACATAAGACAACAGAACAAAGCAACACAACAGAACAACATAATAGAACAAGACAACAGCAGAACAACAAAACAACACAGCAGAACAACACAACAAAACAAGACAGCAGAACAACAAAACAATACAATAGAACAGAACAACACAACAGAACTAGACAGCAGAACAAAACAGAACAAGACAGCAGCATAACACAAGGAAGAAAATGAAAGCCTTATGATCTCGGTGTCCTGTGTTTTTTTATTGTAATTTTGTCAAGCTGGCACCTTGGGCAAGCAGAAGAAGCAGAAGACACAATTGGACATGTTTGTCACTGACTCACAGAGCATGCTGAGAACAGTGGAGACAGGCATGTTCCGTGAAGAGTGGCAAGCATCACTTCAGAGGTCCTGGGTAGTTAGCGCCGTTTGGATATTTACTCCAGGTCATGCTGGCATGTTGGGACATGTGCAGGTTACTGGTTCCATGGGAATTGCAACTCTTTGCTGCTAAAGATGGGGACAGAGCGCTTATGTCCCTAGTGCTGTGATGTGGATTCTTTATTCAATATTCAACACAGATATTGGTTTGCCATTCCCTGACTCTTGGTGAATGTTTGTACACAGATATTGGTTTGCCATTCCCTGACTCTTGGTGAATGTTTGTACACAGATATTGGTTTGCCATTCCCTGACTCTTGGTGAATGTTTGTACACAGATATTGGTTTGCCATTCCCTGACTCTTGGTGAATGTTTGTACACAGATATTGGTTTGCCATTCCCTGACTCTTGGTGAATGTTTGTACACAGATATTGGTTTGCCATCCTTGACTCTTGGTGAATGTTTGTACACAGATTTTGGTTTGCTATTCCCTGACCCTTGGTTAATGTTTGTACACAGATAATGGTTTGCCATTCCCTGACTCTTGGAGAGTGTTTGTACACAGACATTGGTTTGTCATTCTTGGACTCTTGGAGAATGTGTGTACACAGACATTGGTTTGTCATCCTTGGACTCTTGGAGAATGTGTGTACACAGACATTGGTTTGTCATCCTTGGACTCATGGAGAATGTGTGTACACAGACATTGGTTTGTCATCCTTGGACTCTTGGAGAATGTCTGTACACAGAGATTGGTTTGCCCCCCTTAGAGTCTTAGAGGATATGTGTACACATTTGCCATGCCCTGACTCTTCGACAGTGATTATATAACCAATGACTCTCTTACTATTCCCAGATTCGGACACTGTGGACTCTGACGCTGACAACACTGCTCAGACTGCCGGCGCTGCAGGCATGGTTGATGTCAGTGATGATGAGGATGATGCAGATAAAGATTCTGCCAAGAAAATTGTTCAACAGTGCTTGGATGAGGTGAAAATTGATGCAGCCGTTGAGAAGGCAGACAATAATACTGAGTTGTCCAGCAAACAGAAACACAAAGGGAAGAAGTTGAAGCGTAAAGAGAACTCAACCTCTGCCTCAGCTGAACTGAAACCTTCAAACTTGGAGGTATTGTGGTTGTTGCTGGCCCCTAAATTTTCAGCTGGTACTTCATTGCTTGATTTCCATCCTTTATGTTTCCATCTACCTCTCTTTTCCTTCTCATCTGTGAAATGTATATCCTTCAGCAACAGTAGTGAAACAGGTAAGTAAAGGACCCTTGTTCAGGCTTATTAGGCATATAGGGCTAGACCTTTTTTTATAGACCAATCAGCACTTGGTGGGTGATGTGGTCACATCACGCTGGCCGCCTTTGCTTCCCAGGACCACCTGGGACCCACTCAAGGCTGGATCCACCTGAGACCCACTCAAGGCTGGATCCACTTGGGACCCACTCAAGGCTGGATCCACCTGGGAGCCACTCAAGGCTGGATCCACCTGGGAGCCACTCAAGGCTGGATCCACCTGGGACCCACTCAAGGCTGGATCCACCTGGGAGCCACTCAAGGCTGGGTCCACCTGTTACCCACTCAAGGTTGGGTCCACCTGGGACCCACTCAAGGCTGGATCCACCTGAGAGCCAAGGTCAGTTTTTGAAGAAAGCCCTGTTTTGCCAGGACTTGATTCCATGACCTTCTGATCCACAGGTAAGCATCTATCCGCTGCACCACAACGACTCCCATAATGTGTTTTCTTATGTCTTTTTAGACTTCCTTTGTCCGTGTTTTGTATCCCTGGTTTTATTCGGTTTTTTTTTTTGGCCTTCCTGTTTCTTGCATAATGTTCCTTTTCTTTTCCGTATTGTTTAAGTTTATCCCTTCATGTTCCTGTCATCTTGTTCTTCCTTCATATTTCTTCCTTCATGTTCTTTCTTTCATGTTCCCCCCTTTATGTTCCTACTTTCATGTTCCTTCCATTTTCCTCCCTTCATGTTCTTCCTTAAAGTTTTTTCCTTAATGTTATTTCTTTTGTGTCTTCCTCCTTCCATGTTCCTTTTTTTCCTATTCCTTCCATGTTTCTCACATCTTGTTCCTCTTTCATGTTCTTTCTTTGTGTTCTCTTTCCTGTTCCTCCCTTTATGTTCTGTCCTTCATATTTCTCCTTTGATATTCCTCCCTTTATTTCCCTTCTTTCATATTTCTTCTGTGATGTTCATGTCCTTATATTCCTCACTACTTGTTCGTCTCTTCATGTTGATTCTTTTGTATACACCCAAAACAAAACAAAGAAAGGCATGTTTAGATCATGTTTAAACGCTTAAAAAAACTACAAACACACTTCTCCTGTAAGAGATAACACTGGCCCCAGGACTGGGAAAACATCAGTCAGTATTCGCACCCTTGAGCCTTTGGATGTGTTTTGTCAGCAAATAATTGTTAAAACAAAGGCAGGTCAGAACAAACATGTGACATCCTACTGCGTACGCTTAAAGTTTTGATTTTGTCATAAACATTTGTGCCTGTCAAAAGAAAAACGTTTAAAAAAAATATGAACATTTAACATCATTGGGAAAAAGGATTTAGTGTTTGTAAAGGATGTTGATTAACATTAGAGAAAGTCCTTCAGAGTAGCAGTTTATCTGCCTGAGAAACACAGAACCAACAGTCTGCATACAGATGAGCCTAATCTGTAAAAGGATGTTCACCTAGAACTCCAGTTTTGAAACAAGTTCAAAGTCCAGAAGAGGACAAAAAACCCTCAGAGTTTTCTTACAGCCAGGCATTCAAAGAAGAAGGTTAGTGAAGGAAAGATACAGGAAGGTAGAACATGTCAAGGAAGAAAATATAAGGCAAGAGAAACAGACGAAGACAAAGATTACATGGAAGGCTTACATGGCTGGATAAGACACATTGAAAACAAAAAACACAGCAACACTTCATTAACATATTAGATGATTGAGGATTGGACAGTCGTGATCAGACACGTATCTGAACTAGCTGATCTTGATTAACCCAGATTTGATGATCGCACCTCTTTCTCTATCTTTACCCAAAGTAATATTTGAATTTCTAATCTTATTTATAAACCTAACCATCTGACAGCCGCCATCCAAGGCAGAGCTGGCAGACAGTGACTATGATGACCCAGACGAACTTCCCTACTGTTGTATTTGTACAGAGGACGCCACTGTCCGCTGTCGAGACTGTGATCTGGACCTGTACTGCCAGAGATGTTTCAAGTAAGACATTGGTGTGAAGTTATCTTGCTTTAAAGTCTGGTCTCAAGTTAGTGTGCTTTAGTTGAAAGTTTAATGAATGCATTTGATTATTACATTGGGCTGGCTTTAGTATGAAGCTGGCTTTTTGTTATAGTTTCAAGTTGAATGGATTTGATTTTTACATTGGTATAAAGTTGGCTTTTCTTATAGTTTCAAGTTGAATGGATTTGATTTTTACATTGGTATAAAGTTGGCTTTTCTTATAGTTTCAAGTTGAATGGATTTGATTTTTACATTGGTATAAAGTTGGCTTTTCTTATAGTTTCAAGTTGAATGGATTTGATTTTTACATTGGTATAAAGTTGGCTTTTCTTATAGTTTCAAGTTGAATGGATTTGATTTTTACATTGGGATAAAGTTGGCTTTTCTTATAGTTTCAAGTTGAATGGATTTGATTTTTACATTGGTATAAAGTTGGCTTTTCTTATAGTTTCAAGTTGGGTTTGCTCTGGTTTAAAGGAATATTTTCATTGTATTTGGAGATTCCATAATTTGATGTCACAGACAAGCCAGGAATCTGTTTCATGATAATGTGCACTTCATTCACTTGGTTCTAATCATTTTCATTGTCAGCGACTGTAAAGTCTGGCAGAAAGTTCTGCTTGTTTATTCACCTCTGGTCTTGAGAACCTGAGTTGTGAAATAAGGAAAATAATCTAACTGTTCACAGCTATAACTAATATCCACAATTATAACATTAGAAAACAGTTCAGGTATCCAAAATAACATATGGATATCCACAGTTGTGATCAGACAATAATTTGTTTATCCATATGAGTGATCCGGGACAGTTATTGATAGAATTTGTATTTTAATTTGGTTTCCCCAGGGGCTGCCATGAAGAGATGGAGATCACAGATCATCGAACTGTTCCCTACACACCACCTAAAGGCTACAGATAACTGGCCAGCTGCTGTGCCTCACTGCACATCTTCCCAGAGAGTTCAGCTTGTCTGAGGATACATCAGAACCTCTCCAGTCTCCACCTGGCTGCTACCACACATTGTGCTGTATCCACCTGGCTGCTACCACACATTGTGCTGTATCCACCTGGCTGCTACCACACATTGTGCTGTATCCACCTGGCTGCTACCACACATTGTGCTGTATCCACCTGGCTGCTACCACACATTGTGCTGTATCCATCTGGCTGCTACCACACATTGTGCTGTATCCACATGGCTGCTACTACACATTGTGCTGTATCCACCTGGCTGCTACCACCATTGTGCTGTATCCACCTGGCTGCTACCACACATTGTGCTGTATCCATCTGGCTGCTACTACACATTGTGCTGTATCCACCTGGCTGCTACCACACATTGTGCTGTATCCATCTGACTGCTACCACACATTGTGCTTTAGTTTACCATCAGAGAGCTGTGACCTTTTTTTAAATTTATTTTGTCTATATGTTAAATTTTTCTACAGCAACTTTGTAATTGTAATCTTGTCTGTGTTGTCTTGAATTGTAAACCTACAGCCATTTAAGGTAAATCTGAGTTACAGTGTTCAGTTGACAAATGGAAGGAAATTCAAAATGCTGGGGATTTAAAAGTCCAATTTACTTCAGATTAAGTGACTTTATGTTGTTTGGATTAAATGATAATTGTATTATTTCTAAAATGTTCTTAAGAAATGTTGTGATCATGCTTTATTGTTTGGCGTTGATGTTATTTCTGGTTTGTTTGGGATCAGAATTGTATATTCTTGTCAGTTACATTGGCTTTTTCTGATGTCATATCTCAGTATCCTGGTGTGGCTCCATGGTGGTGGTGGGGGGGGGGGGGGGGGGGGGGGGGGGGGGGGGGGGGGGGGGGGGGTTGGAATAGATCTCATATGAGGCGACTAATTAGGAGTTCACTACAATCAGATATGTTGGGACAAAAAGGTGCAGATATCGCAGCTTAGCTATAAGTCTCAACCATCCTCTTTGGGCAAATATAGAAGAAGAAATCAAAGTATTACCTGGCTGTGTTTTTGATTGGGATTTGTGGTAGTGCAGGAGCTAGCACTTTAGCCTGCCCACTGGGAGTCGGTAGGTTCAAATCCACATTTAGACGAGGAACATAATTAAAATGACCCTGGCCTTAAGGTCAACCTACCCTTAATAGACAGAAATAAACAAATGGGCAACCCATGCGCTTGTAGACAGATTATATATAATACAGAAAAAGTCATGTGTTGATCAGTGTAACAGAAAGAAGTAGAAAGTTATTTGTTTGTTTGTTTTAGTATCCAGAAGCCGTGAGTTGTTAACCCTTAGGCTCGGTATTATGGATGTCGCAACCTTTCGGCCTTGATTCCATTGTAAATACCATGAATCTGGGAGAAAATGTGGCTTTCCTGCCTACCCCCGGGATTGAATCCAGACCACAAGGAGTTTGTCACCCGGTCTCCTCGCAATCCGGTTTAGCCAACTACGCAAGTAGAAAGTTAGAAGGACACACTAGAATTTACTAAACAGTTTGAGATTTCAACATCCAACATCATGGCTCATGGATAGTAACCCATATGTGCTCCATTCTTCTTCTTACTCCAAGTTTGAGTCTGAAGAAGCTCAGCACAATGCACATACTCTGTAGCACTGTCGAGGATCCTGAAATACTTTGGGTAGATTTTTAACTCCAAATTTTGCCTGGGCAGCGCCGTTAGGCTACTATTTACGATTTCCAACTTCCAAGGGATTTTTTACGTGTGCAACACGGGCGTCCAATCTCACTACCCAGAGACCAGGGGGAATTACTAGAAGTCCAAGTCCATGTGAAAAAAATCTCAGCGCTTGACGGGGATTGAACCCGGAACCTCTCTCACTCGAGGCGGACACCATGCCTCAAGACCATGGAACTCCCTCAGTTTACAAAACAGCAATTGTTTTTTGTTGTCTTATGTGTTCATCTATCTGTCTGCTTCCTTTTGTGAGTGCCAATCAATTCCTGGTTACCCTCAACAGGACTTGGATGTAAATGTGTCTGGCAGGATTTGGCCTCACCATTCATCAAGTGCTTATTGTCTATATTGTGGTTTTGCTAGTTAGTGAGCTACTGTCATCTGTCTGTGGTTTTGCTAGTTAGTGAGCTACTGTCATCTGTCTGTGGTTTTGCAAGTTAGTGAGCTACTGTCATCTGTCTGTGGTTTTGCTAGTTAGTGAGCTACTGTCTGTGGTTTTGCTAGTTAGTGAGCTACTGTCATCTGTCTGTGGTTTTGCTAGTTAGTGAGCTACTGTCATCTGTCTGTGGTTTTGCTAGTTAGTGAGTTACTGTCATCTGTCTGTGGTTTTGCTAGTTAGTGAGCTACTGTCATCTGTCTCTGGTTTTGCTAGTTAGTGAGCTACTGTCATCTGTCTGTGGTTTTGCTAGTTAGTAAGCTACTGTCATCTGTCTGTGGTTTTGCTAGTTAGTGAGCTACTGTCATCTGTCTGTGATATCGAACTCATGTAGTATGATATCAGACACATGTATTATGATATCAGACACATGTATTATGATATCAGACACATGTATATGATATCAGACACATGTAATATGATATCAGACACATGTAATATGATATCAGACACATGTAATATGATATCAGACACATGTAATATGATATCAGACACATGTAATATGATATCAGACACATGTATTATGATATCAGACACATGTAATATGATATCAGACACATGTAATATGATATCAGACACATGTATTATGATATCAGACACATGTAATATGATATCAGACACATGTAATATGATATCAGACACATGTAATATGATATCAGACACATGTATTATGATATCAGACACATGTATTATGATATCAGACACATGTATTATGATATCAGACACATGTATTATGATATCAGACACATGCATTATGATATGAGACACATGTAATATGATATCAGACACATGCATTATGATATCAGACACATGTAATATGATATCACACATGTAATATGATATCAGACACATGTAATATGATATCAGACACATGTAATATGATATCAGACACATGTAATATGATATCAGACACATGTAATATGATATCAGACACATGTAATATGATATCAGACACATGTAATATGATATCAGACACATGTAATATGATATCAGACACATGTAATATGATATCAGACACATGTAATATGATATCAGACACATGTAATATGATATCAGACACATGCATTTTCATATCAGACACATGCATTTTCATATCAGACATATTTGTAATGATATCAGACACATGCTTTGTGAGTCAGAAGTCATATCACATTCTTTATTGCAAAGATTGGTCTGTGTGTTCTTGTACCTAGCTCTGCTATATTTGACCTTTCTTAGACTAATAATATAGTGGTGTCGTGGTCCCCCTCCCTCCCCCCTGAATATTTAGTATCTCTATACAGATGTCTCCCACGTTGTCTTTCTGTTATCATTCCATGGAACATGTGTGGCATATGACCAGGGCTTGGCAAGAATCTGTGGACCCATATCACATAAGCATACGACGTGTGACGTGATCAACCACACCAGTACACAAAACACAAGCTCTAGGTGCCAGGACCACTGAACACACGCTCTACGTGCCAGCCAGGACCACTGGCCACAAGCTCTAGGTGCCAGGACCACTGACCACAAGCTCTATGTGCCAGGACCACTGGCCACAAGCTCTAGGTGCCAGGACCACTGACCACAAGCTCTAGGTGCCCCAACTTGCGGACAGGACCACATAACACAAGCTCTAGGTGCCAGGACCACATAGCAGAAGCTCTAGGTGCCCCACCTTGCAGACAGGACCACTGACCACAAGCTCTAGTTGCCCCAACTTGTGGACAGGACTACAGAACACAAGCTCTAGGTGCCCTAACTTGCGGACAGGACAGATAAACTACAACATATACTTGCACATACGCACATGTACCACAGTAGGCACTAGAGTCTGGGAGCCTCAGTTTCCATGAGGCCTCACCTCCACATTTATTTTAAGGGAGCTGAGTCCTCCCCCCTCCCCCGCCTCTCTAATCTAAATTGCAAGTTTCTGTATACGTTATATATGATTTCATACATAATTATATATGTTTGCATTTAAGTCCATTATTATTTTTATTATTATTACTACGCTCTTTAACTAGGTGTGATAGCGGGAAGAAAGAAAGAGGTAAATAGAAGAAGAAAGCTAGAGAGAGAAGAAAGTTGTGATGATTAGAACAAAAGTCATAGTAGTTCCCCACTAAACAACAAAAACAGAAAAGTAAAGAAAAGACAGGGGTTCTTCTCCGCAGAGATCCCAGATATTTCACCGAAACCCTAACTATGGATATCTACATGGTAACGTTACATGACGTCGACCTAAACATGGGTACACACACCTAGACTTAGACAACCAGAGACTACAGATTCTAAATTAAGTCAAGCAAATGAATTATGATCACATTAAACAGTTTATTTTACTCAACATTACATCAGCGTGGTCAACAAATAACGACATTAACGACCACGTGCTGGAACAAAACCTCAAATATACAGCGATCTACCATCTAACTTTTTCTTGGCAAGAATACAAATGAAAATTATTATTAAATCTAACCAAAGGAACGTACCCTGAACCGAGCCAGTCTAGCGCCACCCAGCCATTCCGATCTGACACACCTGTGCATTGCGACCAAGTGCAGTCGACAACGACAACAGGGCGTTTTGACCGTAACAAGCCGGAGCGACCACCAGATAGGAGAAGGGCAAATAAAAATCAGACGGCCGTTTAAATACCCCATGGGCTGCTTTTTCCCCATCTTCCGTCCAACTCTATTAGTTAGTTCCGGTGGCCTTTTAACCATTTAAAAACCAGAATAAATCTAAGATCTTTAATTTGCTGTACTGTAGCCTTTGTCGCTTCCACCCTATTACATAGGATTAGCCCACTGATGTCCACTCCTTCGTCTATAAAAATGTATAATGCTGCCCCCAGTCTAACGACTACCCCCGCATATTTTCTTAGAGTCGGCGGGCAACACTGCATGACACGCACACAACGTGGCAATCCTGTTGTGATTAAACCAGGCCAGTCACGAAGTTCCAAGTGTGGCCTTGAATCATCCCTGTCCATGACCTTTCACCTCTGCCCATCTCTACTTGGTCCTAGACCACCGTTCAGACATTCCGTGCACGCCCCACCAAAGTTAAGATAACGTTGTCTGGAATTCACAGGATTCCTCTTTTGGTTATTTTCTCCTCCGTTCATTGTTTATTCCCTGCTTGCTTGATTACTTTCTCCTCTCCTACTGTTTCTATGGAGCACCGTTCTCACATTGATCACTATTGTTAGTGAGTACTGTGAAAACCGGTTCGTACATACAGCGTGCATTCAAGTAAGGAAAAAAAGAAAGTGTTCGGACTAAGAACACACAGTGTGCCTACATCTCATCCACTGGGCTACAGTACACCTACATCTCATCCAATGGGCTACAGTACACCTGCATCTCATCCAATGGGCTACAGTACACCTACATCTAATTTACCGGCCTACAGTACACCTACATCTAATCCACTGGGCTACAGTACACCTACATCTCATCCACTGGCCTACAGTACACCTATATCTAATCCATTGGGCTACAGTACACCTACATCTAATCCACCAGCCTACAGTACACCTACATCTCATCCACTGGGCTACAGTACACCTACATCTCATCCACTGGGCTACAGTACACGTACATCTTATTCACTGGCCTATAGTACACCTGCATCTCATCCACTCGGCTACAGTACACCTACATGTCATCCACTCGGCTACAGTACACCTACATCTCATTCACTCGGCTACAGTACACCTACATGTCATCCAATGGGCTACAGTACACCTACATCTAATCCACTGGCCTATAGTACACCTACATCTCATTCACTGGGCTACAGTACACCTACATCACATCTAGTGAGTTACAGTACGCCTACATCTCATCCACTGGGCTACAGTACACTTACAGCTCATCTACTGGGCTACAGTACACTTACAGCTCATCCACTGGGCTACAGTACACTTACAGCTCATCTACTGGGCTACAGTACACTTACAGCTCATCTACTGGGCTACAGTACACTTACAGCTCATCTACTGAGCTACAGTACACTTACAGCTCATCCACTGGGCTACAGTACACTTACAGCTCATCTACTGGGCTACAGTACACTTACAGCTCATCTACTGGGCTACAGTACACCTATATCTCATCCAATGGGCTACAGTTCGCCTACATCTAATCCACTGGCCTACAGTACACCTACATCTAATCCACTGACCTATAGTACACCTAATCTCACCCACAGCGCTACAGTACACCTACATCTTATTCACTGGGCTACAGTACACCTACATCTAATCCATCAGCCTACAGTACACCTACATCTAATCCACTGGGCTACAGTACACTTACATCTAATCCACTGGGCTACAGTACACCTACATCTCATCCACTGGGCTACAGTACACCTACATCTCATCCACTGGGTTACAGTACACCTACATCTCATCCACTGGCTTACAGTACACCTGCATCTTATCCACTGGGTTACAGTACGCCAACATCTCATCCACTGGGCTACAGTACACCTGCATGTAATCCACTGGGTTACAGTATGCCAAAATCTAATTCACTGACCTACAGTACACCTACATCTAATCCACTGGGCTACAGTACACTTACATTTATTACACTGGCCTACAGTACACCTACATCTAATCCACTGGGCTACAGTACACCTACATCTCATCCATTGGCCTACAGTACACCTACATCTAATCCATTGGCCTACAGTACACCTACATCTAATCTACTGGGTTACAGTACCACTACATCTAATGCACTGGGCTACAGTACACCCACATCTCATATACTGGGTTACAGTACACCTACATCTCATCCACTGGGCTACAGTACACCTACATCTCATATACTGGGCTACAGTACACCTACATCTCATCCACTGGGCTTCAGTACACCTTCCGTTGGTTTGAGAATGGGCTGTACACACATGCCTTAATTGTAACCCACTCACAGAACATTTGGAGAAAAATGAAGATCGCTATGCTCGATGAAGCGAAATATCGCTTTAGAGATCCCGGTTAGTTTGCATTCTTTGGATATGTTCCCTATGAAATGCTGGTGTTTTAGGAAATGAACAGTCAGACTGGCTGGATCTGCACAACTTATTATTGAGTTAGATTGAGCTAGATATCGCAGGAGCCTTCTGGGAGCGAGTGAACAGTGCGGAAGCACAGATGGATCAACATGTTCTGAAGGTACAGCGAAGGTGTGAACAGTGCGGAAGCACAGATGGATCAACATGTTCTGAAGGTACAGCGAAGGTGTGAACAGTGCGGAAGCACAGATGGATCAACATGTTCTGAAGGTACAGCGAAGGTGTGAACAGTGCGGAAGCACAGATGGATCAACATGTTCTGAAGGTACAGAGAAGGTGTGAACAGTGCGGAAGCACAGATGGATCAACATGTTCTGAAGGTACAGCGAAGGTGTGAACAGTGCGGAAGCACAGATGGATCAACATGTTCTGAAGGTACAGCGAAGGTGTGAACAGTGCGGAAGCACAGATGGATCAACATGTTCTGAAGGTACAGCGAAGGTGTGAACAGTGCGGAAGCACAGATGGATCAACATGTTCTGAAGGTACAGAGAAGGTGTGAACAGTGCGGAAGCACAGATGGATCAACATGTTCTGAAGGTACAGCGAAGGTGTGAACAGTGCGGAAGCACAGATGGATCAACATGTTCTGAAGGTACAGCGAAGGTGTGAACAGTGCGGAAGCACAGATGGATCAACATGTTCTGAAGGTACTGCGAAGGTGTGAACAGTGCGGAAGCACAGATGGATCAACATGTTCTGAAGGTACTGCGAAGGTGTGAACAGTGCGGAAGCACAGATGGATCAACATGTTCTGAAGCTACAGCGAAGGTGTGACCAGGGGAGACAAGGGGATCTGGTCGACGATCATCACTTATTCTCTCTGGTCGACGATCATCACTTATTCTCTCTGGTCGACGATCATCTCTCTTGGGATCTGGTCGCTTCTCATTACTCGGGGAATCTGGTCGCCGATCATCACCCAGAGATCGGGTCGATGATCATCAGTCAAGGGGTCTAGTCGACCAACAACACTCAGGGGATTTGGTCGATGATCATCACTCAAGGAAAAGGGGAGAAGGATATACAATCAGACTGCTACTGGTACCTCTGTAATTTAAACGCTGAACCTGCCGCTGAAGATCTAGACGGGGTGTTTATGGGAATGTCCCAAGTGCTGTGATGTCGATTCCTAATTGAACATGATACAATTATGTCTTTTGGTATATCTGAACGTTTAAAATAACACTAAAAATTCCTGACAACACTAAACATTCCTGACAACACTAAACATTCCTGACAACACTAAACATTCTAGACAACACTGAACATTCCTGACAACACTGAACATTCTAGACAACACTGAACATTCCTGACAACACTAAACATTCTAGACAACACTAAACATTCCTGACAACACTAAACATTCCTGACAACACTAAACATTCTAGACAAAACTGAACATTCCTGACAACACTAAACATTCTAGACAACACTGAACATTCCGGAAAACACTGAACATTCGGAAAACACTGAACATTCTGGAAAACACCGAACATTCCTGACAACACTGAACATTCCTGACAACACTGAACATTCCGGACAAAACAAAACATTCCGGACAACACTAAAAATTCCCGACAACACTGAACATTCCGGACAACACTAAACATTTCGGACAACACTGAACATTCCGGACAACACAGACCACAAACTCGACATAGCACTAAGACGTGCACGTCTCGAAAGGTCATGGCTGTATGCAGTTAGAAAACAGAAAGACAGACAATCAATCACTCTAGTTGTTGTTGCCACTGATTCAGCACTTCTGGCAGAGTTACGGTCCTTGTGCTCTAAGCTTTATACCACAGCTGTGTGTTGACGAACCTACAAGATTCAGCTGCTTCTACTCAAATATTTAACAACCAAGGAAACTGTTTTTCTCACGCCAACAAGCAGCCAGCACAGGTCAATCACGGTGGGATGTTTCCTAGTTATGCCGACAACAGATTTTCAGGAGTTTGCTCTATTAAGATTATGGAGGGGGACATGGGTGCAGCTGTAATAGACGGTAGCGGAGAAGGAAAGGAAGAAAAGAAGTGAGAAAAAAAAAGGGTGTGAGGGATGGGGGAGGGGAGGAGAAGATGAATGAGCGTTGTCTGCTGTGTCTGCAGTTAAAATACAGACCACCAACTCAAGTGTGAACAAGACAAGAGAACTGTGCCACAACTAGGTGACTGTGCCACAACTAGGTAACTGTGCCACAACTAGGTGACTGTACCACAACTAGGTGACTGTGCCACAACTAGGTGACTGTGCCACAACTAGGTGACTGTGCCACAACTAGGTGTCTGTGCCACAACTAGGTGTCTGTGCCACAACTAGGTAACTGTGCCACAACTAGGTGACTGTGCCACAACTAGGTGACTGTGCCACAACTAGGAGACTGTGCCACAACTAGGTGACTGTGCCACAACTAGGTGACTGTGCCACAACTAGGTAACTGTGCCACAAATAGGTGACTGTGCCACAACTAGGTAACTGTGCCACAACTAGGTGACTGTGCCACAACTAGGTGACTGTGCCACAACTAGGTAACTGTGCCACAACTAGGTGACTGTGCCACAACTAGGTGACTGTGCCACAACTAGGTGACTGTGCCACAACTAGGTAACTGTGCCACAACTAGGTAACTGTGCCACAACTAGGTGTCTGTGCCACAACTAGGTGACTGTGCCACAACTAGGAGACTGTGCCACAACTAGGTGACTGTGCCACAACTAGGTGACTGTGCCACAACTAGGTGTCTGTGCCACAACTAGGTGACTGTGCCACAACTATGTGACTGTGCCACAACTAGGTGACTGTGCCACAACTAGGTAACTGTGCCACAACTAGGTGACTGTGCCACAACTAGGTAACTGTGCCACAACTAGGTAACTGTGCCACAACTAGGTAACTGTGCCAGAACTAGGTGACTGTGCCACAACTAGGTAACTGTGCCACAACTAGGTGACTGTGCCACAACTAGGTAACTGTGCCACAACTAGGTGACTGTGCCACAACTAGGTAACTGTGCCAGAACTAGGTGACTGTGCCACAACTAGGTGACTGTGCCACAACTAGGTGACTGTGCCACAACTAGGTAACTGTGCCACAACTAGGTGACTGTGCCACAACTAGGTGACTGTGCCAGAACTAGGTGACTGTGCCACAACTAGGTGACTGTGCCACAACTAGGTGACTGTGCCACAACTAGGTGACTGTGCCACAACTAGGTAACTGTGCCACAACTAGGTGACTGTGCCACAACTAGGAGACTGTGCCAGAACTAGGTGACTGTGCCACAACTAGGTGACTGTGCCACAACTAGGTGACTTGGCCACAACTAGGTGACTGTGCCACAACTAGGTAACTGTGCCACAACTAGGTGACTGTGCCACAACTAGGAGACTGTGCCAGAACTAGGTAACTGTGCCACAACTAGGTGACTGTGCCACAACTAGGAGACTGTGCCAGAACTAGGTAACTGTACCACAACTAGGTGACTGTGCCACAACTAGGTGACTGTGCCACAACTAGGTAACTGTGCCACAACTAGGTAACTGTGCCACAACTAGGTAACTGTGCCACAACTAGGTGACTGTGCCACAACTAGGTGACTGTACCACAACTAGGTAACTGTGCCACAACTAGGTGACTGTGCCACACCTAGGAGACTGTGCCAGAACTAGGTAACTGTGCCACAACTAGGTGACTGTGCCACAACTAGGAGACTGTGCCAGAACTAGGTAACTGTACCACAACTAGGTGACTGTGCCACAACTAGGTGACTGTGCCACAACTAGGTAACTGTGCCACAACTAGGTAACTGTGCCACAACTAGG
Source organism: Candidula unifasciata (assembly GCA_905116865.2). NCBI lineage: Eukaryota > Metazoa > Mollusca > Gastropoda > Stylommatophora > Geomitridae > Candidula > Candidula unifasciata. Next base: position 235,159 of record CAJHNH020002535.1, read on the forward strand.
TAACTGTGCCACAACTAGGTGACTGTGCCACAACTAGGTAACTGTGCAACAACTAGGTAACTGTGCCACAACTAGGTGACTGTGCCACAACTAGGTAACTGTGCCACAACTAGGTGACTGTGCCACAACTAGGTAACTGTGCCACAACTAGGTGACTGTGCCACAACTAGGTAACTGTGCCACAACTAGGTGACTGTGCCACAACTAGGTGACTGTGCCACAACTAGGTGACTGTGCCACAACTAGGTGACTGTGCCACAACTAGGTGACTGTGCCAGAACTAGGTGACTGTGCCACAACTAGGTGACTGTGCCACAACTAGGTGACTGTGCCACAACTAGGTGACTGTGCCACAACTAGGTAACTGTGCCACAACTAGGTGACTGTGCCACAACTAGGAGGCTGTGCCAGAACTAGGTGACTGTGCCACAACTAGGTGACTGTGCCACAACTAGGTGACTGTGCCACAACTAGGTGACTGTGCCACAACTAGGTGAGTGTGCCACAACTAGGTGACTGTGCCACAACTAGGAGACTGTGCCAGAACTAGGTGACTGTGCCACAACTAGGTAACTGCCACAACTAGGTGACTGTGCCAGAACTAGGTGACTGTGCCACAACTAGGTGACTGTGCCAGAACTAGGTGACTGTGCCCCAACTAGGTGACTGTGCCACAACTAGGTAACTGTGCCACAACTAGGTAACTGTGCCACAACTAGGTAACTGTGCCACAACTAGGTGACTGTGCCACAACTAGGAGACTGTGCCAGAACTAGGTGACTGTGCCACAACTAGGCGACTGTGCCACAACTAGGTGACTGTGCCACAACTAGGAGACTGTGCCAGAACTAGGTGACTGTGCCAGAACTAGGTGACTGTGCCACAACTAGGTAACTGTGCCACAACTAGGTAACTGTGCCACAACTAGGTAACTGTGCCACAACTAGGTGACTGTGCCAGAACTAGGTGACTGTGCCCCAACTAGGTGACTGTGCCACAACTAGGTAACTGTGCCACAACTAGGTAACTGTGCCACAACTAGGTAACTGTGCCACAACTAGGTGACTGTGCCACAACTAGGAGACTGTGCCAGAACTAGGTGACTGTGCCACAACTAGGCGACTGTGCCACAACTAGGTGACTGTGCCACAACTAGGAGACTGTGCCAGAACTAGGTGACTGTGCCAGAACTAGGTGACTGTGCCACAACTAGGTAACTGTGCCACAACTAGGTAACTGTGCCACAACTAGGTAACTGTGCCACAACTAGGTGACTGTGCCACAACTAGGTGTCATTCTTCAGATTCAACTGTTATAAAAAAATTTCCCCGACACGACAAAAATCGTCATAGAGAGACTAGGCGTTGATAAAACAAAATATGTACAACAATGTTAGAGCACTCAAAATATCTCACTGATATGTACTGAGGAAAACAAGTATCAAATTGCAATATACCTTGTACAACCTGTGCTGTTTTAAGTAAGCCAAGTATGGACAATCAATAGACACATGAACACATTTTAATGGCAGCGGAAATGTATATTCTGGGGAAATTAAAAAACAATGTCCTTGATAAGCAGGGAAACAAAGTGTAGAACAGAGAACATTGTAAAATGATCAAAGACTAAGATGTGGGCAATGACAATATGTGGGACCTGTTATAAGGAGATACAAACTTGAAAATTCCATGAAAAAAACAACAACATTATGTGAAGGACAAGATGATAGCTTAGCTTCATGACATGATCGAGAAAATAACACAGACCTGATCCCAGACTCCGGTGATCGTGTGACTTTGTCAACCCACGCGTAGTTACGTGACATTTGATGATAATTTTGGATGTACCAGAGCGGTCATGTACCAGAGCGGTGATGTTCAAGAGCGGTCATGTACCAGAGCGGTGATGTTCAAGAGCGGTCATGTACCAGAGCGGTGATGTTCAAAAGCGGTGATGTACCAGATCGGTGGTGTTAAATAGCAGTGATCTACCAGAGTGGCGATGTTTAAGAGCGGTGATGTACAAGAGCGGTTATGTACCAGAGTGGCGATATTCAAGAGTGGTGATGTACCAGAGCGGTGATGTTCAAGAGCGGTGATGTACCAGAGTAGTGATGTTCAAGAGCGATGATGTACCAGAGCGGTGATGTTCAAAAGCAATGATGTACCAGAGCTGTGATGTTCAAGAGCGGTGATGCACCAGAGCGATGATTATCAAGAGCGGTGATGTACTAGAGTGGTGATGTTCAAGAGTGGTGATGTACCAGAGTGGTGATGTTCAAGAGTGGTGATGTACCAGAGTGGGGATGTTTAAAAGCGGTGATGTACAAGAGCGGTCCGAGAAACATGGATAAATCAGATACCTTTTCCACTTTAGAGGGCCGTCGTGGTGAAGCAGCGTCAACTGACTGGATGACTGATCTGATGGTTGGTCTCGTAAGTCAGCAGTCAACTGACTGGATGACTGATCTGATGGTTGGTCTCGTAAGTCATCAGTCAACTGACTGGATGACTGATATAATGGTTGGTCTCGTAAGTCATTAGTCAACTGACGGGATGACTGATATAATGGTTGGTCTCGTAAGTCATTAGTCAACTGACTGGATGACTGATCTAATGGTTGGTCTCGTAAGTCATCAGTCAGCGGAGTGACGGACTGACCTACTAGTTGGTCTTGTAAGTCAATTTGTCAACCTATTGAAGGTTTGAGGTAATGTTTGGTCTCTTAAGTCAATTTGTCAACCCATTGAAGGATTGAGGTAATGGTTGATCTCGTAAGTTAATTTGTCAACCCATTGAAGGATTGAGGTAATGGTTGATCTCGTAAGTTAATTTGTCAACCCATTGAAGGATTGAGGTAATGGTTGATCTCGTAAGTCAATTTGTCAACCCACTGAAGGATTGAGGTAATGGTTGATCGCATAAGTCAATTTGTCAACCCAGTGAGAGGTTGACAGCTGATGACATGGTCCTCTTTAGCAACAATTTGCAAGCTACAGGAACGACAACAACACACATACAGCTATCTACATACAAACAGGTCTTTTGCAACAGATAATGTATGCAACGATTCATTGCTAGACCATCTGCTGATATATACTCTAGTTTGAATATACATAAATGCATATATATACACACACACACACAGAGTAAAATATATTCATAACGAAACGTACTAACGTGTCCGGCTGAACACAAGTACAGCTGACAAATACAGCACATCTACGGTGCTGGGTGTCACACTAACATCCCAGCCGTGACCTGCCAACAAAGAAATACCTCTGTGACCTGACAGCTAGTGTCACCATGACCTCCTATCTTCTACAGACATCCAGGATCAATCAGATGTATCCGACCCAAAGGCAACTTTAACAACTTATGTGCACCCATGTACGTGCCCTCTGTGCCACGTCTCCTGGGCACATACGTACGCGCTTCCCGTGACACGTCTCCTGGGCACACACCTACGTGCTCTCTGTGACACGTCTCCTGGGCACACACGTTCGTTCCCTCTGTGACACGTCTCCTGGGCACACACCTAAGTGCACTCTGTGACACGTCTACTGGGTACACACGTTCGTTCCCTCTATGACACGTCTCCTAGGTACACACCTACGTGCCCTCTGTGACACGACTCCTAGGTACACACGAACGTGCCCTCTGTGACACGTCTCCTGGGTACACACGAACGTGCCCTCTGTGACACGTCTCCTAGGTACACCCGAACGTGCCCTCTGTGACACGTCTCCTGGGTACACACGAACGTGCCCTCTGTGACATGTCTCCTAGGCACACACGTTCATTCCATCTGTGACACGTCTCCTGGGCACACACCTACGTGCTCTTTGTGACTCGTCTCCTGGGCACACACCTACGTGCTCACTGTGACACGTCTCCTGCGCACACACCTACGTGCTCTCTGTGACACGTCTCCTGGGCACACACTTAGGTGCTCTCTGTGACACGTCTCCTGGGCACACACCTACGTGCTCTCTGTGACACGTCTCCTGGGCACACACCTACGTGCTCTCTGTGACACGTCTCCTGGGCACACACCTACGTGCTCCCTGTGACACGTTTCTTGGGCACACACCTACTTGCCCGCTGTGACACGTGTTCTGGGTACACACCTACGTGCTCTCTGTGACACGTCTCCTGGGCACACACTTAGGTGCTCTCTGTGACACGTCTCCTGGGCACACACCTACGTGCTCTCTGTGACACGTCTCCTGGGCACAGACCTACGTGCTCTCTGTGACACGTCTCCTGTACACACACTTACGTGCTCCCTGTGTCATGTCTCCTGGGTGCGCCCAACCCTGCGCTAGTGGTTTACAGTGTATGGCATTCAAGTTCATTCTACAGTTTATGACACACAAGTTCATTCTACAGTTTATGACACACAAGTTCATTCTACAGTTTATGACACACAAGTTGATTCTACAGTTTTTGACACACAAGTTCATTCTACAGTTTATGACACACAAGTTCATTCTACAGTTTATGACACACAGGTTCATTCTACAGTTTATGACACACAAGTTCATTCTACAGTTTATGACACACAAGTTCATTCTACAGTTTATGACACACAGGTTCATTATACAGTTTGAATACTTTTATTAAATCTCTGTTATATCTTCATGAAAACATTAAACACAAACAATGTAGATAGACTGTAGTGGTATTGCAGTGAAAAGCACCGAGGGACATGATGTGGCATAAATCCTTATCACAGGAGGTTCGGCCGAAAAGTGTCTGACAGAAGTGTTCTTCAACTTCTGACACCCGCCCACCAGGGACAAACACCGAGGGACATGGCATGGTATAAATCCTTATCACGGGAGACCTGACACAGAAGTGTTCTGACACCCGCCCACCAGGGACAAACACCGAGGGACATGGCATGGTATAAATCCTGACAGAAGTGTTCTTCAACTTCTGACACCCGCCCACCAGGGACAAACACCGAGGGACATGGCATGGTATAAATCCTGACAGGAGCCCACCAGGGACAAACACCAGGGACATGGCATGGTATAAATTCTGACAGAAGTGTTCTTCAACTTCTGACACCCGCCCACCAGGGACAAACACCGAGGGACATGGCATGGTATAAATCCTTATCACGGGAGACCTGACACAGAAGTGTTCTGACACCCGCCCACCAGGGACAAACACCGAGGGACATGGCATGGTATAAATCCTTATCACGGGAGACCTGACACAGAAGTGTTCTGACACCCGCCCACCAGGGACAAACACCGAGGGACATGGCATGGTATAAATCCTTATCACGGGAGACCTGACACAGAAGTGTTCTGACACCCGCCCACCAGGGACAAACACCGAGGGACATGGCATGGTATAAATCCTTATCACGGGAGACCTGACACAGAAGTGTTCTGACACCCGCCCACCAGGGACAAACACCGAGGGACATGGCATGGTATAAATCTTATCACGGGAGACCTGACACAGAAGAGGTTCTGACATGCCCACCAGGGTACAAAATCCTTATCACCAGGGATGGTATAAATCCACACGGGAGACCTGACATGGTATAAATCCTTGACACCCGCCCACAACAAACACCGAGGGACATGGCATGGTATAAATCCTGACAGAAGTGTTCTTCAACCCTTTTGATACCTGTCGACAGGCAAAATGGGTGATATCATTTTTGACGATCAAGAAAATAGGTGACATTTTATCACAAACGGGGAAATAGGCGACATTTTATCACGGACGGGGAAATAAGCGACATTTTATCGCAGCCTGAATGCCCAATAAAGCTTCAACAGACACACATGTACAGTTAGTTTCGTTTCCTTTACAGAATATATTAGGTTTTCCACTCTTGTGGTTTTTCAAGGCAAATTTTACATTCAGTAGTTTGCCATTGCTTAAAATAGAGAACAATAAATAAATTGTGAGTGGTCTCTAGAATTACTGTTATCTGTCTTCATGTCTTTGACATGATTACGTGGTGAGGTGCCAAGCTCTTTCTTTCACACAGTGACTGGCATACCACTATTTGAAAGCCACAAGAACGGTCTTTTTTCTAAATAGCCGCCCCAGAAATGAAAGACCGAACCGTGAAACAATTTCAATCATCTCTAACCCTCAACATCATCATGATGTAGCTGGTCCTTCGCAGAACGTCGCTTTCATCACGGTCTGCCTGAAAGAAATTCGGTCTCTCGTCAGCTCTTCCGCCTCATGTACTTTCATACTCAAGGAGTCACTTATATCCTGTGCCCATCTTCGTGTCGGTCGGCCCCTGCCCCTCCTTCCTGGTACCATGCCTTCTGCTATTATTTTCTTTAATCTGTCATTTCGCTTGATATGACCAAGATATTTCTGCTTCCGAGAAAGGATGCTGTTTATTAGCCAATCTACTTTCATGTTCAAATCTTTCAAGATGTCAGTAATTCTCCTCTTCTTTGTCCAAGATATCCTGAGAATCTTTCTATAGCCTAGCTTAAAAACCCATATTCTCTTTCTTAAGGAGTGAGAGATAGTGCACGACTCACATCCTCCGTATGTTCATACATAGACATAGTATGACAAAATGTTGGTAGAATTTTATGAAATATATCCAATTATAAAATTACATATTTTTAAAACTAATTATAAAATATATATATTTTTTTAACTTAATCGAAATCTGCTGCTTATTGGTTAGAAAATCTTATATGCATGCGTGTAGTGTTGTTTTTGAAAGGCGAAGCACTGCAATAACATCCAACCGACTACTCTGGTTGAATTTGTTACTAACAAGACCCATATTTGTAGCGCTAGCGTTTCTCATGAAGGGTCTCATTTGCTATGCAGCTTCAGAATGATACAATTATCTTCCATACATTTGTGAAAAACAACAGAAAAATCGACCACGTTCAGCCTACTGCGAGCAGTATCGGTTATAGGTGTGGGCTAGTTTCTTGGTGCCAAATATGTTGGCAAAAAAATGTTAATTGCACCAACACTAGTGGCTTGGACAGGTACTCTAGTACCTAGTAAGGGTTGTCGGGGAGTGGGTTGTCGGGGAGTGGGTTGTCGGGAAGTGGGTTGGTAAGCAATATACACACTCACAAATATATAGACACACACACATATATATATATATATAACATATTGACGTCTGCACGCCCCCGAAGGAATGCATGTACACGTGTCTGCACATACACATGTATATGTATATACACACATACACTCAAGTGAACCGCTGTGGTGTAGCCACCAGACGCTCGCCTGACGATCGGAAGGCCGTGGGTTCAGATTACGACAAGGCCGGATTTTTTTTCCTTGGTTTTTTTGGTACTTAATTTATAACTTACCCCTGACGTCACGACAACATCACGGGAGACATTCCCAATAAATTCTAGGGTGTTCAGGTTGTAGTTTCTCGCAATTTATCTACAGCCAAGTTTAGGGTTAGGGTTTGCGTTAGGGTTAGGGTTTTGCGTTAGGGTTAGGGTTAGAAGACACTTGATGAAGAAAAAAACCACACAACAGCACACTCTCGCCCCTTGAAATAATGGACTGTCAGGTCAGCTGTAGATTTCCCACGAGGATTTCGTGTTTGATGTACGTTATAAATTAAGAACCTTTGTTTCTGTATGTTCACATGGCTATCTACATGTAAGCATTCCTTGGTTTGTTTCTATATGTTCACATGGCTATCTACATGTAAGCATTCCTTGGTTTGTTTCTGTATGTTCACATGGCTGTCTACATGTCAGCGTTCCTTGGCTTGTTTCTGTAGGTTCACATGGCTATCTACATGTAAGCATTCCTTGGTTTGTTTCTGTATGTTCACATGGCTATCTACATGTAAGCGTTCCTTGGTTTGTTTCTGTATGTTCACATAGCTATCTACATGTAAGCGTTCCTTGGTTTGTTTCTGTAGGTTCACATGGCTATCTACATGTAAGCGTTCCTTGGTTTGTTTCTGTATGTTCACATGTAAGCGCTCCTTGGTTTGTTTCGGTACTTAATTTATAACTTACCCCTGACGTCACGACAACATCACGGGAGACAATCCCAATAAATTCTAGGGTGTTCAGGTTGTAGTTTCTCGCGATTTATCTACAGCCAAGTTTAGGGTTAGGGTTATGGTTTGCGTTAGGGTTAGGGTTAGGATTAGAAGACACTAGATGAAGACTATAAAAAAAAAAAAAACAACAACACACACAACAGCACACTCTCACCCCTTTAAATAATGGACTGTCAGGTCAGCTGTGGATTTCCCACGAGGATTTCGTGTTTGGGGTACGTTATAAATTAAGAACCTTTGTTTCTGTATGTTCACATGGCTATCTACATGTAAGCATTCCTTGGTTTGTTTCTATATGTTCACATGGCTATCTACATGTAAGCATTCCTTGGTTTTTTTCTGTATGTCCACATGGCTATCTACATGTAAGCGTTCCTTGGCTTGTTTCTGTAGGTTCACATGGCTATCTACATGTAAGCGTTCCTTGGTTTGTTTCTGTATGTTCACATGGCTATCTACATGTAAGCGTTCCTTGGTTTGTTTCTGTATGTTCACATGGCTATCTACATGTAAGCATTCCTTGGCTTGTTTCTGTATGTTCACATGGCTATCTACATGTAAGCATTCCTTGGTTTGTTTTTGTATGTTCACATGGCTATCTACATGTAAGCGTTCCTTGGTTTGTTTCTGTATGTTCACATGGCTATCTACATGAAAGCATTCCTTGGTTTGTTTCTGTATGTTCACATGGCTATCTACATGTAAGCATTCCTTGGTTTGTTTCTGTATGTTCACATGGCTATCTAAATGTAAGCGTTCCTTGGATGTCAAGTACTTTTTTTGTTTTTTTTAAAAATAGTCTTCCAGGAGTTTTCCTTTCTGTTTATTTCGGGTGTAAGTTAGCAGGAAGTGGTCTGTTGTCTTTTCCTAAAAGCAGTCTAGGCATAAGGGTGCTGTAAATTTGGCTTTACAGTATCCAAGTCTTAATCTCCAAAATCTGTTATTTGCTGGAACGTTTAGGTTGTCTAAGACCTTTCATGTCAGGGCGGGCTGTCTCCAAATATTGGCACGCACTTCCGCCTGTAGCACTCAGTTCCCACGGTCTCTTCCACATTCCTGGGACATACCGTGTTTTTTACAAAAGTCCGCTTTTTTCATGACCAACTATAAATCTATGCACTGGAAACTATGCTATGGTGATCTGGCATCCGTTGATCCTAAACTGTGTGGTTAGTGTTGATATCTCCTCTTTAATGTCCGATCTACTTCCATTAGTATAGTTTTCTCCTAACTGTATCGATGACAGAGAATCTGTCATTATAGTCAGTTTTAAGGGGGGGGGGGGGGGGGAGTTTTCTGCTGCTATCTCTAAGGTTCCCATTATGCCGACTAGTTCAGCTGTGAAAACTGACGAATGATCTGTGATTTTATAAGAATTTTTTCCCCCTAAAAAGACACATAAACACCTGCTACTACTACTCTACTTTACCTAAAAGTATCTGGCTTGTTTGCGTGTATGTCTTAGAGTGTGTGTTTTTGAGACTGTGTGCGTGACTGTGTATGTATGTATGTATGTATGTATGTATGTATGTATGTATGTATGTATGTATGTATGTATGTATGTATGTATGTATGTATGTATGTATTATGTATGAATGTATGTATGTATGTATGTATGTATTATGTATGAATGTATGTATGTATGTATGTATGTATGTATGTATGTATGTATGTATGTATGTATGTATGTATGTATGTATGTATGTATGTATGTATGTATGTATGTATGTATGTATGTATGTATGTATGTATGTATGTATGTATGTATGTATGTGTGTGTGTGTGTGTGTGTGTGTGTTAGTTAGTTAGTTAGTTAGTTAGTTAGTTAGTTGGGTTACCCTCATTGCACTCCGGACATGTCCATAGGTGCTCAGATCCTCCCCTCAGTATGAACCCCAACGTCCGATGGCTAATAGTACCAGTTCTATGTTGATTGACAAGTCGTCTGGTGTGCGTCTCGTTTTTTGCTGTGCCGATCTTAATTCCCAAGTCTGCCATTCTGGCGAGTGATGTGGATTCACTGCCACCAAAGTCCTCTATTCTTCCCATTTCTCTGAGGGCATTGATAATATCAGCATGATCCATAGGCTGACCGTCGGTAGTGATAGCGGATCCAGCCAACCTGTCAGCTCTTTCATTTCCATCGACGCCTGCGTGTCCCGGAACAAAAATAAAGGTGATTCCACGAACAGTGGACTTCTGTAATGATTCAAGCCATTGTCTTCGCACTGAACCTGCCTGAACCCTCCGGATCATACTCATTGAATCACTGAGTATACACACGCGGGTGTATTTTTGTTGTTTCAAGCCAGGCAAGCGCTTGTGTCACTGCCATCACTTCCATTCGTCATGCTGCTGGTTGTCATGGAGGAAGGCGCCGTTGGCTTCTTTGACTGTTCTGCCCGCTGAGCGTGCTGTAAATGCCCATGCGCTTCTTCTTTGGCGTATAACGGATCCGTCTGTATAGATTATTGCATCTGCTTCGTCTGAATTTTCACCGATGAGAGCGTTGACCTCTGCATTAACAGCAACAGGATTCTCTTCTCTACATCGCCTGTTGAGTGTGACAATACAGGAAAATGTACAAATAAACGCCTGAGGCACAGGTATCCATTCTGCACCAGGTATGATGTCGGTGTGTGTGTGTGTGTGTGTGTGTGTGTGTATGTATGTATGTATGTATGTATGTATGTATGTATGTATGTATGTATGTATGTATGTATGTATGTGTGTAGTATGTATGTATGTATGTATGTATGTATGTATGTATGTATGTATGTATGTATGTATGTATGTATGTATGCATGCATGTATGTATGTATATATATGTATGTGTATGTATGTGTGTAGCATGTATGTATGTGTATGTATGTATGTGCATGTGTATGTATGTATGTATGTATGTATGTATGTATGTATGTATGTATGTATGTATGTATGTATGTATGTATGTATGTATGTATGTATGTATGTATGTATGTATGTATGTATGTATGTATGTATGTATGTATGTGAGTATGTATGTATGTAGCATGTATGTATGTGGATGTATGTGTATGTACGTATGTGCATGTATATATGTGTATGTGTGTATGTATTGGGTGCCTATGGGTGTGTGTAAGTGAGTAAATGGGTTTGTCTGTGCGCTCGTGAGCGTGCGCATGCATTTCACCACCAATGCTTTTGTTTTTGACTACATAATTTGCATATTATTACATGAACATAACATCCTTCATTGATAAAATACAACTGCTGTGTGAACGATAGGAGTTTGGAAGTATATATTGTCAGGTAATCAGATTCTGATGTGTTCCTCTGCTACGGTCCTTACTTGTAGTGGATCAGTGTTTTGTGAAATCTTGTGTTGCCAGGCCTCTATCTACACATGGAGGTTTCAACTCTCATGGTGGTATCTGTGGTCGCTGCAGTACTGCAGGGCACCAACAGAGCTGATCGTCAGGTCACAGGATGGAGTATACGGTTGGATTCTTTTAAGCTTTTCGTCAACCCATCTCGGCAGCTGCGAGATTTGGTAGGGAATTGCCAGGGAGTTCTCTGGAAAGTCCTATATTATGGGGTGGGGGTGAATGTTAGTCGGTCTTATTTAACAGAAACCATACAACACTCAAACTGCTATGTTCAAGGTGTGTCACGTGTTGGCTGCTTTCAGTGTGTTTATGGTTTATTGCGTCATCATGTTCAGTGTGTGTTGCTTTCGTTCTTTCGTGGCCATTACGGTGTCCTGTTCGCAAGCCGTGTTCTGACTTCGTGACTTGGCCGTGAATTTCCTTGACCTGTCAATATTTGTGCATCTAACCCTGAATGACCAGCAGCATACATGGAGACTGTCGCTTCTTTTCAGGGCCCTATCGCTTCTTTTCAGGGCCCTATCGCTTCTTTTCAGGGCCCTATCGCTTCTTTTCAGGGCCCCTTGTCATCGGACACTAGTTCTAGAATATATTGTCCACAGTAAAACAAACACAATAATGCACACACATTTAAACAGTAAGTAGAAGCTCTCCTGGCGTTGTATGATAGACTCATAAGTCTGTAGACCAACTAGCACTATGTAGAAGTTTTGTTCAACTTTAAGCAGACCGCCTTTACTTTCCAGAGCATTACCTGGTACCCATTTCAGCTCAATCAACGTCGGAGCTAAGATCCATTTTGGAACAAATCAAAATCCAACTCTGTGGGGATTCGAACCCATGACTCTGACGCATGCAGGCGAACGTACATGTTAACAAGCGGTGCAATATTTTGTTATAGATTGCAGCGTAGGTGTTATACAGAAGCTGATCCAACATTTGATTGCCAATGTTTGACAACTGGTACTAACCACACAGAAACACATCTCCATAGAAGAATGCCAGTAAGTTCAGGACAAGTCCTGTAGGTTGTGGTAATGTTGTGACAGAGGCCAGGAGAGAAAGATGTCTTGTCCTGCACAAGGTTGTGGACTGCAAGATCGCCAACACCAGGTGGCAAGGCACTTGGAAAACAACAGAGTTATATGTCGATAATTTAGTGATCTTGTCAGTGAAGACAAGAGATTAGTTAGAAATGCATTGGTAAACCCGTCATAAGATAGTTTCAACAGGTCCCATTACAGGAGATATTCTTCACGACTTCTTTAGTGCCGATGGCTTTAGATGCATAGCTGAGAGGGCTCAAACAAGAAGGAGGAGGAGGGGACGAGAATATGACGAAAAGAACGGCTGATTACATCCTCTGACAATCATTACACAGAAGTATGTTCCTCATCTGAGAACCTACTCCATTTTCAAATTCTGTTTTGTCCGGTGTCTTTTCCACATCTGAATCAACATTTGCATAAACTCATCCACAAGTCGCAACGTCTGCTGTCTGAGGATCGTCCAGGCATCCTGGGCTTTTCTACACATGAATGCGGTGAGGAACAGCTCCTGATGGTGGTGTCTCCGCATCTCCTCCGACAGGAGGCGGATGACCCCAATGTCCTTGGCCACGTCAATGGGCATCTCTTTCTGGGTGGTCAGAGAGAAGACGTCTGCACCGTACAGCACCAACAGACTGGCAATCTGGGTAAACCCGCAGGCCGCCGCGGTGTGCAACGGCGAGAAGCCGTGAATGTCTTGCACGTTGACGTCAGCACCGTTGCACAGCAACAGCTTCACAGCGTCCAAGTTGTTGCTAAGGACGCCGTGATGCAAGGCTGTCAATCCCACATGGTTGACCTGGTTGACCCGGATCTCGTCTCCGTGGTTGTCCAGTATGCGCACAAGCTCGCTGGTGTCTGCATCTTGTACCACGGCAGTCAGCACTGAGTCGGCCGAGAACGAGATCCGTCGCTTGACATCGCTGTTCATTCAGCAGTTCTTTGTGCCACCAGACGATGGCTTAAACTGGAGCTCAGCTGAATGAATCAAAGTTATGCTGGTTCGTTTATCACAGATGTCAAACCAGTCTCTCGAATGCAGGAGAAATACAGAAGCATATTGAATGTTTCCAGCCAGAACCTTAGCTTGTAGTTATTAAATCACACAGGTTGAGCGATCGTTTGGGACAATGTGTGGTAGCGCAGAGACAGTTGACTCCAGTGGAAAGGTTTGGTCATCTTGTGAGCTACAGAAAGTAGCAGAAGCAGTAGTGATCCCCGGTCAAGGCTGTGATGTCGGCTGGAGTTGACTTGTTGCAGCCACCAACTCTTGGTGCCTTCACTTGTTCTATTTTTATTTATGACTGTTCGATAATCATGTACGTGTACCAATGAAAACCCGCATGTATTTATCCTGTTGCTGCGAAGTATTGCGGTATTTGGACACTAAGTAAATTTCCCAGTTGCAAGAGCACGGATTTGACAAATGTCTTTTAGCCATGAACACATCTGGTCACCATGTTCACACACTGGGGAAATGAGGCCAAAGGTCGTGAACAATCTACACACAAGTGAGACCAGACACATTCTAATTCTACGAAGAATCAAACCAATGTCGGTGTGCTGCCAGGTGCACAACAGATGTTTTATGACCGCACGGATCAGGTTTGTCACGGTCGTTAGTGACGAGCAAGGCCCTGTCACGATAAGAGCCGCGGTTTTCCTTCCGTGTGTTGTAGAAGAGCACTCAATACCACCCTTATCGATAACTAGTGACTTGCCAGTGCAGCCCTTGAGCCACGGTTGTCGAACTTAGTCATTTCGAGTCACAGGCTAGTTAAATTAACCACAAGACTTTAAGAAATCTGCACCAACAAACTCTCCAAGAACAATTATCCTGACAACAATATTCCTACATTCAATGATCTATTGTTGAATGTAATTATTTTGTGCAGAAATTTGAAGACAATCTGGCAATCTGTTTGCTCGCGTTTTTGAGAAAAAAATAGTTGGCGCTGGATTGATCTATATCAGCCAGGCAAATTTGGAGACCAAAGTAGGAGATTTTCAAAATGTAACTTTGTTGTAAAGATGTCAATGTTCCAACAAACTACTACAGATACAGTTCAACTGCACAATCAGGATGTCAGATATTTGACTCAGATGGCATCAAGAGAAAGGGCGTGTATATTACATCGACTGTGCGAGAGTCATGGAGGCTTGCAGCTCTGAGAGCGCCCGTAGGGCACCGTTTGGTTGCTGACGTCACCGACACCAGGACTGACGTCTGAGGAGACACCGGATGTAGACAGCGGTGATGGAGTGCTCAGCTGCACGGGCACCGGGTTACTGGGTGCGATTAGCTGATCATTTGTGGTGAAATCTTCTCCTGGCTTGACAAGACCTGGGGGACAGATAGACAGACAAAATATTATCCACAGTTCTGATGAGCGTGTGCACGTGTGAATGTCTGTATCTGCAGGGGCACGTTTGTAGGGGCATGTTTGTGGGGGCATGTTTGTGGGGGTATGTTTGTGGGGGTATGTTTGTTGGGGCACGTTTGTGGGGGCATGTTTGTGGGGGTATGTTTGTTGGGGCACGTTTGTGGGGGCATGTTTGTGGGGGCATGTTTGTGGGAGCATGTTTGTGGGGGCATGTTTGTGGGGGAATGTTTGTGGGGGCATGTTTGTGTGCGCGCGTGTGTGTACTTAAAAGGGCTGCAAATTTTATCATCATCATTACCTTCTTCTTCTTCCTCTGCTTCTGACATTACCAGTCTCCCACCCCTCCCCCGCCGTCCTTTACTATGCACTAACGTCATGATGGCAATCTACACATTTACAACTCTCCCCCTCCCCTCTCCTTCCCTCTGTGCGACTACTGCTGTACTATCTACACATTTACAACTCTCCCCCTCCCCTCTCCTTCCCTCTGTGCGACTACTGCTGTACTATCTACACAGTTACAACTCTTCCCCCCTCCCCCCCTGTGCGACTACCCTATGTGCAGTTACTACTGCTGTGCATCTACACAGTTACGAATTCTGCCCTCCCCTCTCCTAGAACTCTTTGTGCGACATACTGCTGTACAACTGTTGTACTATCTACAGTTTACAACTCTTTCCCCCCCACCCCTTCCCCCCCCCCCCCCCCTGTGCGACTACTGCTGTACTATCTACAGTTACAACTCTTTGCATCCCTCCTGTGCGACTACTGCTGTACTATCTACAGTTACAACTCTTTGCCCTTCCCCCTGTGCGACAACTGTTGTACTATCTACAGTTACAACTCTTTGCCCTTCCCCCTGTGCGACTACTGCTGTACTATCTACAGTTACAACTCTTTGCCCTTCCCTCTGTGCGACAACTGTTGTACTATCTACACAGTTACAAGTCTTTGCCCTTCCCCCTGTGAGACAACTGTTGTACTAAATACAGTTACAAGTCTTTGTCCTCCCCCTGTGCGACTACTGTTGTACTATCTACACAGTTACAACTCTTTGCCAGTACAAGTGCGACTACTGCTGTACTATCCTACAGTTGTCTTTGACAACTGTGCGACTACTGCTGTACTATCTACAGTTACTCCTCCCCCCCCCCCACCTTCCCTCTGTGCGACTACTGCTGTACTATCTACACAGTTACAAGTCTTTGCCCTTCCCCCTGTGCGACTACTGCTGTACTATCTACAGTTACAACTCTTTGCGACTACTGCTGTACTATCCCCCCCCCCCCCTCCCCTCCCCTGTGCGACAACTGTTGTACTATCTACAGTTACTAACTGTCTATTTTGCCCCCCCCCCTCCCTGTGCGACAACTGTTGTACTATCTACAGTTACAAGACCTTGCCCTTCCCCCTGTGCGACAACTGCTGTACTATCTACAGTTACAACTCTTTGCCCTTCCCCCTGTGCGACAACTGTTGTACTATCTACAGTTACAAGTCCTTGCCCTCCCCCCTGTGCGACTACTGCTGTACTATCTACAGTTACAACTCTTTGCCCTTTCCCCTGTGCGACTACCGCTGTACTATCTACAGTTACAACTCTTTGCCCTTCCCCCTGTGCGACTACTGCTGTACTATCTACAGTTACAACTCTTTGCCCTTCCCCCTGTGCGACAACTGTTGTACTATCTACAGTTACAACTCTTTGCCCTTCCCCTGTGCGACAACTGTTGTACTATCTACAGTTCAACTCTTTGCCCTTCCCCCTGTGCGACTACTGCTGTACTATCTACAGTTACAACTCTTTGCCCTTCCCCCTGTGCGACTACTGCTGTACTATCTACAGTTACAACTCTTTGCCCTTCCCCCTGTGCGACAACTGTTGTACTATCTAGAGTTACAAGTCCTTGCCCTCCCCCCTGTGCGACTACTGCTGTACTATCTACAGTTACAACTCTTTGCCCTTCCCCCTGTGCGACTACTGCTGTACTATCTACAGTTACAACTCTTTGCCCTTCCCCCTGTGCGACTACTGCTGTACTATCTACAGTTACAAGTCTTTTCCCTTTCTCCTGTGCGACTACTGTTGTACTATCTACAGTCACAAGTCTTTGCCCTCCCCCTGTGCGACAACTGTTGTACTATCTACAGTTACAAGTCTTTGCCCTTTCCCCTGTGCGACTACTGCTGTACTATCTACAGTTACAACTCTTTGCCCTCCCCTGTGCGACAACTGTTGTACTATCTACAGTTACAACTCTTTTTGCGACAACCCCTACAGTTACCTCTTTCCCTTCTGTGCGAGTACTGCTGTACTATCTACAGTTACAACTCTTTGCCCTTCCCCCTGTGCGACTACTGCTGTACTATCTACAGTTACAAGTCTTTGCCCTTTCTCCTGTGCGACTACTGTTGTACTATCTACAGTCACAAGTCTTTGCCCTCCCCCCTGTGCGACAACTGTTGTACTATCTACAGTTACAAGTCTTTGCCCTTTCCCCTGTGCGACTACTGCTGTACTATCTACAGTTACAACTCTTTGCCCTTCCCCCTGTGCGACAACTGCTGTACTATCTACAGTTACAACTCTTTGCCCTTCCCTCTGTGCGACTACTGCTGTATTATCTACAGTTACAACTCTTTGCCCTTCCCCCTGTGCGACAACTGTTGTACTATCTACAGTTACAAGTCTTTGCCCTTCCCCCTGTGCGACTACTGCTGTACTATCTACAGTTACAACTCTTTGCCCTTTCCCCTGTGCGACAACTGTTGTACTATCTACAGTTACAAGTCTTTGCCCTTCCCCCTGTGCGACAACTGTTGTACTATCTACAGTTACAAGTCTTTGCCCTTCCCCCTGTGCGACAACTGTTGTACTATCTACAGTTACAACTCTTTGCCCTTCCCTCTGTGCGACTACTGCTGTACTATCTACAGTTACAACTCTTTGCCCTTCCCCCTGTGAGACTACTGCTGTACTATCTACAGTTACAACTCTTTGCCCTTCCCCCTCCCCTTGCCTTTTTCCCGATGTTTTGTGTTCTTCTATCTTTCTACTTCTTTCTATGAGTGCCGTTCACAATACTTTCTGTTACTTGATTAATTCATACTGTTTACACAGAACATTATTTAGGTTGAAAAAAAAGGAAGTGGAGAAAGCGAAGAAGAACTACAGGGCGATAGTGGCGTGAATGGCGTTAGCCTGTCACACTTCAGTGATTACAGCTGCCAAACTTTGCAGTTATCTCGTTATGGCAGGGACAACACATCTGCACTACGGCCATAGCCTTAGTTGTCCAGTGCCTTCACTCATGTGTTAACGTCAGGGCACAGAGTGTGTCGTGGTGAATGACATGGAGCGTGTCGCGGTCAAAGACATAGTGTGTGTAGCGTTGAAGGACATCGCGTTTGTGTGTCGTCCACATCCCATCACATACAGCACCACCACGGCCTGACTCAGATAATAAAACGAACGATTGCTGTACACATACAGCACCACCACGGCCTGACTCAGAAAATAAAATGATCGATTGCCGTACACCTACAGCACCACCACGGACTACCTCAGATAATGTAATGATCGATTGCTGTACACATACAGCACCACCAAGGCCTGACTCAGATAATGTAATGATCGATTGCTGTACACATACAGCACCACCACGGACTGACTCAGATAATGTAATGATCGATTGCTGTACACATACAGCACCACCACGGACTGACTCAGATAATGTAATGATCGATTGCTGTACACATACAGCACCACCACGGACTGACTCAGATAATGTAATGATCGATTGCTGTACACATACAGCACCACCACGGACTGACTCAATGTATTGATCAATTGCTGTACACATACAGCACCACCACGGACTGACTCAATGTATTGATCAATTGCTGTACACATACAGCACCACCACGGCCTGACTCAGATAATAAAACGATCGATTGCTGTACACATACAGCACCACCACGGCCTGACAGATAACAGAACGATTGATTGCTGTACACATACAGCACCACCACGGCCTGACTCAGATAATAAAACGATCGATTGCTGTACACATACAGCACCACCACGGCCTGACAGATAACAGAACGATCGATTGCTGTACACATACAGCACCACCACGGCCTGACTCAGATAATGTAATGATCGATTGCTGTACACATACAGCACCACCACGGACTGACTCAGATAATGTAATGATAGATTGCTGTACACATACAGCACCACCACGGACTGACTCAGATAATGTAATGATCGATTGCTGTACACATACAGCACCACCACGGACTGACTCAGATAATGTAATGATCGATTGCTGTACACATATAGCACCACCACGGACTGACTCAGATAACAGAACGATCGATTGATGTACACATACAGCACCACCACGGCCTGACTCAGATAATAAAACGATTGATTGCTGTACACATACAGCACCACCACGGACTGACTCAGATAATAAAACGATTGATTGCTGTACACATACAGCACCATCACGGACTGACTCAGATAATAAAACGATTGATTGCTGTACACATACAGCACCACCACGGACTGACTCATATAATAAAACGATTGATTGCTGTACACATACAGCACCACCACGGACTGACTCATATAATAAAACGATTGATTGCTGTACACATACAGCACCACCACGGACTGACTCATATAATAAAACGATTGATTGCTGTACACATACAGCACCACCAAGGCCTGACAGATAACAGAACGATCGATTGCTGTACACATACAGCACCACCACGGACTGACTCAGATAATAAAACGATTGATTGATGTACACATACAGCACCACCACGGACTGACTCATATAATAAAACGATTGATTGCTGTACACATACAGCACCACCAAGGCCTGACAGATAACAGAACGATTGATTGCTGTACACATACAGCACCACCACGGACTGACTCAGATAATAAAACGATTGATTGCTGTACACATACAGCACCACCACGGACTGACTCAGATAATAAAACGATTGATTGCCGTACACCTACAGCACCACCACGGACTGACTCATATAATAAAACGATCGATTGCTGTACACATACAGCACCACCAAGGCCTGACAGATAACAGAACGATCGATTGCTGTACACATACAGCACCACCACGGACTGACTCAGATAATAAAACGATCGATTGCTGTACGCATATAGCACCACCACGGACTGACTCAGATAACAGAACGATCGATTGCTGTACCCGCATTCTAATCGATATCAGAATAACAGTAGAAACCCAGTCACTGCTAGGCTGAAAGGTTTCATTTATTTTTTTGCCAAGGTTAACACTTTCCATTTGTGTTATTAATGAGCTACTGTAAATGGACGATCGCCTGTCCGTAAACTTTACCATCATTATCATCAATATATTTGTCTTATTGCAGAACAAATGTGGAGTAGTATAGTGACGATGCACAAGAATGGTTCATACAGATTTAGGAAGCATTGACGCTCTAAAGAAACCCTAAGACGAACGTTGACGAGAAAGGTCAAAGGTACTCAACTCATTTCACCTAAGATATTGAAAATTTTACACATGATATAAATGACCGGAAGAATAAAATGTCAGCCCAGCCCCCCCCCCCCCCTTTTTTTTTTTTTTTTACCTTTAACGACAGAAAAGGATGATGACTTTAGTTGTCTATGTCGGAGGAAACTTGGACCTCAACAGTTGAACTCGAAAAAAAGATACAAGCATTGGAAATATGATCTTTCAGAACATTGTTGGCATATCGTACAGAAACCACATCACAAATGACGAGGTTCACCAAATAATTACCCAACATATTGACAACTATGAACATTCTTTGAACTACAGCGGAAAGACAGAAAATGCAACGGTATGATCTTGTAATAAGATCTAACAATGAAAAAAAAAAAAAATACTACAAGGCCCAGTAAAGGGGAAGAGGAGAAGAGGCAGACCAAGACATAACTGGATAGAGAACTGGACTAACTGGACAGGCCTTAAGCATGCAACCATAAAGTCCGTCACACCTGACCGTCAAAGCTGAAGGGAGCTGATCAGACAGTCAACAGAAACTGGTGACCCTGCTATACGATGTGTTACAGGATGATGATGATGATGTCCTATGGACAGTCTATAAGTCTGGGAACAGTCTATACGTCCTAGAACAGTCTATATGTCTGAGAACAGTCTATATGTCTGGGAACAGTCTATATGTCTGGGAACAGTCTATATGTCTGAGAACAGTCTATATGTCTGGGAACAGTCTATATGTCTGGGAACAGTCTATATGTCTGGGAACAGTCTATATTTCTGGTAACAGCCTTTGTTTCTGGGAACAGTCTATATATGTCTGGGAACAGTCTATATGTCTGGGAACAGTCTTTATTTTTGGGAACAGTCTATATATCTGGGAACAGTCTATATGTCTGGAAACAGTCAATATGTCTGGGAACAGTCTATATGTCTGGGAACAGTCTATGTGTCTGGGAACAGTCTATATTTCTGGAAACAGATTATATGTCTGGGAACAGTCTATATGTCTGGGAACAGTCTATGTGTCTGGGAACAGTCTATATGTCTGGGAACAGTCTATATGTCTGGTAACAGTCTATATGTCTGGTAACAGTCTATATTTCTGGGAACAGTCTATATGTCTGGGAACAGTCTATATTTGTATGGGAAAGGTCTATGTGTCTGAGAACAGTCTATATTTCTGGTAACAGTCTTTATTTCTGGGAAAGTCTATATGTCTGGGAACAATCTTTACGTCCTAGAATAGTCTATATTTGTCTGGGAACAATCTATATGTCCTAGTACAGTCTATATTTCTGGGAACAGTCTATATATGTCTGGGAACAGTCTATATGTCTGGGAACAGTCTATATGTCTGGGAACAGTCTATATGTCTGGGAAGTCTATATGTCTGGGAACAGTCGATATGTCTGGTAACAGTCTATATGTCTGGGAACAGTCTTTACGTCCTAGAATAGTCTATATTTGTCTGGAAACAATCTATATGTCCTAGTACAGTCTATATTTCTGGGAACAGTCTATATGTGTCTGGGAACAGTCTATATGTCTGGGAACAGGCTATTTGTCCTAGAACAGTCTATATGTCTGCGGACAGCCTATATTTCTGGGAACAGTCTATATTTCTGGTAACAGTCTTTATTTCTGGGAACAGTCTATATGTCTGGGAACAGTCTTTACGTCATAGAATAGTCTATATTTGTCTGGTAACAGTCTATATGTCTGGGAACAGTCTATATGTCTGGGAACAGTCTATATGTCTGGAGACACTATATATGTCTGGGAACAGTCTATTTGTCCTAGTACAGGCTATATTTCTGGGAACAGTTGTAATGTCTGGAAACAGTCTATATTTATAGGGGACAATCTATATGTCTGGAACAGTCTATATGTATAGGGGACAATCTATATGTCTGAAACAGTCTATATGTATAGGGGACAATCTATATGTCTGGAACAGTCTATATGTATAGGGGACAATCTATGTCTAGAACAGTCTATATGTATAGGGGACAATCTATATGTCTGAAACAGTCTATATGTATAGGCGACAATCTATATGTCTGGAACAGTCTATATGTATAGGGGACAATCTATATGTCTGAAACAGTCTATATGTATAGGGGACAATCTATATGTCTGGAACAGTCTATATGTATAGGGGACAATATATATGTCTGGAACAGTCTTTATGTATAGGGACAATCTATATGTCTGGAACAGTCTATATGTATAGGGGACAATCTATATGTCTGGAAACAGTGTTTATGTATAGGGGACAATCTATATGTCTGGAAACAGTCTTTATGTATAGGGAACAATCTATATGTCTGGAAACAGTCTTTGTGTATAGGGGAAAATCTATCATCTGGAGCAGTCTAGATGAATAGGGGACAAACTATATGTCTGGAAACAGTCTTTATGTATAGGGGACAATTTATATGTCTGGAACAGTCTATAGGTCTAAGAACAGTTTATTTGTCTAGGAGCAGTCTATATGTCTGTGAACAGTCTGTATTCTGTGAACAGTCTGTATTCTGTATGTCTGAGAAAGAAGCGTGTGACAGAAGGGTAATCTGAGAACAGCGATGCGGTTTCGCCGCGTTTCCGGTTGACGTGTAAATACGATTTGAAGATGTGGGAAACTGTTACAAGTAACTGAGAGCAGGACGTAACAAAATGAGAAACCCGAACGCCCCCTGGTATCCTGGCAGGGGAAGTAACTGCTAATAGCGCCCATGTGTTGGTGCGGAAGTTAGCCCTGTTGTTCATGTGTTGTTTATGTTGTGTGAAGTTTTGTGTTTACGGGAACTCGAAAAGTTGGCCCAGTAGTGTTTACTTGTGCAGCAAACACGAATAATTAGAGGAGAACTGTCGGTTCATTGTTGGACTACACCGCCATTTGGTGGTGCCAAAAATATTTCAGGCCACCTTAAGTGTGGTTATATGGGAAACAGAACATAATGCTTCACATGGTTGTGTGGGAAACAGTTCAGACCACCTCCATGAGGTTGTGTGGGAAACAGTTCAGACCACCTCCATGAGGTTGTGTGGGAAACAGTTCAGACCACCTCCATGAGGTTGTGTGGGAAACAGTTCAGACCACCTTCATGAGGTTGTGTGGGAAACAGTTCAGACCACCTTCATGAGGTTGTGTGGGAAACAGTTCAGACCACCTCCATGAGGTTGTGTGGGAAACAGTTCAGACCACCTCCATGAGGTTGTGTGGGAAACAGTTCAGACCACCTTCATGAGGTTGTGTGGGAAACAGTTCAGACCACCTTCAGTGTGGTTATATGGGAAACAGTTCAGACCACCTTCAGTGTGGTTATATGGGAAACAGTTGAGACCACCTTCAGTGTGGTTATATGGGAAACAGTTCAGACCACCTTCATGAGGTTGTGTGGGAAACAGTTGAGACCACCTCCATGAGGTTGTATGTGAAACAGTTCAGACCACCTTCAGTGTGGTTATATGGGAAACAGTTGAGACCACCTTCAGTGTGGTTATATGGGACACAGTTCAGACCACTTTCAGTGAGGTTATATGGGAAACAGTTCGGACCACCTTCAGTGTGGTTATGTGGGAAACAGTTGAGACCACCTTCAGTGTGGTTATATGGGAAACAGTTGAGACCACCTTCAGTGTGGTTATATGGGAAAAAGTTGAGATCACCTCCATGAGGTTGTGTGGAAAACAGTTCAGACCACCTCCATGAGGTATATAAAGCAGTAACAAATATATAACAGTAAACAAACAGATGTCTGACAGAGGACAGCTACATAACGGAAGATACAAAAATAGAAAACAGTAAACAAACAGATGTATGACGGAATATACAAAGATATTATACAGCAGACACACAGATGTATGACGGAAGATACAAAGATATATATAACAGTAAACAAACAGGTGTCTAACAGAAGAAGCAGATACATAACGGAAGATACAAAGATATATATATATATATAACAGTAAACAAACAGGTGTCTACCAGAATAAGCAGATACATAACGGAAGATACAAAGATATATAACAGTAAACAAACAGGTGTCTAACAGAAGAAGCAGATACATAACGGAAGATACAAAGATATATAACAGTAAACAAACAGATGTCTAACAGAATAAAAAAAATAAAAAAGTCTAACGGGGCTGCCAGGACAAAATTCGAAGTTAAAAATCGACCCAAAGTACTTCAAGATCCTCGCCGGTGCTACAGAGCCTGCTTACTGTGCTGAGCTTCTTCGAACTCAAGACTTGAGTTAGAAGAATAACGTAGCACTCATGGGTTACTACCTGTGTGCCATGATGTTTATCCGTTGTTCAGAACCTCAAAACCTCAATATACAGTGTGCTGTGTAATGTGTACACAGATCTTCAGCCAAAGGAAAGTAGGCCAGCACGGCGTAGATAAACAATCCACAGTAAGTGACTAGAATGAGGCAAACAACTGGACACCTCACTAGAGATTACATTGTGCTTCCATATTGCACTATAATTTAAGCTTCGAATACAAAACACAGTAATCATTAAAGCCATGGGCCAAAATACCAATAGTAAGTAATATGGACCATTGTGGGTTTCCATACATAATTCACAATTATTCATATTATAAAACAGCTGTGCTGGGTTTAAAAAAGAAAGTTTATTAAAACTCTATCTCTGCGTTCTTTGAAGCATGTGTCAATTACATATCTAAGTTTCATGCTCATTACGTATAAATAAAATTTGAAATTTATTTATATCTCGATCTGTAGTTGAGTTAGCTGTCTTCCTTTGACTCAGAGACTTCATTTAAGTTGCAATTTGTTTCGTTTCATGAGAAATGTTCAACCAATTTCATGGCTCACATCATACAACACAAAACTTCATTGGTTCATTGATTCAACCAGTCCGCGCACTCATCTCATTCAAAACTGTAAAAATCGTTTTCTAAAAAATAACCTCTTGGCCCATGTTGGTGACTGTTGTCATTTCAAAACTGTTGTGTCAAACTGAATAGTTTGAAGGATATGCTCCAGAAGATTCTGTTATCTATCTATCGTCTTTTACCCCAGCAGGACATCACACAAGCGATAAACACCCGATGACACAAAGTGCTACCATGTGGGTGAGGATCACCGTGGAGAGGTCCCAGAAACCGCGTTCAGCCTTTAGACCATATTTTTTGTCGGGCTATATTGCGGGCCCTGGAAAGCCAGAGTAGGGCTTCAAATAACCAAAAATTGCATCTAACAAGGAGATGACTAGAGTTTACAAGATTCTGTTTCAAACACGACAAATTTGAGAGCTGCACATTTGCGGTCAATATTGACCTTGAGTTATCATTTTTATAAAACTTCTGAACATCTTTAAAAGAAAATCTAACTTAGATATAGAGTTGCTATTTGATTCTAAATATAGCCTAACTATCTTTGAGCAGCTACACAAACTTTTAGCTGAATATCTAAAACAGTTGAAACAAATAGGAGTAAGTAAGTTGTATTCTGGTAATCTTAGTTTCAGCTTCATAGCAAAAGGGTCACCCCATAGTAAGTTGTACGCTACCAGGACATCACACAGAGCGATAAACACCCGGTGACACAAAGTGCCACCATGAGGATCACCCGTGGAGAGGTCCCGAAAGCCTCGTTCAGCCGTTATGCCATATTTCAGACCCAGCTATATTTAGGGCCCCCAGCAAAAGACAGGGTGGGGCTTCAGATAACGTAAGGTTGCATCCCACAAGAAGATGACTGTATATAACATGGAGACATTCCACAAGGGTATGACTGGATATGATTAACATGGGGACATTCCACAAGGGTATGACTGGATATGTTTAACATGGGGACATTCCACAAGGGTATGACTGGATATGTTTAACATGGGGGACATTCCACAAGGTTATGACTGGATATGTTTAACATGGAGACATTTCACAAGGGTATGACTGGATATATTTAACATGGGGACATTTCACAAGGGTATGACTGGATATGTTTAACATGGGGACATTCCACAAGGGTATGACTCGATATGTTTAACATGCGACATTCCACAAGGGTATGACTGGATATGTTTAACATGGGGACATTCCACAAGGGGATTATGATCGCTACTGTAACCTGCCTACTCATCTGCGAAATGTGTACCTTGATCAAATGAAAATAAGTGTTTAATAAACACAGGTAACTTTTTTTCTCTGAGATTTACAGTTTAATGCTAGATAAGGAAGGCCAATGTAAAATTGCATACATATTTGAACATATTTAGATATCTTTGAGAATTAGCAAGGAAACTTGCCCAATTTATTATTGTCGAGCGTGTTACCTCCCCCTAATTCACATCAGAACTGCATATACTCCAAACACCAGTTCAAACAAACAAAAGCACACTTACACACACACACGTACACGCACACACTCACGCACACACACACACAGGCATGCAGTCTGCAGGCGTGATTCCCTGGAGCAAACCCGGAAGTGAAATGACCACCTGAAGCCAGAATCCCATTTGTGCAGGTCACAGAGCCGGGCTAAATTTAGCTTTCTAAACACAGGGGAAATTATTGAGGTGTGGGGGAGTGTGGATGTTGTGTCAGTCTTGTTGTGGTTAGAGTGAGGTGTGTGGATGTAGTGTCAGTCATGTTATGGTTAGAGTGAGCTGTGTGGATGCTGTGTCAGTCTTGTTGTGGTTAGAGTGAGGTGTGTGGATGTTGTGTCAGTCTTGTTGTGGTTAGAGTGAGCTGTGTGGATGCTGTGTCAGTCTTGTTGTGGTTAGAGTGAGCTGTGTGGATGCTGTGTCAGTTGTGGTTGGATATAAATGGAAGGGACAGTGTAGAAAATGAAGTGTTTGAAAGTTTTATGGAAGGAGAAGTCAAAACGGTCAGTGACGTGAACAGAGAAGTCAAAACGTCAGTGACGTGAAGAGAGAAGTCAAAACGGCCAGTGACGTGAACAGAGAAGTCAAAACGGCCAGTGACGTGAACAGAGAAGTCAAAACGGTCAGTGACGTGAACAGAGAAGTCAAAACGGCCAGTTACGTGAACAGAGATGTCAAAACAGTCAGTGACGTGAACAGAGAAGTCAAAACGGACAGTGACGTGAACAGAGAAGTCAAAACGGCCAGTGACGTGAACAGAGAAGTCAAAACGGTCAGTGACGTGAACAGAGAAGTCAAAACGGGCAGTGACGTGAACAGAGAAGTCAAAACGGCCAGTGACGTGAACAGAGAAGTCAAAACGGTCAGTGAAGTGAACAGAGAAGTCAAAACGGCCAGTGACGTGAACAGAGATGTCAAAACGGTCAGTGACGTAAACAGGAATGTCAAAACGGCCAGTGACGTGAACAGAGATGCCAAAACGGCCAGTGACGTGAACAGAGATGTCAAAACGGCCAGTGACGTGAACAGAAATGTCAAAACGGTCAGTGACGTGAACAGAGATGTCAAAACGGCCAGTGACGTGAACAGAGATGTCAAAACGGCCAGTGACGTGAACAGAGTAGTCAAATGACAAATACACATGCAGAGAAACACACAGGCACATACACACACACACACAAATACGTAGATTCTGAAGCTGACTGACAATATAAACAGACTATCAAACAATTTAAAGATAGGGAAGTATCATGTCTTATACTCTGACATAAATAGTGGATTGTCAGATTAGAGAGAATCATGACACACAAACTCACCGGATTGCCTGATCGAGTCTGAAAACAAGTTTCTTTTTGTGTTTGTTCCTTACAGTCCTCTGTCAGTCAGCGTCTGTCAGATGTTGTCATGACTGAAAATCGGACACACACTCCCTAGAACTGCCTGACCAGATCTTTACCCCATTATGCACGTGCTCAATATATCTGAGTATTTAATTCCCTCTTGCTATCTTGTCCCATCAAATCTGTAACTGTCTATGCATCATTCTATCTTGCCCTATCAAATCTGTGACTGTCTATGCATCATTCTATCTTCTCCTATCAAGTCTGTAACTGTCTATGCATCATTCCCTTTTGCCCCATCAAATCTGTAACTGTCTATGCATCATTCCTTCTTATCATTGCCTCTTGCTATTGTTCCATCAAATCTGTAACTGTCTATGCATCATTCTCTCTTGTTCCATCAAATCTGTAACTGTCTATACATCATTCTCTCTTGTTCCATCAAATCTGTGACTGTGTATGCATCATTCTCTCTTGTTCCATCAAATCTGTGACTGTCTATACATCATTCTCTCTTGTTCCATCAAATCTGTAACTGTCTATGCATCATTCTCTCTTGTTCCATCAAATCTGTAACTGTCTATACATCATTCTCTCTTGTTCCATCAAATCTGTGACTGTGTATGCATCATTCTCTCTTGTTCCATCAAATCTGTAACTGTGTATGCATCATTCTCTCTTGTTCCATCAAATCTGTAACTGTATATACATCATTCTCTCTTGTTCCATCAAATCTGTGACTGTGTATGCATCATTCTCTCTTGTTCCATCAAATCTGTGACTGTGTATGCATCATTCTCTCTTGTTCCATCAAATCTGTAACTGTCTATACATCATTCTCTCTTGTTCCATCAAATCTGTGACTGTGTATACATCATTCTCTCTTGTTCCATCAAATCTGTAACTGTGTATGCATCATTCTCTCTTGTTCCATCAAATCTGTAACTGTGTATGCATCATTCTCTCTTGTTCCATCAAATCTGTAACTGTGTATGCATCATTCTCTCTTGTTCCATCAAATCTGTGACTGTCTATACATCATTCTCTCTTGCAATTGTTCCATCAAATCTGTAACTGTCTATGCATCATTCTCTCTTGTTCCATCAAATCTGTGACTGTGTATGCATCATTCTCTCTTGTTCCATCAAATCTGTGACTGTCTATGCATCATTCTCTCTTGTTCCATCAAATCTGTAACTGTCTATACATCATTCTCTCTTGTTCCATCAAATCTGTAACTGTCTATACATCATTCTCTCTTGTTCCATCAAATCTGTAACTGTCTATGCATCATTCTCTCTTGTTCCATCAAATCTGTGACTGTGTATGCATCATTCTCTCTTGTTCCATCAAATCTGTAATCATCATTGACTGTGTATCCATCATTCTCTCTTGTTCATCAAATCTGTAACTGTGTATACATCATTCTCTCTTGTTCCATCAAATCTGTAACTGTGTATGCATCATTCTCTCTTGTTCCATCAAATCTGTAACTGTGTATGCATCATTCTCTCTTGTTCCATCAAATCTGTGACTGTCTATACATCATTCTCTCTTGTTCCATCAAAGCTGTAACTGTCTATACATCATTCTCTCTTGCAATTGATCCATGAAGTCTGTGACTGTCTATATATCATTCTCTCTTGCTATTGATTCATCAAGTCTGTGACTGTCTATACATCATTCTCTTTTGCTATTGATTCATCAAGTCTGTGACTGTCTATACATCATTCTCTTTTGCTATTGATTCATCAAGTCTGTGACTGTCTATACATCATTCTCTTTTGCTATTGATCCATCAAGTCTGTGACTGTCTATACATCATTCTCTCTTGCTATTGATTCATCAAGTCTGTGACTGTCTATACATCATTCTCTTTTGCTATTGATTCATCAAGTCTGTGACTGTCTATACATCATTCCCTCTTGCTATTGATCCATCAAGTCTGTGACTGTGCATCATTTCTTCTTGTTCCATCAAGTATGTGACTGTCTGTGCATCATTTCTTTTTGTTCCATCAAGTATGTGACTGTGTGCGCATCATTGCTTCCATCGATCACTTTAGTGTGGATCTGTGGCTCAGAGGTTGGCGAATGCGGTAAACAATGTCATGAACATGGAGCACAAGGGTTCGTTCACCCCGTGGACGGTTTACACAAATCCGTTCTTGTGGCCTTCTGATAGTGGTATGAGAGTGGCACCGTAGAAATGATTGGGGAATCACAACGCAATATTTCTAAAGTCAACAGTGGTACTTTACTTCACACAGCCGTTCGTGATCTACCTTTGGGGTGTAGAGGTTTCTTTTCGTGTTGTTCTATTCAAGTCCTGGGTGAGTCAGCGACTGTCAGATGTTGTCTTTCCAGCGTATCCTGGAGGTTTGGTTCCTGGTTCTTAGCCTTCCATGCCTGCCGTGGCGGCCGATTTTCTCCCATTCTACATATGTACCCAAGCCATCCTAACTGTGACTGATCCGCTTGAATCTGTCAGACCTGGATCCTTGAATAACGTTTGGTCAGACTGCGAGCTTTGTCTCTTTATGTCACTCGGACCACCTTTCTCACATAACTCATTTCTCAGGCTGGCTTCTGTGAGCAGTTGTCATTGCCCATGACTGGCACCTGTAGGTCAGGACTGGCACACAAGTAGAGCGGTATTCAGCCATTGTTGTCCCCCTGTTTATTTATTTTTGGCTCCCAGCTGCTGCATTTCGAGCAGCCAACTCTGATTTGCTGCCTCTATTCTGGTCTGTTACTACTCCAAAATATTTGAACTGGCTGACCTGCTCTAGTGCATCTTGTCCGAACATGATCTGATGTTTCTTCTCCTCTCTTGAGATCAGCATGATCTAATGTTTCTTCTCCTCTCTTGAGATCAGCATGATCTGATGTTTCTTCTCCTCTCTTGAGATCAGCATGATCTGATGTTTCTTCTCCTCTCTTGAGATCAGCACGATCTAATGTTTCTTCTCCTCTCTTGAGATCAGCACGATCTAATGTTTCTTCTCCTCTCTTGAGATCAGCACGATCTAATGTTTCTTCTCCTCTCTTGAGATCAGCACGATCTAATGTTTCTTCTCCTCTCTTGAGATCAGCATGGTCTGATGTTTCTTCTCCTCTCTTGAGATCAGCATGGTTTTAGTTATGGAGACACCGATGGTCATCCTCTGTGGTACATCGTAGCCAACTCTCGCATTGGCTGATATCAGAAATTTATATTAAACAGTATCGATTACGCTCATGAAAGTAACGATTTGAAGTATTGATTAAGCTCATGAAAGTAACGATTTGAAGTATTGATTAAGCTCATGAAAGTAACGATTTGAAGTATTGATTAAGCTCATGAAAGTAACGATTTGAAGTATTGATTACGCTCATGAAAGTAACGATTTGAAGTATTGATTACGCCCATGAAAGTAACGATTTGAAGTATTGATTACGCCCATGAAAGTAACGATTTGAAGTATTGATTACGCCCATGAAAGTAACGATTTGAAGTATTGATTACGCCCATGAAAGTAACGATATGAAGTATTGATTACGCTCATGACAGTAACGATTTGAAGTATTGACTTCGCTCATGAAAGTAACGATATGAAGTATTGATTACGCCCATGAAAGTAACGATATGAAGTATTGATTACGCCCAAGAAAGTAACGATACGAAGTATTGATCACGCCCATGAAAGTAACGATATGAAGTATTGATTACGCCCATGAAAGTAACGATATGAAGTATTGATTACGCCCATGAAAGTAACGATATGAAGTATTGATTACGCTCATGAAAGTAACGATATGAAGTATTGATTACGCCCATGAAAGTAACGATATGAAGTATTGATTACGCCCATGAAAGTAACGATATGAAGTATTGATTACGCTCATGAAAGTAACGATATGAAGTATTGATTACGCCCATGAAAGTAACGATATGAAGTATTGATTACGCCCATGAAAGTAACGATTTGAAGTATTGATTACGCTCATCAAAGTAACGATATGAAGTATTGATTACGCTCATCAAAGTAACGAACTGAACAGGACTTCCCTGTTTAAAACGACAACGAGCGGCTGTGTTAATGTTCTTTACGGCTTTTTTCTTTTTGGGGTTGGGGGGTGGGGGGGGGGGGGAATTCATTATCTCTTGTCATCGACTTCCATTTTTGTGCAGCTTCTAATGCAGTATATACTCTGTTTGTATGGCAGTTGTAGCGTGGATAGTGGTTGTGCCATACTGGAGCGGGATGGCGCTAAGAGAAACCCGTTACTCAACCAGAACTGACACATCACGTTAACCCAACGATCATGCGTAAAAAGGTATCCAATTATAGTTCCGCCTCGCTGGGTAACAGCCAGGTGACAGAGGAACTGAGTTCCACATCTCCAACAGCGAATGCACCTGACAACTAAGCTTCAATAACACCTAGTAGACATCCAGTTGATACCTCAGCTTATGGCCCATAATGGATTAAGCGCCTGGCCAGAAAAAAATTGAAGATAAAGAAATACAACTCAGAGGAGACAAAAGAAGCACAAAACTGAAACATATCAGCCGAGAATCTCTTTATAAACAAGTTATTGAGTGTTTTATTTACTGTGATCTTCTTACTCGTATCTTACGTAGCTTGGGGAGGGATAGGGTGGGGTGGGAGGCGTGTCTAGAGTGGTTCTATTCTTTCATCTGAGACCCCAGTTCCTCACAGACAAGACGACACACTCCACGATACAACACTCACAGACAAGACGAAACACTCCACAATACAACACTCACAGACAAGACGACACACTCTACAATACAACACTCACAGACACGTCGACACACTCCACAATACAACACTCACAGACAAGACGACACACTCTACAATACAACACTCACAGACACGTCGACACACTCCACAATACAACACTCACAGACAAGACGACACACTCCACAATACAACACTCACAGACAAGACGACACACTCTACAATACAACACTCACAGACACGTCGACACACTCCACAATACAACACTCCAGACAACACCTCCACAATACAACACTCACAGACAAGACGACACACTCTACAATACAACACTCACAGACAAGACGACACACTCCACAATACAACACTCACAGACAAGACGACACACTCCACAATACAACACTCACAGACAAGACGACACACTCCACAATACAACACTCACAGACAAGACGACACACTCCACAATACAACACTCACAGACAAGACGACACACTCCACAATACAACACTCACAGACACGTCGACATATATGACAATACAAAACTCGCAGATAAGACGACAATTTCCACAAAACAAACAATAGTAGCAGATAAGACGATACATTCTACAATGCAACACTCGCAGAGAAGCCGACACATTCCACACTACAACAACGAAAGGGTAGTAGCTCGGAGTGGACAAACCAATCACTCGCTCTGACGGATTTCCCGATCTCCCCCCCCCCCCCCCAATACACACACACACTGTTAGAGCCAACAGAAATAAATCTTACAGACACTAGCAAATCATCGACAGCTAACGCGAAACAGGTAACTATAGATAGCATTTGTGAACTCTCCCACACACACGGGCACACACACAGACAGGCACGCACACACACAGGCACAAACACACGGGCACGCACACACACAGGCACACACACACACGGGCACACAAACACACGGGCACACACACACACAGAGACACGCACAAACAAGGGCACACAAACACACGGGCACGCACACACACGGGTGCACAAACACACGGGCACGCACACACACGGGCACACAAACACACGGGCACGCACACACACGGGCACACAAACACACGGGCACGCACACGTCTCCTCACACACTTGCACGTGGAAGCAATTAGGGCTTCCGGTTGAAGGCTGGAGACAACATACGTCTGGCATTACATGGAAGTGAAGTGTGAAACAAGGTGTGAAAGGAGAGGCTGAGTGAGAGGAGGCTATGTGTTAGAGGAGGCTGAGTGAGAGGAGGCTATGCGTTAGAGGAGGCTGTGTGAGAGGAGCTTGTGTGTTAGAAGAGGGTGTGTGAGAGGATAATGTGTGAGATAAAGATATCTGAGAAAAAGCTAAGAAAAAATAGATGTCTGAGAGGGGAGGATGTGTGATCAGATGATCTATGATAGGATGATGTGTGAGCGGTTGGTGTGTGAGAGGGTGATGTGTGAGAGGATGATGTGTCACATAATGATATGTGAGAGGATTATGTTAGCAAATGTGTAAAAGGATGATAAGTTAAAGGATGATGTGCGAGAGGATGATGTGTGAGAGAATGATGTCTAAGAGACTGATGTGTGAGAGGACTATGTGTTACAGGATGATGTGTGAGATAATGATGTGTGAGATAATAATGTGTGAGAGGATGATGTCTAAGAGACTCATGTGTGAGAGGACTATGTGTTACAGGATGATGTGTGAGATAATGATGTGTGAGATAATGATGTGTGAGATAATAATGTGTGAGATAATGATGTGTGAGAGAATAATGTCTAAGAGACTGATGTGTGAGAGGACTATGTGTTACAGGATGATGTGTGAGATAATGATGTGTGAGATAATGATGTGTGAGAGGATGATGTCTAAGAGACTGATGTGTGAGAGGACTATGTGTTACAGGATGATGTGTGAGATAATGATGTGTGTGAGAGGATGATGTGTGAGAGAATGATGTCTAAGAGACTGATGTGTGAGAGGACTATGTGTTACAGGATAATGTGTGAGATAATGATGTGTGAGATAAGGATGTGTGAGAGGATGATGTCTAAGAGAATGATGTGTGAGAGGACTATGTGTTACAGGATGATGTGTGAGATAATGATGTGTGAGAGGATGATGTCTAAGAGAATGATGTGTGAGAGGACTATGTGTTACAGGATGATGTTTGAGATAATGATGTGTGAGATAATGATGTGTGAGAGGATGATGTCTAAGAGAATGATGTGTGAGAGGACTATGTGTCACAGGATGATGTGTGAGATAATGATGTGTGAGATAATGATGTGTGTGAGAGGATGATGTGTGAGAGAATGATGTCTAAGAGACTGATGTGTGAGAGGACTATGTGTTACAGGATAATGTGTGAGATAATGATGTGTGAGATAAGGATGTGTGAGAGGATGATGTCTAAGAGAATGATGTGTGAGAGGACTATGTGTTACAGGATGATGTGTGAGATAATGATGTGTGAGAGGATGATGTCTAAGAGAATGATGTGTGAGAGGACTATGTGTTACAGGATGATGTTTGAGATAATGATGTGTGAGATAAGGATGTGTGAGAGGATGATGTCTAAGAGAATGATGTGTGAGAGGACTATGTGTTACAGGATGATGTGTGAGATAATGATGTGTGAGAGAATGATGTCTAAGAGACTGATGTGTGAGAGGACTATGTGTTACAGGATGATGTGTGAGATAAATTAATGTGAAAGCAGAGTATTTTCAATTTCACGTTGAGGGTGATCTTTGGAGGAGGAAACTTGAGGGGGGGCGTGTGAAAAAGCAAGGGGGGGGGGGGTGTAGTGAGGATTTGTGAGAAGAACGTGTGCCAGCAAGCCTGGAAACGAAGCCGCCAACCCGCTGCCAGTCGGCGACCAACAGCGGCAGGCCTTCACCTTGCTATCAGCGACAAAAAGTCATAAACACCTGAGGGCAATGACCCCTGGGAAAGTCGTCCCCTTCTTACTGTTTCTTTTCCACCGTTCTCCCACAGATCCCAGAATTCCCTGCTTCTCACTTCCATCGCCTGACTTATTTCCTTGTGGAATTACACACATAAATACTCTGACGTAAAAAAGTCACAATGGTGATAAACACTTATCTCCTCTTGTAAGCACTTCTAATCTCCTCTGGTCAACATTTATATCCTCTGGTAAACACTGATCTCTTTTGGTAAACACTGATCTACCCTAGTAAACTCTGACCTCATTGGTAAACACTCATCTACCCTGCTAACAACTTATCTCCCCTGAAGCATACTTATCTTATACGATGAACACTTATTTCTCTTGATAAACTCATATCTTTCCTGATAAACACTGACCTCACTGATCTCCCCCTGTCTCTGTCATGGACCACTTGTGATTTACTAGACATCCTGCCGTCAAAAACTGAATAACTGAAAACTGCAGCAGAAATGTTAGTGACCGAGAAGTCCAGAGAAACACACAGTTTTCTTTAAGATCTCTAAAACGTCTCGTCAGTGGCTGTTGTTGTACTCTCTCTGAGGCTACTGTCTGTCCATCTCTTGATGTTATCCTCCCACTGATATCGATGTCTTCCTCTTGATCCTTTGCCCCCAACCTTCTCCTCTAATATAGTGCTAATATCAGCTGTCTGACTTTGAATGTAGCCGAAATATTTCACTCGCCTCTTGGGGATGTCTTTTGGCAACTCTTTCTTTATTGAGAACCTATGTATTTCGTTTCTGATTCCATTACACAGTATTTTTTTTCTATGAAATACAATTGTTACTTCCATGAAATACAATTGTTATTTCCATTAAATACAATTGTTACTTCCATGAAATACAGTTGTTATTTCCATTAAATACAATTGTTACTTCCATGAAATACAGTTGTTATTTCCATGAAATACAATTGTTATTCCCATGAAATACAATTGTTACTTCCATGAAATACAATTGTTATTTATATGAAATACAATTGTTACTTCCGTGAAATACATTTGTTATTTCCTTGAAATACAATTATTATTTCCATGAAATACAATTATGTCCTCAAAATACAAGTGTTGTTTTCTTGAAATACAATTGATGTTTCGATTAAATACAATTGTTGTTTTCATGAAATATAATTGATGTTTCCATGAGATACAATTGATGTTTCCACGAAATACAATTGATGTTTCCATAAAATACAATTGTTGTTCCCATGAAATACAACTGATGTTTCCATGAAATACAACTGATGTTTCTATGAAATACAACTGATGTTTACATAAAATACAATTGATGTTTCCGTGAAATACAATTGATGTTTCCATAAAATACAATTGATGTTTCCGTGAAATACAATTGATGTTTCCATGAAACACAACTGATGTTTCCATGAAATACAATAGATGTTTCCATGAAATACAATTGATGTTTCCATGAAATACAATTGATGATTCCATGAAATACAATTGATGTTTCCATGAAATACTATTGATGTTTCTATGAAATACAATTGATGTTTCCATGAAATACAATTGATGCTTAAAGGAAATACAACTGCTGTTTCCATGAAATACAACGTATATTTCTTATAACCACATGTCAAGAGGCTCAGCTTGCCGTAGTTGTCTCGAAGAAGAAAAGAAAACAATACAGAAAAAGCGGTGGTTGAAGAGGCGCCTCTGGCTCCTAAAGCCGGTAGCAACGCTACATACATTTGATTTAAAGAAGCCACTTTGAAACAAGTGAGGAAAACACTCCATCTCGTCGGGCGCCGTATTTGGTAGGAGATTTGCCAGGACACTCCTACAGTCTGGGGATGCCAGGACACTCCTACAGTCTGGGGATGCCAGGACACTCCTACAGTCTGGGGATGCCAGGACACTCCTACAGTCTGGGGATGCCAGGACACTCCTACAGTCTGGGGATGCCAGGAAACTCCTACAGTCTGGGGATGCCAGGACACTCCTACAGTCTGGGGATGCCAGGACACTCCTACAGTCTGGGGATGCCAGGACACTCCTACAGTCTGGGGATGCCAGGACACTCCTACAGTCTGGGGATGCCAGGACACTCCTACAGTCTGGGGATGCCAGGACACTCCTAGTCTGGGGATGCCAGGACACTCCTACAGTCTGGGGATGCCAGGACACTCCTACAGTCTGGGGATGCCAGGACACTCCTACAGTCTGGGGATGCCAGGGCACTCCTACAGTCTAAGGATGCCAGGACACGCCTACAGTCTGGGGATGCCAGGACACTCCTACAGTCTGGGGATGCCAGGACACTCCTACAGTCTGGGGATGCCAGGACACTCCTACAGTCTGGGGATGCCAGGACACTCCTACAGTCTGGGGATGCCAGGACACTGCTACAGTCTGGGGATGCCAGGACACTCCTACAGTCTGGGAATGCCAGGTGTTTTTCGTTTTGACCGTTTTACGCAGATGCACCAGCAACGACAACCACAGCCAACCAGCGTGAAAAAAAAAAAAAAAACACATTCATAAATAAATGATTCGATACTCATAAACAGGGGTGCCACTGGCGATTCCTCCTGAAGTACTTTTTCCTCGCAAACAGGCGCCTTTGGCGCCTGAGACCTACTCACAACAACAACAACACATTTCAGAGACAACACTGGTTCACACCCAAAAAAAAAAAAAAAAAAAAAGTGCGAAAAGAAAGTGTGCACTTTCGTCTTGGAGGCAGTGTGACGACCGCCACGAACGAACGTGAGCCACTTTTCGACACGCAATGTACAAAAATAAACACTACGAAGACGGAGACAATGGTGATACGAAGACAGAAAAACAGTTTAAAAATTTAATTTAAAAAAAAAAAAAAAAAAAACAACACCTTAAAACAAACAGAGGAATTTAAGTATTTTGGAGCAATTTTCACACCCGACGGAAAACTGGAAAGAGAAATTAACTCGAGATGGAGATGTGCCAAAGCTAATCAAATAATGGGGCAACTATCTCCCCCGCTGACACACAAGCAGAGACCCCGGAGTACTAAAGTGAATTTTATCAGAACTATTATTTGGCCAACATTATGCTTTCAATGCCAAACGTGGACACTTACATCCTCTAATGAACGTAAAATTGTGACAACAGAGATGAAATGCCTTAGAAGAGCTGCAGGAGTTTCAAGGAAAGACAGAATACGAAATCACGAAATCAGACGAATGCTAGGAATAAAGCCAGTCTCACATGTCATCAAAGAACAACAAATGAAGTGGTCAGGACACCTAACAAGAATGCCCTCATACTATTTGCCACAGCGAGCCACACTAAAACGTTACAATGGGTATAGAGCGAGTGGAAGGCCTTAGAAAAATGGAGTGATGGCATTAAGAACAGCCTTACAGAAATGAACATCAGTCTTAATAGTGCTCTTGACAGAGAATATCAACGAACATTACATCTCCCCCCGACACTTCGATGAGGTAAAAGGTGGAAGAGAAGAAGAAGAAGAATGCAAAGGAAGACATTTCATAACACCCCTCTAACATAGGCAAGCGCATGGAAACCACTACTTAATCTCGCAGCCAACGAGATAGGGTGACTTTCGTGAGTAGAACCACCACATCCGGGTCCGAAAGAATGGCAACATCACAAGCCCTTTTAGTCAGAGAAGTCAGCCGTGGCACTGCTGTTTCAGCTTCTGCAGGAGTAGGCTGCAACAAGTGTGTCAGCAGGCAACATCAGCCACGTCCATCAGTGTCACGATGACATCCATCAGTGTCACGATGACATCCATCAGTGTCACGATGGCAGTGTCACGATGGCAGGCCGGAACATCACGGCGGTGGACTGGTTGTAACTTTGGTTGTCGTGTTTTACAACTTTGCTATACACGAGTAGTGACATCTCTCTCTCTCTCTCCATTTCTCTCTCTGTCTCTCTCTCCATCTCTTTCTCTCTGTCTCTCTCTCCATCTCTTTCTCTTTGTCTCTCTCTCCATCTCTCTCTGTCTCTCTCTATCTCTCTCCATCTCTCTCTGTCTCTCCATTTCTCTCTCTCTGTCTCTCTCTCCATCTCTCTCTCTCTTTGTCTCTCTCTCCATCTCTCTCTGTCTGTTTCTTTCTCTGTCTCTCTCCATCTCTCTCTGTCTCTCTCCATTTCTCTCTGTCTCTCTCTCATCTCTGTCTTTCTCTCTCCCCATCTCTTCCTCTGTCTATCTCTCTATCTCTCTCTGTGTCTTTCTCTCTCTGTTTGTCTGTCTGTCTGTCTCTCTCTTTAAATATATGCCCAATTGTATGTGACTGTGTGTGTATGTGTGTCTGCACAAATGCCTGTGTATATGTGCGTCTCTGT
Source organism: Candidula unifasciata (assembly GCA_905116865.2). Taxonomy (NCBI): domain Eukaryota; kingdom Metazoa; phylum Mollusca; class Gastropoda; order Stylommatophora; family Geomitridae; genus Candidula; species Candidula unifasciata. The sequence goes on from CAJHNH020002535.1 coordinate 275,302, forward strand.
GTGTATATATCTATGTAGGTCTCTGTGTGTGTATTGTCTCTGGGTGTGTCTACATGTGTGTGTATGTGTGTGTGCATATATGTCCGCGTCTGCGCGTGTGTGTGTGTGTGGTCTGCGTGAGCATCAGCGTGTGAGTGTGTTCGTATGTGTGTTTGTGAATCTTTGTTTGTGTATGTGTGTGTGTGTCTGAGTGTGTGTATCTGCGGGTTTGTGTGTGCTCGCATGTGTGTGTCTTTGTGTGTGTATCTATGTGTGTGTTTGGGTCTGTGAGATATGTCTGTTTGTGTGTGTGTCTGCACAAATGCCTGTGTATATGTGCGTCTCTGTGTGTATATATCTATGTAGGTATGTGTGTGTGTGTGTGTGTGTGTGTGTATGTCTGTGTGTATATTGTCTCTGGGTGTGTCTACATATGTGTGTGTGTGTGCATATATGTCCGCGTCTGCGCGTGTGTATGTGTGTCTGCGTGAGCATCAGCGTGTGAGTGTGTTTGTATGTGTGTTTGTGTATCTTTGTTTGTGTATGTGTGTGTGAGTCTGAGTGTGTGTGTCTGCGGGTTTGTGTGTGCTCGCATGTGTGTGTCTTTGTGTGTGTATCTATGTGTGTGTTTGGGTCTGTGAGATATGTCTGTTTGTGTGTGTGTCTGCACAAATGCCTGTGTATATGTGCGTCTCTGTGTGTATATATCTATGTAGGTATGTGTGTGTGTGTGTGCATGTCTGTGTGTATATTGTCTCTGGGTGTGTCTACATATGTGTGTGTGTGTGCATATATGTCCGCGTCTGCGCGTGTGTATGTGTGTCTGCGTGAGCATCAGCGTGTGAGTGTGTTTGTATGTGTGTTTGTGTATCTTTGTTTGTGTATGTGTGTGTGAGTCTGAGTGTGTGTGTCTGCGGGTTTGTGTGTGCTCGCATGTGTGTGTCTTTGTGTGTGTATCTATGTGTGTGTCTGGGTCTGTGAGCGTATGTCTGTTTGTGTGTGTGTCTGCATTTGTTTCTGTGCGTGTGTCTTTGTGTGCATGTGTGTAAAATGTGCGAGTTTATCTGTGTAGGTAGGTCTGTATTTAGGTCAATGGGGGTGTGTTTATGTGTGTGCGTGTGAAGGTATATTGATGTGTATATATGAGTGTTAAAGTCAGTGGGTGGGCGTGTGTGTGTGCGTGTGAAGGTATATAGATGTGTATATATGAGTGTTAAAGTCAGTGGGTGTGTGTGTGTGTGTGCGTTATCCCCAGTGTGTGCATGCAGTTTACCAATCATGCTTTTGTGTGTGTTTTCCTTGATCTTAATAATATGCATATTATGCATATGCATAATATAATATGCATATTATGCATATAATCATAAACATATATGAAGGAAGCGGCTTGCCAGGAAGCAGTATGTTTATCCCCCCTCCTCCCCCGCTACCTCAAAAGGGGCTCTAGAACTCATGTGGAGATGATATATATATTTTAATCTGACATCTATATTACGATATATCTAAAAATCTAAAAATATCTATAATCTGATAGATCTAAAATGCGAGTCTCTGTAGTTAAGCTGGTCCCAACAAGTGACTTGAGAGCACAGACTTTGATCAGATAGCCTAACGGTGATAAAAAGGTGTCTCGTGGGTGAAGGTGTGGTGGGAGGGGGGAGTGGGGGTGGCGGGGGCACAGGTATATGCTGCTAGACTTATATTTGTATAGATAATCTGGCTGTCCAGAGGTGATACAGTCAACATTACGCCGGTCGCCTTTACTTCCTAGCACTTTCCTTGTACCAATTTTAGGCGGGGTCAACCTGGAAGCCAAAGTAATTTTTTAATAAAGATGTCCAACCCGATGTGGATTTGAGAGCCGGACTTTCGGGCTGATAGACAAAGCGTCTAGCCACTACACCGCCGCGGCTGGCGGTAGTTGTTTCAACATTTCCTATGTGGTCTCAGATCTTGTCAGATGTATTTGCCATCTAGCACATGAACATAATAGGCTGCCAGGTGGTTGAGCAGCTGGATGCTTGCCTGCCGATCTAGAGGTCGTGGATGAAGGTCCTAGCCGAAGTCGACTGTTTGTCAAAAATTGCCTTGGCCTTCAAAAGACCTAGCATTAAATGGGAATCAGATAAAGTCTTGAGAAGTAAAGGCGACCGCTGTGTCGTTAACCACATCTTTCACTATAAATCAAATCTTAGACTTGCATCCTGATTTACACTGGACAGCCGGTGACACCTGCCTAGTGTGCCAGTTACATCCGGTGACACCTGCCTAGTGTGCCAGTTACATCCGGTGACACCTGCCTAGTGTGCCAGTTACAGCCGGTGACACCTGCCTAGTGTGCCAGTTACATCTGGTGACACCTGCCTAGTGTGCCAGTTACAGCCGGTGACACCTGCCTAGTGTGCCAGTTACATCCGGTGACACCTGCCTAGTGTGCCAGTTACAGCCGGTGACACCTGCCTAGTGTGCCAGTTACATCCGGTGACACCTGCCTAGTGTGCCAGTTACAGCCGGTGACACCTGCCTAGTGTGCCAGTTACAGCCGGTGACACCTGCCTAGTGTGCCAGTTACATCCGGTGACACCTGCCTAGTGTGCCAGTTACAGCCGGTGACACCTGCCCAGTGTCCCAGTTACACGTGATCGAACGATCACTTCTCTGAAAGCTGAACCGGATATCTGGCATCTGCCTGGTTGGTCTGACGTCCAGATTGAGATCTGTAAAATCTCGGAATGGTCTGGTAAACCTGTGGATATCAGCAAGCGGGGAACAACCAGATCTGTGGATAAGATTCGCTGAACATTTCAATTTCGCATTATCTGTTGTATTATTATTCTAATAGCATATAGCACCTATAGCATTTCTGACGTGGTCAATGTTGAATATACATTCATAAAGGACATTCTTTTCACACAAGCAACACCCTCAGTTTCAGATGGCACTGAAGTTTAGTTAACTAACCAGGGGGAGGGAGGGGGGGTCGTATGGAGAGGGCGGGGTTGGGGGTAGGTGGGAGTCAAATATGTTGTCAGCGACATAGCGCCCTGAGTGCCCAATTATTGCCTATTCTTGGTTTAGGGGTTCAATTTAGTAGGTTTTGTATTCCAGTCACATATATATATATATATACACACACACACACACACGCACATACGGGTATATAGAAATACACAGTCCAAATGCAGCAGTGGGAGGACGCATAGACACAGACACGCAACACACACACGCACAGTTACATCTGTGCAGCGATTGCAGCGAAATAAGGTGCCCAGAGACATGTATCTCCTATCGTGACAGGAGGGCGCCCAGAGACTTGTATCTCCTATCGTGACAGGAGGGCGCCCACAGACATGTTTCTCCTATCGTGACAGGAGGGCGCCCAGAGACATGTATCTCCTATCGTGACAGGAGGGCGCCCAGACATATCTCCTATCGTGACAGGAGGGCACCCAGAGACATGCATCTCTCCTATCGTGACACAGGAGTGCGCCCAGAGACACATGAGATTGCGACACAGGAAGGCAACAAGAATCCCTAGGTAATGTCCATACAGAGAGCAGAGTATGACGCCCACACATGAGATCGTGACATAGGGCGGCGACAAGAATCCATGGGTAATGTCCATACAGAGAACAGAGCAGGACGCCCACACATGAGACAGAGATAAACTTGTGTTTTGATCTTGTCGTCAGAAGGACAGATTTGGGTAACATGCCGGGACAGCTCCGCTAAAGTAGAGAGAAAGAAGTCCAGGGGGAAAGGATACCAGATGTTCAAAGACAATGGCATGGAAGAATAAGATGGATAGAACGGATTCAGGGTACCAACGAACAAGGCAAGTAGAGATAGATAACTTGACCGCCGGGCATGGTAGGCGCCGAATGAAATTGGTGGTGATGATGATAATGATGGCGGTGATGATGATAATGATGGCTTGATAATGATGGCAGCGATGATAATGATGGCATCGATGATAATGATGGCAGCGATGATAATGATGGCAGCGATGATAATGATGGCAGTGATGATAATGATGGCAGTGATGATATTGATGGCAGCGATGATAATGATGGCAGCGATGATAATGATGGCAGCGATGATAATGATGACAGCGATGATAATGATGGCAGCGATGATAATGATGGCAGCGATGATAATGATGGCAGCGATGATAATGATGGCAGCGATGATAATGATGGCAGCGATGATAATGATGGCAGCGATGATAATGATGGCAGGGATGATAATGATGGCAGTGATGATAATAAAGGCAGCGATGATAATGATGGCAGCGATGATAATGATGGCAGCGATGATAATGATGATAATGATGGCAGCGATGATAATGATGGCAGCGATGATAATGATGGCAGTGATAATGATGGCAGTGATGATAATGAACACAGTGATGATAATGATGGCAGTGATGATAATGATGGCAGCGATGATAATGATGGCAGCGATGATAATGATGGCAGCGATGATAATGATGGCAGCGATGATAATGATGGCAGTGATGATAATGATGGCAGTGATGATAATGATGATATTGACTACATAACGAGCTGGTAAAACATTGCCTGTCTGCACAAATCAATGGATGCTTTTACGTTTGAGCCACCGTAGATACTGATATCAGTACTTTCTGTTTTTGAAAGTTTAGCCAACGGAATCGATCTAGTTCTGTCAACGGGTGATGCTTGCGCATACACAACAAATACACACACGACACACAGAGACACCCACATAACACACAGACACACCCACACACACAACAGACACAGAAACACCCACACACATAACTAATAAACACGCACAACACACAGGTACACACAATACAGAACACACATACACACAGAAATGCACACACAGCGCCTGAACATCTAATGACCACAATTGCGAACAGGATGAACAGGGACATGGCCAGATTGTATGTTACATCAGATGACAAAGATATTTTGTGGACACACTTGAGACACTCCGTCAGATGACAAAGATATTTTGTGGACACACGCGAGACACTTCAGCAGATGACAAGGATAATTTGTGGACACACTTGAGACACTCCATCAGATGACAAGGATAATTTGTGGACACACTTGAGACACTCCATCAGATGACAAGGATAATTTGTGGACACACGCGAGACACTCCATCAGATGACAATTATAGTGTGTGGACACACGCGAGACACTCCATCAGATGACAAGGATAATTTGTGGACACACGCGAGACACTCCATCAGATGACAAGGATAATTTGTGGACACGCGCGAGACACTCTATCAGATGACAAGGATAATTTGTGGACACACGCGAGACACTCCATCAGATGACATGGATAATTTGTGGACACACGCGAGACACTCCGTCAGATGACAAGTAAAGTGTGTGGACACACGCGAGACACTGCATCAGATGACAAGGATAATTTGTGGACACACTTGAGACACTCCATCAGATGACAAGGATAATTTGTGGACACACTTGAGACACTCCATCAGATGACAAGGATAATTTGTGGACACACGCGAGACACTCCATCAGATGACAATTATAGTGTGTGGACACACGCGAGACACTCCATCAGATGACAAGGATAATTTGTGGACACACGCGAGACACTCCATCAGATGACAAGGATAATTTGTGGACACGCGCGAGACACTCTATCAGATGACAAGGATAATTTGTGGACACACGCGAGACACTCCATCAGATGACATGGATAATTTGTGGACACACGCGAGACACTCCGTCAGATGACAAGTAAAGTGTGTGGACACAGGCGAGACACTGCATCAGATGACAAGGATAATTTGTGGACACACGCGAGACACTCCGTCAGATGACAAGTAAAGTGTGTGGAGACACGCGAGACACTGCATCAGATGACAAGGATAATTTGTTGAAACACTTGAGACACTCCATCAGATGACAAGGATAAATTGTGGACACACGCGAGACACTCTATCAGAGGATAATCTCAAAATCAATCTTGCTTAAAGCTAGATAGTTTCTTATCTAGAGAAAGGTTCCCGTGCTCAGCCAAAGCGTGTCATCAGAAAAGACTACACACAACATGGAAAAAACTACACACAACATGGAATCTTGCTAACTGCGACAAGACAAACAACCTAGTGTTTGCAAATGTTCAATATTACTAGAAAATGTGCAATATTGTTTCATCCAAACTTAAAACTTTGCCTCACTGCCTGCAAGTATCAAATGTTTAAATTCAAAAGAAATTACAGCTGCCATAAGTCTTTCAAAAATGAATGATATCGCGTGAAGAGAACATACAACCTGGCGGATGACTTGCCACAATTACTTGATTTTATTGCACCACAACCTGGTTCTGGACATCGAATAAAGTCGTCCGGTTAATAACACTGGGATCAGCTGGAGTACAGCAAGGGCCAGTCCGTCAAGGGATCAGTGGGCTACCCACGTGGCCCCGTGTAAGCAGGGGCTTAGTGGGGGATTAGGAATACCAGCATAATTACAGCTGATATTACACTATGTTAGGTGCATTATATATATATATATATATATACACACACACACACATAGATACACATATATAAATATTCACATGCAGAGAAGAGAGAGAGAAATTTTGAGAGAGAGAGAGAGAGAGAGAGAGAGAGAGAGAGAGAGACACACACATAGATACACATATATAAATATTCACATGCAGAAAAGAGAGAGAGAGAAATTTTGCGAGAGAGAGAGAGAGAGAGAGAGAGAGAGAGAGAGAGAGAGAGAGAGAGAGAGAGAGAGAGAGAGAGAGAGATGTCATAAATCTAAGGTACATATCACCACCATGAAAGCTGTCATCGTGTGTGTTATAAAGCTGAAGTTCATGAGACAAGACGACCTGGCGCTACCAGCTGTTTCCACGTGAAGACTGGGGGGGGGGAGGGTAAGGGGGTTGGGGGGGGGGGCTGTGTGGTGGCGATGTAAGAATGTACTCTCACAAGAGGGAGTTGTCTGGTCAAATGAAGGGAGACACAAACAGATAAAAGAGACACAGAGAGATAGAGAGGAAAGTGAGAGAGCTCAAAAGGAAGACAGATAAAAGAGACACAGAGAGATAGAGAGGAAAGTGAGAGAGCTCAAAAGGAAGACAGAAGAAACGGTGTGAGGCAGAGCAGATGGAAAAGAATGAGGGAGACAAACATAGAACAAGAGGGAGATACAGTCAGTGGGAGTCAGTGTGGTTGAAAACACATAGTGAAAGAGAGAGAGAGAGAGAGAGAGAGAGAGAGAGAGAGAGAGAGAGAGAGAGAGAGAGAGAGAGACACAGAGTTTAATAACGTTAACGAGGACATAAAGATAAAAAGAAAGACTACAGACCACACACACAGAGAATGTGTGTGTGTGTGTGTGAGTGAGAGAGAGAGAGAGAGAGAGAGAGAGAGAGAGAGAGAGAGAGAGAGAGAGAGAGAGATGATGGTGGGGGTGGGGAAAAATTACATTTAACTTACATTACCTAAAAAAAAAAACGGATTTCTTACTCCCAGTTTTTATTTCCAACCCAGTCCGACATTTTAGCGGCGTCTCCGACATGATGGCCTACGGAACCGGAAACCAGCCGACAAACAGAAGCCAGCCAATGGCTGCTATCCTTCATTCAAACAAGTGGCTATGATACTCCTGGCAGGACTGGGCAGCTTCCGGCTTGGCCAGACGACTACAGACTGCCAGAATATGTGTAGGAGTCACTGATGTATGGACCCAGCTGGATTGGCGGAGTCCAGTATAATAGATTGTGGTTGTTAGCCTGATAGAGGCGCCTGGGTTTCAGCTCTGGGGATATGTCGGCAAGCACAAGCAGCTGTTGGAGCCCACAAGGTATCGATCTGCCCCCCACAGCTTTGACAGCCCGAATCTAGATCAAGCCTAAATGGGTAAATTGAAAGGTGATGTCACTGCATCTTCACTACTGTAGCAGGTCGAGGCCATGATTCTAAGTCCATATAATTTGATGGATCAGCAAGCGATGACTGGTTGGACACGTCCCGGTCAGGAATCTGCTAGCCGTTGTATCAAACTGTTCAACTTCAAGAGTCATTAATGAAAAACTGTCTGCAGGGGTGCTGATTCAAACCCACCAATAACGGTCTGATAGGAGAATGCTCCCACCACTGAAATCCAAATCTTGTGTATCAAGAGCAGAAGATGCAAATGTCAGATTTGTCCACACATACAAAAATGAGAGATGCTATATCAAGGTGATGTTTTGCTAGTCCACACATACAAAAATAGGAGATGCTATATCAAGGTGATGTTTTGCTAGTCCACACATACAAAAATAGGAGATGCTATATCAAGGTGATGTTTTGCTAGTCCACACATACAAAGATGAGAGATGCTATATCAAGGCGATGTTTTGCTTGTCCACACATACAAAGATGAGAGATGCTATATCAAGGCGATGTTTTGCTAGTCCACACATACAAAGATGAGAGATGCTATATCAAGGTGATGTTTTGCTAGTCCACACATACAAAAATAGGAGATGCTATATCAAGGTGAGGTTTTGCTAGTCCACACATACAAAAATAGGAGATGCTATATCAAGGTGATGTTTTGCTAGTCCACACATACAAAGATGAGAGATGCTATATCAAGGTGATGTTTTGCTAGTCCACACATACAAAGATGAGAGATGCTATATCAAGGTGATGTTTTGCTAGTCCACACATACAAAGATGAGAGATGCTATATCAAGGTGAGGTTTTGCTTGTCTACACATACAAAAATAGGAGATGCTATATCAAGGTGATGTTTTGCTAGTCCACACATACAAAGATGAGAGATGCTATATCATGGTGATGTTTTGCTAGTCCACACATACAAAGATGAGAGATGCTATATCATGGTGATGTTTTGCTTGTCTACACATATAAAAATAGGAGATGCTATATCATGGTGATGTTTTGCTTGTCTACACATATAAAAATAGGAGATGCTATATCATGGTGATGTTTTGCTTGTCTACACATATAAAAATAGGAGATGCTATATCATGGTGATGTTTTGCTAGTCCACACATACAAAGATGAGAGATGCTATATCATGGTGATGTTTTGCTAGTCCACACATACAAAGATGAGAGATGCTATATCATGGTGATGTTTTGCTTGTCTACACATATAAAAATAGGAGATGCTATATCATGGTGATGTTTTGCTTGTCTACACATATAAAAATAGGAGATGCTATATCATGGTGATGTTTTGCTTGTCTACACATATAAAAATAGGAGATGCTATATCATGGTGATGTTTTGCTTGTCTACACTGTCACGAGACGATCTCAGTGATTCCAGAAGTTAGTACTTGTAATAAGTTCTTCTGGTTCTAAAGAGACAGAATTATATTTACTCTGCGCTTTATCCTAATATTGCTTTAAACCGCACGGATTTAAATTGTTACCAGTCCTTTTTCGAGACAAGCCACTGCGCTTTGTTTAAAATTACCCAACACTACGTAATATAGCCCGCTGGTTCAGACTAGGGATGTTAGATTGCATTCTCACGCCAGTGTCAGAATGTTATCTCCTGACCAGACTGTAGAGACTGAGGGGGGCCCTTTTGACCAGGTAAATTGAGTGGACGCTAGACATTGTGGAGCCCAGAGGTCAGAGTTCACACGTCAGTGTAATTCAGGGGAGAACAGTTGTGTGGCAATTAGGGACTGTTTGATCTGGGTCAAGTAGGACACACAATGGCTTCACTGAACGTCTTTTAACACCTGCCAGTTAGATTCGTTGTAAACTAAGATTGGGTCACTTAAGAATGTTTGCTCTAGGGATGTCAGTCCAGAATTGAGTGACAGGTCACTGGTTAGCCAAGTGATCTGATAGTTACACCTCAGGGGCGGTGCTTAAGCCATCATCTTGAGGGTTGGGTAAAAAAAAACTAAGGAAAGGGAGGAGTTAATTTGGACAATAGATTGATACTTATACTTCGAGCCTGTGGAATTTCCGTCATTAATCGCAGCCTGCCGGCAAACAACACAGATCGACCTAAAAGGTAAATTTTACGGTCGCATTCTGTTTTGGCGATTAATGGAAAGTTCCCCAGGTAAGAGAAAATATTAATTTTAATCTTGTATACTTAGGTTAGGGAGTTAAGCTTTTAGTCTATACTACCTTTTCCTAATTTGTCTGCACATTCTGCTTGAAATAGTTCTTTGTGAATGTTCAGTATCTCAGTTAGGGAACTGCTAAACTATTCCTATTTCTTGTATGTTTGTGTCACATGTTTTTCATTGTATGTTTTCATGTGTATAAAAATAAGATGTGAACAATGACGTTTGCTATAATGAAATGTAATTATATTGTTTTCACGATCAGCCAAAATATGAGTTTGGACTGTGGGAAATGATGCCCAAATATGTGCAGGGATGTTGCTACGTTTTTGTGTGCCCACCATGTGCTCACTTAATGTGTTCACCTGAACAGGGGATATATAATCCAATAAATTATATTTCTAGATAAAACAACCCCAGGGGGAGAATGATGGATGTATAGAATTCACTGTCACTGAAAGATAATATTCAGGACAGCGTGCACATATAAATTGTTTGCGTTTTCAGCACATAACCTGCGCCACATGTGTATGTCAAATCTATGTCAGCCAGTTGTTGGAAGTCTGAGTGATGACGGACAACAGACTTAGAAAGTCAACTATCATGACATAGCATGAAGAGGGAAGGCAGGATATGTGACGCCCATGTAAGACAAAAGACCTTCAGACTAGACTGGAGAGGATGTGGAATTATGAGGAGGAGTGATGGGATATATTTATTATTATATGTTGTATTAATTGATACATGTATTCTTAGTGTAAGTCAAGATACTACACGTATGTGTTTTGTTTCCATGATTACAGCGCCCATGTGACGATCAGTCCATGAAAGAGACTACATTGTGTTAGACTCGGCCAGCTGGGAACGAGGTGGAGAACGAGGTGGAGAACGAGGTGGGGATGAAGTGGAGAATAAGCTGAAACAGGCAGACAACAGGCAAGGAAGAGTTGGACAAGCTTGACAGTTCATCACGGCTGTCAGAGGCTTATAAGTTGAGTTAACCCCTTTATGTTAACCTATTATCATCATTATCATACCACTCTAACCCCCGAGCTGTTTTTCTCGCTGAAGCTTACCACCATCATCAAGTTAACCAGTCACTGTTTGTGTAAATCAACAAACTGGGAATTTCATTGTAGTAAATAAAGCTGTATGTCAAGTTTTAAACTACATAGTTTGTTTAAATTCCAAATGTCTGTTCTTACATGTTTAATTAAACTGTTAAGATAGATTACCATTTGGTGGGGGCTCAAATAATATAATAATTCTTTAATTATTAATAATAACACCGGGAGAAGGTAGATGACGGAGGAATCACTTGCCCTGTCTAATAATTCATTAACATTAAGTATGATAGACATCTAAAATTCCTTGCCTTCTCTTGTGGGTACCAAGTTCAGCTAATGTTAATATACTTAACGAGCATATATGGCTGTTTTCTTGGATATCCAGGACTTTGTCTGAGAGCAACATAGCTCAGATTTTAGTTCGGTGTATCTAGTGGAGAGAATGTGTTGAAAGGAAGATCCCTACTCAACAACATAAACATTTAAACCACGCGTCACGTCACATACACATATAAAAATAGGAGATGCTATATCATGGTGATGTTTTGCTTGTCTACACATATAAAAATAGGAGATGCTATATCATGGTGATGTTTTACTTGTCTACACATATAAAAATAAGAGATGCTATATCATGGCGATGTTTTGCTTGTCTACACATATAAAAATAGGAGATGCTATATCATGGTGATGTTTTGCTTGTCTACACATATAAAAATAGGAGATGCTATATCATGGTGATGTTTTACTTGTCTACGCATGCACAATTAGGAGATGCTATATCATGGTGATGTTTTGCTTGTCTACACATATAAAAATAGGAGATGCTATATCATGGTGATGTTTTGCTTGTCTACACATATAAAAATAGTAGATGCTATATCATGGCGATGTTTTACTTGTCTACGCATGCACAATTAGGAGATGCTATATCATGGTGATGTTTTGCTTGTCTACACATACAAAAATAGGAGATGCTATATCATGGTGATGTTTTACTTGTCTACACATATAAAAATAGGAGATGCTATATCAAGGCAATGTTTTACTTGTCTACACATACAAAAATAGGAGATGATATATCAAGGCGATGTTTTACTTGTCTACACATACAAAAATAGGAGATGATATATCAAGGCGATGTTTTACTTGTCTACACATACAAAAATAGGAGATGATATATCAAGGCGATGTTTTACTTGTCTACACATACAAAAATAGGAGATGATATATCAAGGCGATGTTTTACTTGTCTACACATACAAAAATAGGAGATGATATATCAAGGCGATGTTTTACTTGTCTACACATGCACAAATAGTAGATGATATATCAAGGCGATGTTTTACTTGTCTACACATACAAAAATAGGAGATGATATATCAAGGCGATGTTTTACTTGTCTACACATACAAAAATAGGAGATGATATATCAAGGCGATGTTTTACTTGTCTACACATGCACAAATAGTAGATGATATATCAAGGCGATGTTTTACTTGTCTACACATGCACAAATAGTAGATGATATATCAAGGCGATGTTTTGCTTGTCTACACATATAAAAATACATACACACAAATTTGTCCAGGTCTAAAGCCTAATAGTTATCAACGCGGTTTTTAAATTACGAAATACCAGGCTGGACGCAGCTGTATGTAGCAGAGCTCTTTACGTTGACTCTGACAACCGCCCTAGCGTTGACATGACAGTTGTAAAGGCAACCCTGACAAGGGTGGAAAGTAGATCTGGGACAGAAAGTTATCTCGGGCCAAACTCCACGCCCTAGCTACCCATCTCCCTAAAATGACCCAGAAACAAGCCACCCTGTGGTATGCGCAAGAATATAAGGCCTTGTGTTCGCCTAGAACGAACTTGTTCAACACTGCTCCATGAATACGCAACCATGGAGCCAAGACAACGAACTCAACCTTCCTGAACGCACCGAACGCAACATCTGTTGAAAGAGCTTTTGTTATTTATAAGTGCCCAGGAGTCGATGAAAAGGCGTGCCGAACTCGTCACGTTTAGCGACTAACTGCACAAAAGGTGACTCGCACTGTTGGAGCGAGATAGTTATCAATGCCGACTTAAAGGACATTCGTGGGCCTTGACACGACACAAAGAAACATCCTTAAGAATTATGAAAATATTGGATTATCTTTTAGAGGTAGGAATCACACGGAACAATCTGGACAAATAGCGATCACAAGAACAAACCTAGAAAAGTAGCACTGAACATGTGTACACAGCAAGAAACAGATGGAACAAGAAAGCTGAGCGGGAATCATCTAAAACCCGGTAGTGAAGTGTAAATCACAGGAACATGGTATTTTTTTGGGAGCCATACGGAACATTCATAAGATGTAGGATTCGGGCGAAACACCTATAAGATGTAGGATTCGGGCGGAACATCCGTAAGATGTAGGATTCGGGCGGAACATCCGTAAGATGTAGGATTCGGGCGGAACATCCGTAAGATGTAGGATTCGGGCGGAACATCCGTAAGATGTAGGATTCGGGCGGAACATTCGTAAGATGTAGGATTCGGGCGGAACATCCGTAAGATGTAGGATTCGGGCGGAACATTCGTAAGATGTAGGATTCGGGCGGAACATCCGTAAGATGTAGGATTCGGGCGGAACATCCGTAAGATGTAGGATTCGGGCGGAACATCCGTAAGATGTAGGATTCGGGCGGAGCATCCAAGCAAAGCTGGATTGTCATAACACGGTGAAGCTAAACGAAACGAACAAGGTATTATGTTGGAATCACGAGCAACTTCTAAGTGAAACTCAAGTCAGTGGTACTGAACCAACTAGAATTTTCACAAAGCTTGTGATTGAAACTTTCAATCTGCGACAATCGGTGATTATTTCAGACGCCTAAGATGTGTATTCACCCAAGTTCTGTCATCACATTACGTTATTTACTGTCTTCCCGTGGACAGCCAATAAAAGGGTTTGAAGCTGATAATTTCCTAGATGTGTTGGCGTTAGTATTACCAACAGCAGAGCATATGATAGTGCTTGGTTGACTGGCCAGCTTCTTGGTTCGGTGGCTGCACATAGTCTCTGCTAGATTGCTCAGTCTGAAGCTTTGCCGCTCAGGTTGTCCGACCACTGACACAGGTTTGCATCTACCCGAGTGAGAATAATATAGAAACTTCCATTCATTTTTGTTGGGAGTAGCTTTTACGGAGCGTCTAGACGCTCGCAGCGGATCGGAAGGTTGTGGGTTCGCTCCCTGGCGGAGCCGGACTTTTTTCAAAAATGACCTAGGCTCACAGGTCAACCCAGCCTTGAGTGGGGACCGGGTACAGTCCTGAGGAGTAAAGGCGGCCGGCGTAATGCTGACCACATCACCCATCTTGTGACGATTGGTCTATAAAATATAGGTCTAGCCCTATATGCCCTATACCCTAAAGGCGTGGAAAAGGGTCCTTTACTTTTTTTTACGTAATTATTTTTGTTAATTACAGTCTTCACGGGGACTGTTTGGATATCTCTTTGCCCTCTCCGAGCTCATGAATCTCGAGGGAAAGGGGCAGGAGAGGAGAAAATGAATGGTACCGGTGTTGACATTTGACATCTGTAAACAGGCATGCCAGGATGCAGCCAGGTCAAATACAGCACAGAACAAAGCTGAGGTAAGTGATCCTAATCTTGTCTCCTCTGGTTGAATTTCGTTGTCCATAGAAGTTAGCCGTATGTCCAGGGGAAGATACTAGCTGGGATGGTACCGCATAGGGTAAAATAAACATAAGAGTTAAATTACGAGTAGTTGAGATATGGAGATCATTACCGTAAGGAGAGAACAATGCTGCAGAAAGTCACCGCAGGATCTGGCCAAAAGATAACACTCAGAAGAAAGACGAGACGTCCTGTTATAACAAACTGGAATAAGAACTTTTCGCTGACTGCTGAAGATAAGGGCCAAACATGTACGGGTACGTTCTGAGTCCTGTGATATCAGTTCTTGACTCAATCAACTCAGCTAAACACAAGCCAACCCAACACAACACCACCCAATCCAACACGCCCCAACACATCGCAACCCAACCCAACACAACACATCACAACCTAACACACTCAGTCTATGACTAGAAAGCATAACCAAAGGAAACGATGACAACGTGCACACACGCATCCCAACGTTTCCGCTCTTTTTATCGTTGGAAATACTGCAGTATCGTATACAAGCGGATGTGTCACACATTGTCTTTGCGACTTTCCCAGTCATTTATCTGTTCTTCTGTCCCCTAATAAAGACTTCGTTGAACTGCTGTGTTGTTTCTGTGTGTGTCCTTTAGTCCCAGTCCGTTCTTCTATCTCGTGACAGTGTTGCGATACTTCTTGCAACAGCTGGGCCGCAACAACCCAACTACACCAAACAATTACTGACACCATCTTTAACTTTAGGGGAGCAAGAAAACTGTTCCACTGATGTCATTACATAAAGACCTAACAGACAATTCAGTAGAATACACATATGAACTGGGGCTAGCCCCGAGTTGGGAATGTCTTCACCCCGGGTTGGGTATGTCTTCACCCCGGGTTGGGTATGTCTTCACCCCGGGTTGGGAATGTCTTCACCCCGGGTTGGGAATGTCTTCACCCCGGGTTGAGTATGTCTTCACCCTGGGTTCCAGGCGTGTCACGGATAGTACAATCTAAGCCATGCTCATGTACGAACAGAAAGTCAGGGTTCAATTCCCCTCTGAAGCTATCGGGCACCAGGTCGCCCCTTGGCTCGCCGGCAGACGACTATTTAGGTCTGTCTTCTCTGATCGCATCAACACGGCAGGAGTCCTTTTCAGGGCTCTTGGTGGCGAGCAAGGCTAACACAGCGCACATAACCTAGTCACAATTATAACCTAAAGCTACCCCTTTCGAGATGCCGGCTGAACGTGACAATTTGTTTATTTTGTTTCCAACAAAGCACCTTCTGAGGTGACATGGCTTTCTAAACCATTTCATGTTTGAGTGTAAACAATCAATAATAACCTCCCAACACGCAATCACTGATCCTGAACTGCATAGAGACAGATAAATAAATGGTGAGATAAAATAGTGGAGAGCTTTTGAGGAGAACTAAACACATGCAAAGAAATCAAAATGGTGAGAAAAAGATGCGGCGTTGGACAGGACACAGGCTGAGAAAACTGACAAGAATATAACTAGAATATCTTTGGTGTGGGACCCACGAGGTCTAAGAAAGAAAGGCAGACCACACATTCAAGCAGAAGAGAACTAGGTAAGCTAGACGTGATAGCAAATCATAGGATGACTTAGCCTAGGTGGTTAAGGCCTACGCTCCATTGGAGTATAGTCTACGACAAGGAGGAACGGGGGGGGGGGGGGGGAGGGGGGTGGGGCAAGGAAGGAAGCACAGAAGTGAGCCAGGCATCTGACCTTGAACAAAGGCGCCGGAACCTGGGGTTTCTCGACTATTTCCGGGGCCCCGTACCTGCCCCTCCCCACACAGTTTCGTGAGGGGACTAAGAACCGTTGACGGCAATTCTCTTTAAAATATCTCTTCATTTTTATATTGTTTCTAGTGTATTTGTTATTCATAATAATAATAATAATAATAATAATAATAATGAGCCTTTTTTGCCGTGCCGCCTCTGTTGAATGTTGTATCTGTAGTGCCGTGCCTAACATAATACAATATAAACTTGATGTGTAAAAGGACTGCACAGGAAAACTGAAGTTCTAGAACAAGAACTAAAGTCCAGAAGTGGACGAACAACCAGAACTTTCCGCCGTAGTTTACAGCCGCTGAACGATAAAAAAGAAGATCCATGTGCAAAAATGAAAACCTAATTCCAGCGGAAACATGGCGCCAAATATTATGCAACTCTAAGTGTTCACACACAGCAATGATTGGTCGAGACATATAAACATACTTGGAGAAAGATGAACCACTTGAGCTGTCAGACACGATCCTCCAACACTAAACGCCAACAGCCAACACACGCCACAGAACCGACTTACCTGTGTTGTTTATCACGCAGAAAGTTATGGCACTAGAGAACTAAGCTCCGTGTTTCCTCCAGCCCGTCAGTCAACTACACACATCCACGTGATATTATTAGACGGCAGAACCGGCAATCTAACGCCCCCGGCCACAGTTTATTGATGCTTTGTTCATATGTCTAATCTGGTGGTTAGTTTTGAAGAAGACGTAGATGTATAAATAGATAACTACGCTGAATGAAGCAACAACCAGAACGACTGCACCAGGACAAGCATTTGATTGCGACTGTATGAACCCCACCGTTTACAAGCCCGCCGACTTGTTGGCAGATCTAGAAGGCTGGCGTGTGTCTTGCTGTACCAGGCGGCCGCAGTTGCTCCCTCACAGATGCGTTTTGTAAGAAAAGTGCCGGCAGACGTGACGGCTTACAGCCAAGCTCTGCTACAGCGGACGCCCATTGACTGTCAGCCATACATTGCCCCAGAGAGAGGTGGGGGTGCTAAAATAATCCTTGTATTTTATCATTATAATCCAGTAAAGGAAAAAAAAAAACAAATTTAGAAATTTTTGACAATGCTGGAAGAAAACGTGAGAGGAAGAGAATAGAGTAATAAATAGACAGCGCAACTATTTTCGCATGCACGAGGAAAGATTGTTTTGATAAAGTATCTTTTTTTTTTCTTTCTAATCCATGTCGTATGGTGCTGGTCGTGATGTTTGTCCCCAGCCTTCTTTCTCGAACACAAATTGTATCTGCTATAACCGGGGAGGTTAACAAATGCTTGCAGGAGTCGGAAGTGACGGTCGAAAGTAACAAATATCGCAGTCTTGCTGTAAACGGGCACAGCGAAATGACATCTTGTCATGAATGCAGAAAAAGAAGCATTTGTTATAGATGTTTCTCTGTATCATGATGCTACTCTAACATTTATTATGTTGGCCTTCCCTACCTCTCTTGCTCTCCAACTTTCCTGTTGTCGCCATGAACGTGTTTTCCTTTATAGCGTGCACTAAGATGAGAGAAACAGATCAAGGTAATGGAGCAAGAGGTTGACAACAAAACAGGTGGAAAGATAATACCAAGAATGGATGCACGGAAACTTATCATGACCTACAGCTAAAGCCAGAGATGGAAAGTGTGAGATATTCGTTACACACAACCATAAATGCGGTGTCAGCAATTGATTCCTTGCCTGTATAAATAAGGACATTTGATTAACAAAGCTCTGTAATTCAAATGTTGAATGTTAAACTGAGACTCGACATCACAGCACTCGGGAAACTCCCATAAATGCTCAGTCCCCATCTTCAGCTGCAAGCGAAGAGTTCCAATTCTGATGGTACCAGTGATTTATAAACTGAATATTATCACAACGACTACAGGATACAAATATTCAAAGTTTCTGAGTGACTATCAGAAATCTGAACACAGAAAATAGACTGACATTTCACCTCGAGTGGAGTATCTGACACTTGAACATGAGAAGACTATCTTGACACTTGAACATGAAAAGACTATCTTGACACTTGAACATGAAAAGACTATTTTGACACTTGAACATGAAAAGACTATCTTGACACTTGAACATGAAAAGACTATCTTGACACTTGAACATGAAAAGACTATCTTGACACTTGAACATGAGAAAACTATCTTGACACTTGAACATGAAAAGACTATCTTGACACTTGAACATGAAAAGACTATCTTGACACTTGAACATGAAAAGACTATCTTGACACTTGAACATGAGAAGACTATCTTGACACTTGAACATGAAAAGACTATCTTGACACTTGAACATGAGAAGACTATCTTGACACTTGAACATGAGAAGACTATCTTGACACTTGAACATGAGAAGTTTATCTTGACACTTGAACATGAGAAGTTTATCTTGACACTTGAACATGAGAAGATTATCTTGACACTTGAACATGAGAAGACTATCTTGACACTTGAACATGAGAAGTTTATTTTGACACTTAAACATGAGAAGACTATCTTGACACTTGAAAACCAGGAGATTATCTTATATCTGAACATGAGGAGACTGTCTTATGCAATAGTTTTGCCCGTACTTCCAGCTCGTCATAACTGTCATCTTACTTTCTCAACGACAAACTGCATGCAGTTCAAGCGACCGTTGTTGGTAGTGACATCTCTAGCGCTAGCTTTTTTTGGGTATGTATGTTGTTTGAGAAATTGCCGGGAATAATTGTTTGTTGACTAGTTTTTAAATAGGACAGTAGGGGGAATTTTGTACGATTTTCACTGGCAGAGGAACAAGACAAGTTTGGGGCGACACGTCTGCAGGTGAAGATGGAACCTTAGCTGCTCTACAACTGGCCCTGAACATTAGGAGACTGAAACTTGAACACGAGGAGATTGTCCGGCACTGAGATATGGACGGGCACTGAGATATGGACGGGCACTGAGATATGGACGGGCACTGAGATATGGACGGGCACTGAGATATGGACGGGCACTGAGATATGGACGGGCACTGAGATATGGACGGGCACTGAGATATGGACGGGCACTGAGATATGGACGGGCACTGAGATATGGACGGGCACTGAGATATGGACGGGCACTGAGATATGGACGGGCACTTAGAAATGGACGAGCACTTAGAAATGGACGGACACTTAGAAATAGAAGGGCACTTTGATGTGGACAGACATTGAGATATGGACGGGCACTTTGATGTGAAAAGACATTGAGATATGGACGGGCAATGAGATATGGAAGGGTACTTTGATATGAACAGGCACTGAGATATGGACGGGTTTTAGATATGGATGGGCACTGAGATATGGGAGGACACTGAGATGAGATATGGACGGGCACTGAGATATGGACGGGCACTGAGATATGGACGGGCACTGAGATATGGACGGGAGATATGGACGGGCACTGAGATATGGACGGGCACTGAGATATGGGACGGGTTTTAGAGGGTTTGAGATGGACGGGCACTGAGATATGGGAGGACACTGAGATGAGATATGGACGGGCACTGAGATATGGACGGGCACTGAGATATGGACGGGCACTGAGATATGGACGGGCACTGAGATATGGACGGACACTGAGATATGGACGGGCACTGAGATATGGACGGGCACTGAGATATGGACGGGCACTGAGATATGGACGGGCACTGAGATATGGACGGGCACTGAGATATGGACGGACACTGAGATATGGACGGACACTGGAATATGGAGAGGCACTGGGATATGAACATGCACTGAGATATGGACGGGCACTGAGATATGGACGGGCACTGAGATATGGACGGACACTGAGATATGGACGGACACTGAGATATGGACGGACACTGGAATATGGAGAGGCACTGGGATATGAACAGGCACTGAGATATGGACGGGCACTTAGATATGGACGGGCGCTTAGATATGGACGGGCACTTAGATATGGACGGGCACTGAGATATGGACGGGCACTTAGATATGGACGGGCACTTAGATATGGACGGGCACTTAGAAATGGACAGGCACTGAGATATGGACAGGCACTGAGATATGGGAGGACACTGAGATATGGACAGACACTGAGATATGGACGGGCACTGAGAAATGGACGGGCGCTTAGATATGGACGGGCACTCTGACAAATGTGCAGAAGATATCTCATACATACATAAACCTTCAATCCGGAAAATTTCCTAACGGTTATTCCTTTCCCTTTTCGTTTAGTTAGGCATCAGGTACGTTCACGCGCTTACCTGTTGACTGATTAGGCCATTTACCTGCATTGATATCTTGAAATGTTTCCTGCACTGGCAATCACATGGCAGCCAGTGTTTGGATCAACGGGCAAGATTTCGTGGAAAAACGGTTCGGACAAACATGTGCTGAAGGACAAACATGTGCTGAAGGACAAACATGTGCTGATAGACAAACATGTGCTGAAGGACAAACAAACATGTGCTGAAGGACAAACATGTGCTGATAGACAAACATGTGCTGATAGACAAACATGTGCTGATAGACAAACATGTGCTTATGGACAAACATGTGCTGATGGACAAACATGTGCTGATGGACAAACATGTGCTGATAGACAAACATGTGCTGATAGACAAACATGTGCTGAAGGACAAACATGTGCTGAAGGACAAACATGTGCTAATAGACAAACATGTGCTAATGGACAAACATGTGCTGATGGACAAACATGTGCTGATAGACAAACATGTGCTAATAGACAAACATGTGCTAATAGACAAACATGCGATGATAGAAGGGATGGGAGAAGTGGACATTGTGAGAGATGTTTGAGGATGTTAGAAGTGGACATTGTGAGAGATGTTTGAGGATGGGAGAAGTGGACATTGTGAGAGATGTCTGAGGATGGAAGAAGTGGACACTGTGAGAGATGTCTGAGGATGGGAGAAGTGGACATTGTGAGAGACGTCTGAGGATGGGAGAAGTGGACACTGTGAGAGATGTCTGAGGATGGGAGAAGTGGACATTGTGAGAGATGTCTGAGGATGGGAGAAGTGGACATTGTGAGAGATGTTTAAGGATGGGAGAAGCGGACATTGTGAGAGATGTCTGAGGATGGGAGAAGTGGACACTGTGAGAGATGTCTGGGGATGGGAGAAGTGGACATTGTGAGAGATGTCTGGGGATGGGAGAAGTGGACATTGTAAGAGATGTCTGAGGATGGAAGAAGTGGACATTGTGAGAGATGTCTGGGGATGTTAGAAGTGGACATTGTGAGAGATGTCTGGGGATGGGAGAAGTGGACATTGTAAGAGATGTCTGAGGATGGAAGAAGTGGACATTGTGAGAGATGTCTGAGGATGGGAGAAGTGGACATTGTGAGAGATGTCTGAGGATGGGAGAAGTGGACATTGTGAGAGATGTCTGAGGATGGGAGGAGTGGACATTGTGAGAGATGTCTGAGGATGGAAGAAGTGGACATTGTGAGAGATGTCTGAGGATGGAAGAAGTGGACATTGTGAGAGATGTCTGAGGATGGGAGAAGTGGACATTGTGAGAGATGTCTGAGGATGGGAGAAGTGGACATTGTGAGAGAGGTATGAGGATGGGAGAAGTGGACATTGTAAGAGATGTCTGAGGATGGGAGAAGTGGACATTGTGAGAGATGTTTGAGGATGGGAGAAGTGGACATTGTGAGAGATGTCTGGGGATGTTAGACGTGTACATTGTGAGAGATGTCTGAGGATGGGAGAAGTGGACATTGTGAGAGATGTCTGAGGATGGGAGAAGTGGACATTGTGAGAGAGGTATGAGGATGTTAGACGTGTACATTGTGAGAGATGTCTGAGGATGGGAGAAGTGGACATTGTGAGAGATGTCTGAGGATGGGAGAAGTGGACATTGTGAGAGATGTCTGAGGATGGGAGAAGTGGACATTGTGAGAGATGTCTGGGGATGGGAGAAGTGGACTAACATGAGCAATGGGTGGAGATGGGAGAAATGCAGAATATGAGAGATTGCTGGGGATGGGAGAAACATAGATTATGAGAGATTGCTGGGGATGGGAGAAATGTAGAATATGAGAGATTGCTGGGGATGGGAGAAACATAGATTATGAGAGATTGCTGGGGATGGGAGAAATGTAGAATATGAGAGATTGCTGGGGATTGGAGAAATGTAGAATATGAGAGATTGCTAGGTATGGGCGAATTGTAGAATATGAGAGATTGCTAGGGATGGGAGAATTGTTGGGGGAGAAATATAGAGTATGAGAGATTGCTGTGGTGGGGATGGGTGAAATATAGAGTATGAGAGATTGCTGGTGATGGGAGAAATATAGAATATGAGAGATTGCTGGGGATGGGAGAAATATAGAGTATGAGAGATTGCTGGGGATGGGTGAACTTTAGAGAATGAGAGACTGCTGGGTATGAGAGAAATATAGTGTATGAGAGATTGCTGGGTATAGAAGAAATATAGAGTATGAGAGACTTCTGGGTAAGGGAGAAATATAGAGTATGAGAGACTGCTGGGTATGGGAGAAATATGGAGTATGAGAGACTGCTGGGTATGGGAGAAATATAGAGTATGAGAGATTGCTGGGTATGGAAGAAATATAGAGTATGAGAGATTGCTGGGGATTGGAGAAATAAAGAGTATGAGAGACTGCTGGGTATGGGAGAAATATAGAGTATGAGAGATTGCTGGGGATGGGTTAGATAGGCAAGAAAAGAGATAACTGATAACGGCGTAGAGTTTTTTTAAAATTCGGGGACAGGGTGAGATGTAGTTTGCATGATACAAGAGATGACTGAAGTAATATTATTTGGAGAAGTGCCTTCCATGGACACTTTTACCATATCGAGGCTGCAGGGGTGGCTTCTTGTGTTTATTTTTTCCATTGTGTGTTTGAGTTGTCACTGATGATCACACATTCATTTTTTCTATTATTTTATTGTCACAAGATTTGTATTGATTTGAGTATGTTGGCAAGACCACCACTCTTGTGTTGAATTATGTCTGTTAACAAGACCACTTTTGTATTGAATTATGTCTGTTAACAAGACCACTTTTGTATTGAATTATGTCTGTTAACAAGACCATTTTGTGTTGAATTATGTCTGTTAACAAGACCACTTTTGTATTGAATTATGTCTGTTAACAAGACCATTTTGTGTTGAATTATGTCTGTTAACAAGACCACTTTTGTATTGAATTATGTCTGTTAACAAGACCACTTTTGTATTGAATTATGTCTGTTAACAAGACCATTTTGTGTTGAATTATGTCTGTTAACAAGACCACTTTTGTATTGAATTATGTCTGTTAACAAGACCATTTTGTGTTGAATTATGTCTGTTAACAAGACCACTTTTGGATTGAATTATGTCTGTTAACAAGACCATTTTGTGTTGAATTATGTCTGTTAACAAGACCACTTTTGTATTGAATTATGTCTGTTAACAAGACCATTTTCTATTGAATTATGTCTGTTAACAAGACCACTTTTGTATTGAATTATGTTTGTTAACAAGACCACTTTTGTATTGAATTATGTCTGTTAACAAGACCATTTTTGTATTGAATTATGTCTGTTAACAAGACCACTTTTGTATTGAATTATGTCTGTTAACAAGACCACTTTTGTATTGAATTATGTCTGTTAACAAGATCATTTTGTGTTGAATTATGTCTGTTAACAAGACCATTTTGTGTTTTTATCTTCAATTTTTTTTCACTGATGCTACAGTCTTCTATGTTTCCCTTTTAGCCCTCTGTTTAATCTGTTTTCAATCTCCCCCATATCTGTGTGTGTGTGTGTGTGTGTGTGTGTGTGTGTGTGTGTGTGTGTGGGTGTGTATGTATGTGTGTTATTGTGTGTGTGTGTGTGTGTGTGTGCGCGCGCGCGCGTCTCTATTATCCTTTACTCTGTATTTATCTCTAGCTCTCATTAACAAAAAAAGATCACATTGAATAACTTGACTGTGTTTGTCCTGATAGTTAAAGATACTGTGTTTGTCCTGATAGTTGGAGATACTGTGTTTGTCCTGATAGTTGGAGATACTGTGTTTGTCCTGATAGTTAGAGATACTGTGATTGTCCTGATAGTTGGATATACTGTGTTTGTCCTGATAGTTGGAGATACCGTGTTTGTCCCGATAGTTGGAGATACTGTGTTTGTCCCGATAGTTGGAGATACTGTGTTTGTCCTGATAGCTGGAGATACTGTGTTTGTCCTGATAGTTGGAGAAACTGTGATTGTCCTGATAGTTGGATATACTGTGTTTGTCCTGATAGTTGGATATACTGTGTTTGTCCTAATAGTGTAAGATACTGTGGTTGTCGTGATAGTTGGACATAATGTGGTTGTCCTGATAGTTGGAGATACTATGTTTGTCCTGATAGTTAGAGATACTGTGTTTGTCCTGATAGTTAGAGATACTGTGTTTGTCCTTATAGTTAAATATACTGTGTTTGTCCTGATAGTTAGAGATACTGTGTTTGTCCTTATAGTTGGATATACTGTGTTTGTCCTGATAGTTGGATGTACTGTGGTTGTCCTGAGAGCTGAAGATACTGTGTTGGTCCTGATATTTGGATATACTGTAGTTGTCCTGATAGTTAAAGATACTGTGGTTGTCCTGAGAGCTGAAGATACTGTGTTTGTCCTGATTTTTGGATATACTGTAGTTGTTCTGATAGTTAGAGACTCCTTGATTGAGATCAAATCGCTGTCTTTCCCAGACAGCTTCAGCTATCTATGGCTACAGGTCATTAAATTTGCATCTAATTTTCTTTCCGCCAGTTCTGAATGAATGCAATGATATTGGACAAGTTCGAGGTTTCGGCAAAGACGTAAGGTTGGGTGGAACTGGCAGGAAGTCATATCGTGTCCTGGTGGGGATCAGCCCGGAGGATTGTCGACACAAGGGAAGTAAATGCCTTGGAGCATCAACAGCCGCCAGAAATAAGCATACAGTGGCAGCTCTGCCATGGCTAGTGGAAAACAAGAACAACGAGATGTTGATTCTACGAGTTGCCAGCGCCACGGTAGAAGGCAGCTGCGGCAGGATGGTTTCGTTTGTCTTGTTTTTGTTTGACATTCCAACGGCTGTCCTTTCTTCTCTGTTTTATTCTCGTGATCCTTCGCTCTCTCCACCTCTCACGTTTACTGCTCATCCATCCTCCCCTTTTTCACTGTCAATCTCTCTCTTTCTTACACACGTACGTACGCTCGCTAGCTCGCGCGCGCGCGCGCACACACACATCTCGCAACATTTTTTTTCGTTTTCTGTCGAGGGATTTGAATCAGAATATTTTGTAGGCAATTGAAACGTATGAAAGCGATATACTCGCGCATATACACACTCACACGCACAAAAATATATGCACAAATATAAACACATACTCCTAACTAACTAACTAACTAACTAACTAACTAACTAACTAACTAACTAACTAACTAACTAACTAACTAACTAACTAACTAACTAACTAACTAACTAACTAACTAACTAACTAACTAACTAACTAACTAACTAACTAACTAACTAACTAACTAACTAACTGAGTGAGTGAGTGAGTGAGTGAGTGAGTGAGTGAGTGAGTGAGTGAGTGAGTGAGTGAGTGAGTGACTGACTGACTGACTGACTGACTGACTGACTGACTGACTGACTGACTAACTGCAACTAACTACTTTAACTCACTCACCCACATTCCCTCTAAATTTTTACCTTTCTATTTTCACTCTCCTTTCCCTCTATCTCGCTCTCTCTCTCTGCCAATTTGCCCTGACTGAGCGCAGTACCTGGAGACGGGACGTTCAGCAACACAGTTCTATAACAACACTTCGATGAGGTGCAATCCAGGCAGGTCTAAAATATGAAGACATCTTGTATCTACAACAACACTGTACAGACAAGACAACTCACCAGTACATCACCAAAACATCACCCTAACACAATATTCTGCCTCCTGGCCGCCCCTCTCATTCAGACCAACGCCTGCACTCACAAGAAACATATTCCACAAGCGTCTCTGGTTTTTGCACAAACGAAGCCGCCGAAAAAACATTTTACCTGGTGGTGAGATTTGATTACTTCTGTCTGTGCTGCTCACAGAAATCTCAGCCCCGTGTGGTGCGCAACTGATGAAGATGGGTTGATAGACTGAGCGATTAGTTCATCTGCAAAAGACTGAGCTACTAATTCATCTGCAGAAGACTGAGCGACTAGTTCACCTGCAGAAGAGTAAGCCACTATTTAACCTGTAGAAGACTGAGAGACTAGTTAAACTGTAAAAGACTAAGCGACTAATTCACCTGTAGAAGACTGAGCGACTAGTTCACCTGTAGAAGACTGAGCGACTAGTTCACCTGTAGAAGACTGAGCCACGGGTTATGGTGCGGGCTGCGTTTCCGTAGTAATAGAGCTTTAAGATTGATACATGGGCAACTCTTGCTTCTAAGTCGGACTGCATCTTCTTGAGAGGCGAGCAACCAACAGTCTGCATACCCTCAACACCCCCCCCCCCCAAAAAAAAAACCCCCATCAAGACTAAAGTTCAGAAGTGGACGGACAACCAGAACTTTTCGCTGGAGTTAACAGTCAGTAACCACGAAGAAAAAGGAGAAGATTCTAGATAGATGGAAATAAACATGTTACATAATAGTTAGGAGTAAAGTAAAGAGCTATTTTCAAGCTTTTAAACGCATCGGGCATGTGGGAAGAACAGCTATATTTTTACAGACCATTTGGCACTAAGTGGGAGTAAGAAGAATATCAATGGCCTAGAAGAGTTTCAACGATGAATAATTATATCACGGAGTCGGAAGAATATCACGGAGTAGGAAGAATATCACGGAGTCGGAAGAATATCACGGAGTCGGAAGAATATCACGGAGTCGGAAGAATATCACCGAGTATAAAGAATATCACGAAGTAGGCAGAATGTTACGAAGTAGGAAGAATATCACCGAGTAGGAAGAATATCACGGAGTAGGAAGAATATCACGGAGTAGGAAGAATAGCAAGGGATAGGAAGAACAGCAAGGGATATGAAGAACAGCAATGTTAGGAAGAACAGCAAGGTATAGGAAGAACAGCAAGGTATAGGAAGAACAACAAGGCAGAGGAATAACAGCAAGGGATAGGAAAAACAGCAAGGGATAGGAAGAACAGCAAGGGATAGGATGAACAGCAAGGTAAAGGAAGAACAGCAAGGGATAGGAAGAACAGCAAGGGATAGGAAAAACAGCAAGGGATAGGAAGAACAGCAAGGGATAGGGAAAACATTAAGGGATAAGAAGAACAGCAATGGATAGGAAAAACAGCAAGGGATAGGAAGAACAGCAAGTGATAGGAAAAACAGCAAGGGATAGGAAGAACAGCATGGGATAGGAAGAACAGCAAGGGATAGGAAAAACAGCAAGGGATAGGAAGAACAGCAAGGGATAGGACAAACATCATTGGATAAGAAGAACAGCAAGGGATAGGACAAACATCATTGGATAAGAAGAACAGCAAGGGATAGGACAAACATCATTGGATAAGAAGAACAGCAAGGGATAGGAAAAACAGCAAAGGATAGGAAGAACACTATATATCAGGAAAACTACTCGACGACATGAATGTTGTAACAGTCGAAATAAAAAGGGACAAAATGATTGAGAAAAAATGGAGGCTGGATCTGCTGCACAGTCAATAAAATATCACCACTAGACAGCCCGGGATGTCCTCCCACTGACGGCAACTTGTGCTCCCTGCTCCATTTAAGAAGCATGTGGAGAGTGTTGTGACAAGATGTCAAAAACGGATTTTGTGCACTTGAGACAATTGACATAGAGCAGAGATTGCTTTTCACACTATATCGGCAGCTGATCCTGTCAGTGGTTGATTATGGCCTGGGACTGCTTACCGTCTCAAAGAATTAGATGGACAAACTAGAGCGCATAGATAACGCAGATTTGCGGGTCGTTCTGGGTTGCACCAGAGACATCCCAGTGATGTGTGTGCGATACATCCTTGGTTTGCCGACGGTTGCAGGTAGGCACAAGGTGCTGCAGGCGAAGTCATATCTCAGGGTAGCTGCAGACACAGACCACCCCCTGCACGAAGCTGTGGGCTCATTTAACGGTCAGAGCTGATATGTGGGAAGTCATAGAGGGCTCAGGCAGAAGACACAATCAGACAGGTTTGCATCCTTGAGAACATTAGGCAAGGAGAGGATTTGTCAAAGTGCGAACTGAACAGTCAGACTTGTGTAGAGTCATAATCACGCTGAGCCGGGAATGCAGAGACTGGCCAGCAGGTGCCGAGAAGGTTGAAATTCAGCAATTAATTCAATAATGCTCGCTCGGAGCTTTGATTATTTACACAGTTTAGTGTCGAGAGGCAAAAGTGTGACACAGTTGTGTCTTCACATCCCCCCAAGTATGGATGTGCCTAATTCGGACATAGTGTGTTATGGATATAGTTCGTAGCTCTCTTGAACCGTACTCAACAACAAGGCCAGGGATGTAACAAACACAGGAGTTTGTTTATTAACAATAAGGTCAAGTCAAGCAGTACTAATATATTTCATTTATGCAACAGTATAACATTGTAGTATCTTATTGTTGGCTGTTCATATATCTCACGATAAGTTCCCTAATCACTCTTCTAGCAAAGCAAAGCCATCGTTTCATAAATCTCCCCACGAAGTTTTCTCCACTGCTCTCTCAAGCGGCTCGCCCCTCACTGTCTCCACTACTCTCTCAAGCCGCTCGCCCTGACTGTCCCTCTCTCTCTCTTCCTCGTCCTCATTCCCACGCTTCCTACTCTCTCCGCGATGGTTCTCAATCATCTCTCTTCGCCTTCATCCACCATGTTATTATCTTCAGTTGGACACGTGCATCGCGTTGCTCTCGGGCACTCGTCGACCTTCTTTTCTCTCGTACGTTTGAAGTTGTCTGAAGTATAAAGGAATAGTATTTGTACTCCCACATTATAAATTCAAGCCTGATAATTTTTCATGTAAGGCGTTGTCTCCATAATCACATCGACAACGGTTACTTTTAGGACGTATATCTCACGAGTAAGATTTAATGAACATCTATACGATTACTAGTGAGATAAAATAAAAGCATAAACATTGAAATATATTTAAAATGGTTTATATATATATATATACATACATACAACAAGAAATGACATGCCCTGTATCCCCAGTTATCAATAACGTAAAACTCGAAAATGTCATCTCCCCAAGAAAGAAGGAAAATAGAATCTCTGAGAAAGTCAACATAGACTGAATAATGAAGTATAACATTTACAGAGTATAGGAAATTCTTATACCGTTGGGTATATTAACTGGAGAGAATTTCATAGAAAGGAACCGTAGCATTTCTGCTAGTCGCATGTGCAATGCTACTTCGTGTGGTTTACAGATTTGATGTCTACTGTAAACGTCGAAAGCGTTTCTTGACACTTCCTGTAGAGGTTAATTCCTCCGGTCAATGCATATCGCAACGTATGTAAGGATATAGTCGGCGTGTTTTTACTTACAAATCATGTATTGCTTTGGATTGGTTTATCGCCAAGTACTTTTCTCACTGTGTACCCCAGTAAGGGTCTTTTTAAACCTGATTATCTTCTCTAATTATTCTTATCATTTCTGTTTCTTGCATAATGTCTAACAATAGGCTTTTTTCTGCCAGGAACTCTATTAGCAAACATTTGTATGTATGTATTGTTATCTCTACCCACAACCGAACGTGTGGATTTTCACTTATCCGGGAGAGTGCAATACAAGTATAAAATGTTCACAGGGCAAAACAAAATGTAAATATTTAATGGTTAGGACAAAACAACAGGTATATATTTAATATTCTCGGACAAATGACATGTAGACACAACAACAGAATGTGTATAGTGAGCGCGTTACCTCTGTACACAGCAATAGAGCGTACGTAAATTATAACTAATATAACTAACTACCTGTTATTCACCCTACAATCCCACATTTATTGAACCATTTTACGAGCGATCCCATTTCAGTCAGTCATGGGGGAAAAGGGCGGGGGGGGGGGGGGGGGTGTAATTAATGTATGGTTTACTCAGGGTATAAATTCAGTCTACCCCCTGATGATTCTGGCCTACTAACTGTAGTGGATGCTAATTGTTCTAGTTCAATTTCTTCTTCTGTTTTATTAGTGATCTGTGTTTTTTCTTTTGTTAAATGATTAGTGACTTTCTTACAATTAATGCCTTTCCGTCGTAAATAAAGAAAAGTTATAAGTCCTAGCAATATGCATAAACCTGATATCAGTATGATTCTGTTTCTGTGTGTATTTAAAGTATTTTCTTGTAAATCAAGTTAGACATCATAAATATGTGTTCGCCTTAATTATACTAAAAGGTGTCGTGTATGCCATTTATTAGACGCTCCAGAGATCTGAAATAAAGTGGAACAACTTATTATTTTTGCTATCTTTGGTAGATGCCACTTCATTACGACACTTCTGGCTACTTTTATTTCCGCGTGAATTTCCATCTAATACATTAATTTTTCTCCTGTCTTTATTTTCCCGTAAACCATGCCGCTCCTTTAAATCGGTATGGGAATTTTCAATTCCGGACATTCTTGTCTCCTT
Organism: Candidula unifasciata; assembly: GCA_905116865.2. Lineage (NCBI taxonomy): Eukaryota > Metazoa > Mollusca > Gastropoda > Stylommatophora > Geomitridae > Candidula > Candidula unifasciata. Next base: position 306,539 of record CAJHNH020002535.1, read on the forward strand.
TTTTGTATTTTTGTTAGGCGCAGTTTCTACTGTGTCTTCTTCTTCTCTTCTACGATTACACGTACCGTTAACTGGTACTTCGACGGTTTTAATTCTTTCACAGTAGACGGAGTATCCATCCTGGTTCTAACAGCGACTAAAATTCTACGACCCGTTTTGTTAGTGATCCCATCTTCATTATCTGCGTCGTAGTTTTCTGAGAATAAATCTACCTTTATGTTACTAACTACAAACGGTAATGTATTTATTCCTTCACCTTCTTCTTTTGTAAGCATCACCTGTGTATAAGACGATTCTTGCTGGTTTGTTTCTTTATATGTCCCTACCCTCTCTACTTTACTATGTGTGCTTTTGCTATCTAGTCTTTTTACTTCTACCGCGTTTGATTCCCATAACCATTCCACTGCCAAACAACCCTCTTTTATCTTCTTCTTGTTCCGACTTAACTTTAGTCGGTGTTAACTCCTTATGTGTCTCTATGTTCCCTTTTTCTTTAAAGTATTGACCGTGTGTCCCGTTTACAGTTACAGCATTTACCTCGTTAATGTAGATTTTATTAAGCCGTTTCATGGGATTCCTCTCTTTTAACCCTCCTAGCCTGTGTTCACTACTTTTTAAGGGGTACGACCTACTTCTAGAAATACTGCTTAATGCCTGGAAATCGTTCCGCCGCTCATATGAACCGTCTTTCCTTCTAACTTTCTCTCTGGGTATCTCCCATTGAGACCTATATTTAGTTAACACTCTGTTTTTTAACATTTCTTTTAATCTCTTTGTCTCATCATTAGCAGCGCACATGTTTTGGTTACCTGCCTGCCCCAATCTGTCACAGTGACTGACCGGATTATTTCCTAAGTTTTGTAATCTTATATTCTTATTATATCCTAATTTGCTTAACCTGTCTCCTTTGAATCTGTTAGCTTGATTATGCGTTATACCGTGGGCCCTGTAATCTTGATTAGTGCTCATCATGCGAAATCTGGTATCTGGATTACATAACCTAACTCGACCTCTGTTTTTCTCAGGGATATCTACTACTCTATACATGTTCTGATATCTGTTACCATAACTATGCCACCGCTCCTGTGCTCTGATATTTCTATTATTTTCTAACTTTCGTAATCTGTCGGCTCTATTGAAATTTATAATATGCCCTCGTTCATTCCGTATTTGTGACCTCAGTTGACCCTGGTTGTCATATGACGATTTCGTACTTTGTGGTCTGTAACTCTGTTCATCTATCTATAAGATAGTGTAATCTCCCGTTAGCATAATTTCGCCTATCTGGGAAACCGGACAGTCGATTAACCTCGACGTTACTTCTAGTGACTTTTGCTTTGTTATAACTTCTTTCTCTCTGTCTCTGTCTACGACTAGCTACTGTTGACCAATGCTGAGCCGTTTTTTGTTCTATAAAAAATGTAATACGGAGTTTTCTACCTAACTGTGCTACTTCATTAAAAACTCTGCTAAACTGTGCTGCCACTGTTCCTTGGTGGACCATTTTAAAAAACCTGGGAAATTATCTAATGTAAACTAAAATAAAATGTTTTAAAAAACATGTTCTCAAATTACCTTGTTGAGTGTGGTCTCTCTTGATACAAAACAGATTTATCTTTTCACAACACAACGCAGATAACACTGTGATTAACATCGGCACTGACCTGGAAGTATTGTCTAAGTTTAGGAAGAAAGGTAGGGAAGGATAGAAAGGGTTTTCCCTACACCATTGTAATTAAAAACCACAATATATTTTACTAATTACTGTTATTGTCCACTGTTCTTTATAATCGCGTTTATTTTGCAGTTCCTTTTTGTAGAATCGGACAGCTCACAGTTCTTATATTCCTAGAGTCGGACTTAGCTCTCAGTTCTTATATTCCTAGAATCGGACAGCTCACAGTTCTTATATTCCTAGAATCGGACAGGTCACAGTTGTTATATTTTTAGAATCGGACAGCTCACAGTTCTTATATTCCTAGAGTCGAACTTAGCTCTCAGTTCTTATATTCCTAGAATCGGACAGCTCACAGTTCTTATATTCCTAGAATCGGACAGCTCTCAGTTCTTATATTCCTAGAATCGGACAGCTCACAGTTCTTATATTCCTAGAATCGGACAGGTCACAGTTGTTGACTTTCACACAGTCTTCCAAGTGTGTAAAGTTTTTGAAAGTATATGTTATGGATCCAGGCTAGAACGGGCTCATCTCCCCGGATTCTAGTGTAGTCGGTTCGTGTTGTAACCTCAAATGGGATATCATCTTATCCGGATTGAGTCATTTAATGGTGGTGCAGACTGTTGGTCTGGTTCACTTCTCTCTTTTCCGATGAAGGTTTTTTTGATTTTTTTCCTCAGCAGGTACTATCATAAACGTGCTTTTAGTTTACCTTTTATTGCCGTTGTTTATTTTTATGTTGTAACAGCAGTCTTGTTTTGTTTTAGAGATGTCGAGGTATAAGAGACTGGTCAGGGCGCCAAATATCCTCACACTTGTGACACAGTTGTGTCTTCACATCCCTCAAGTATGGATGTGCCTAATTCGGACATAGTTTGTTATGGATAAAGTTCGTAGCTTTCTTGAATCGTACTCAACAACAAGGCCAGTGATGTAACAAACACAGGAGTTTGTTTATTAACAATATAGTCAAGTCAAGCAGTACTAATATATTTCATTTATGCAACAGTATAACATTGTAGTATCTTATTGTTGGCTGTTCACATATCTCACGAAAAGTTCTTTAATCACTCTTCTAGCAAAGCAAAGCCATAGTTTCATATATCTCCCTACGAAGTTTTCTCCACTGCTCTCTCAAGCCGCTCGCCCTGACTGTCCCCCTCTCTCTCTTTCTCGTCCTCATTCCCACGCTTCCTACTCTCTCCGCGTGGGTTCTCAATCACCCCTCTTCCCCTTCATCCACCATGTTATTATCTTCAGTTGGACACGTGCATCGCGTTGCTCTCGGGCACTAGTCGACCTTCTTCTCGTACGTTTTCATTCTTCACTGTTAGATGTCATGGCTTTACCATAACAGCATTCAATTCAACTCTGGTCACAGTGCAGATGTTCCTACGTACTTTCCCAAAGATTATTATTTTTCTGTGTGGCCTGTCTGGCCAACGTTCTAATCACTGATTTCTGTCAAGCCACCCAGTGATGGATTAGCATGCCTTGATGGTGGTCTAAAATGTATGCATTCTTCATTTAACCCCCCTCTCAGCCTTCCTTTCACTTCAAAAGAAGTGGTTTGGGTTTCTTAAAAAAAGTTAACGGTCAACGTTTAAGAATGGAGGTGAAGACAGTCACTGCAGCTTTCTGCTGGTTAGAGAACACGAAACACACACACACACACACACACACACACACACACACACACACACACACACACACACACACACACACACATCATGATTGTAACTGACTCAGAAAGCATGCTGAGGAAGATCAGAACAAGTGTGCTTCGTGTAGAGTGGCATGCTTCACTGCGGAGGACACGGGTGAGAATTATTGTCTGGATTATTTCACCGGAAGACGCTAGTGTGTTGAGAAAGGAACAGACGGTCAGCCTGGCCGGCTCTGCACAACTTGGTGGAATACTGATGCATGATAAGGCAGACTTGGTAAGTGCCTTGTGGGAGAGCGTGTACAGCTCGGAGGAGCAGATTGATCACCACAGACTAGTGAGATTGATACAGCGGGGAGTGACGAGAGGTTCTGGCAGGTGCTCGAGGCTCAGAGGAAAGGCAAGATGGACGTTTAATTTGAATGCTACTGGCACCATTAGTATCCGGACTCCTCACTGGCTGCTGAGGATGGGAATGGGGCGCCTATAGGAATGCCCCGAGTGCTGTGGTGATGGTTCTTGATACAAATCAACTCAGCTTAACGCCCCTAAGCAAGACAATATACAGTCCCCACTGGCCAGCCTAGGATGACCTCCAACTGACCGCGACTTGTTGCTTCCTGAAGCAAGAACCTGTGCAATTACCACTGGTCAGTCCGAGAGGAGCTATACAATTACCACTGGTCAGTCCGAGATGAACTATACAATCACCACTGGTCAGTCCGAGATGAACTATACAATCACCAGTGGTCAGTCCGGGATGAGCTATACAATCACCAGTGGTCAGTCCGGGATGAGCTATACAATCACCAGTGGTCAGTCCGGGATGAGCTATACAATCACCAGTGGTCAGTCCGGGATGAGCTATACAATCACCAGTGGTCAGTCCGGGATGAGCTATACAATCATCAGTGGTCAGCCCGAAGTGACCTCTAACTGACGGCAATTTGTTGCTCCCTGAAGCATATACAACAACCGCCCCGAGCCAGATTTTCTAACTACAGTGTTAATGACAACGAAACATCGTTAACATGAACTTTTAAAGACAACCACCGGTTAACATGAACACAATATTGGCCCTAGCAGTCATATATTATCTATAATACATCATTTAGTCCCCAGATAATACATATTTTTAACACGAACTCTTGACGATTCGGTAAATTGAATTTTTATTAATGAGATTCCCCCACCCCGCTACACAAACTGTAAAGTATTATTCATCCTACATAAAGTTGGAAGTTCAGACTTACTTCGGCTTTCATCGCATCAATTCACCCTTTACTGGAGCTTCTCATTCACATTATTATTTATTGTTTCCCGTTTTAGAGGCATCATAATTATCTAGATTTTATCGCTAGATTTATTTTCGGATGAAACTGTCAACCCCAGGCCCACCATGCATTTGATTGGCCTCTTACGTCATTCATGACAGGGTGTGGTGTTAATATTGTCTGTTTTGCCTTGGGTTCCCGGTAACAATTTCTTGGCTTGATTTTAACTGTCGAGCGTACTTGTAAGGGCGGGGGTCAGAAGGACACTTACAACTACTAGACCTGAGATTCTATTGTTTCAACCAGATTTGTTTTTACCTTGCCTGTATAGCAGACACATAGTCCTGGAAACTTACCTATTGATTGATGAGTCACCTTTTGATTGATGAGTTACCTATTGATTCATGAGTTACCTATCGATTCATGAGTTACCTATTGATTCACGAGTTACCTATTGATTGATGAGTCACCTTTTGATTGATGAGTTACCTATTGATTCATGAGTTACCTATCGATTCATTAGTTACCTATTGATTCACGAGTTACCTATTGATTGACGAGTTACCTATTGATTGATGAGTTACCTATTGATTGATGAGTCACCTATTGATTGATGAGTCACCTATTGATTGACGAGTTACCTATTGATTGATGAGTTACCTATTGATTGATGAGTCACCTATTGATTGATGAGTCACCTATTGATTGATGAGTTACCTATTGATTGATGAGTTACCTATTGATTGATGAGTTACCTATTGATTCATGAGTTACCTATTGATTGATGAGTTACCTATTGATTGATGAGTTACCTATTGATTGATGAGTTACCTATTGATTGATGAGTTACCTATTGATTCATACAAAAAAAGGTGGGGGGGGGGGGGGGGGGGGACTTATTACCTTGAGCATTTCTCACTAAAAGAATTAGTGGGGGAGAGGGAAGGGGGGGGGGGGGGAAAGCTTCAAGATCCTCATCCACCACCCAAAAATTTTGTTATGCAGGTTACCTTTTACAAGAATTTTTTTTTCTTCCTTTCATACTTTTTAGGTATATTATTTATTTTCAGGTGTTTTCCTTGTCATTACACAACGGTACCGACACCTTTGTAATGAGTAACGATACCTTTTGTTTAGAGATTTAACCGGTGAGTACAGGCACTTTTTCTGTTAAAAAGAAAATAAACCAACTCTAATTATATTTATCACACGTTACTATTGCTATTACCATCTCAGCCATCACCACCACTACCACCACCACCACTACTACTACCACCACTACTTGATATGCTGAATTACAAATAAATATAGACATATACTTGAACAAAAATGAAATAAATAATTAAACACTTTTAAAGGACATGTCTATACATGGTACAACAGGGCGTTTTAATCCCCTAACAAATTATTGCGGGATGGGGCGGGGAGTGGGACCTCAAAGACCTGAGCTACCTGGAAAGGTGCATTTGAATGAGGGTCCGACGGCCAGGTTAGCAGGTCAGCAGGTCAGCAGGAAGGCAGGTAGGCAGGTAAGTGAAAATAAAGACACAAGGACAGACATACACAGAGACATACACACAGCCATAATAATGGTTTTAGTGACTGTCAACACGCAAGTTAGAAGTAGTCGGTTTCTTCTGGCATTATTGAAAAATGATAAATAAGGTAAAAACAAACAGAGGACAGAGAACAAGTTCACAAACGGTTTTAAACCCAATAATCACAACAGATAATAAATATTGCACCCATACAAGATATGAACTGGAGAAATAGACCCGGACAAACAGCGGGCGAATAAACAAGACGAGAAAAATCAATACACAACAAACAGGGAGCTTTACAAGAGGGGACATAAACATCAAGGGAGGGAATTGTGTCAGCTGGTCAAGGGATTTCCCATTGAATCGAATTGTTTATCGTGAGATGATCTGTGTGCACAGCCTTAAAGAGAGCGAGAGTGTTCATTTCACAGCCAGGCCTGATTTAGGGTGTTCATCTCACAGCCAGGCCTCAGTTAGAGTGTTCATCTCACAGCCGGGCCTGATTTAGGGTGTTCATTTCACAGTCAGGCCTCAGTTAGAGTGTTCATCCCACAGCCAGGCCTGAGTTAGAGTGTTCATCTCACAGCCAGGCCTGAGTTAGAGTGTTCATCCCACAGCCAGGTCTCAGTTAGGGTGTTCATCTCACAGCCAGGCCTGAGTCAGGGTGTTCATCTCACAGCCGGGCCTGAGTTAGGGTGTTCATCTCACAGCCAGGCCTGAGTTAGAGTGTTCATCTCACAGCCAGGCCTGAGTTAGGGTGTTCATCTCACAGCCAGGCCTGAGTTAGAGTGTTCATCTCACAGCCAGGTCTCAGTTAGAGTGTTCATCTCACAGCCAGGCCTGAGTTAGAGTGTTCATCTCACAGCCAGGCCTGAGTTAGAGTGTTCATCTCACAGCCAGGCCTGAGTTAGAGTGTTCATCTCACACAGGTCTGAGTTTTAGAGTGTTCATCCAGCCAGGCCATAGAGTGTTCATCTCACAGCCAGGCCTGAGTTAGAGTGTTCATCTCACAGCCAGGCCTGAGTTATAGAGTGTTCATCTCACAGCCAGGGCCTGAGTTAGAGTGTTCATCTCACAGCCAGGCCTGAGTTAGAGTGTTCATCTCACAGCCAGGCCTGAGTTAGAGTGTTCATCTCACAGCCAGGCCTGAGTTAGAGTGTTCATCTCACAGCCAGGTCTCAGTTAGAGTGTTCATCTCACAGCCAGGCCTGAGTTAGAGTGTTCATCTCACAGCCAGGCCTGAGTTAGAGTGTTCATCTCACAGCCAGGTCTGAGTTAGAGTGTTCATCTCACACAGCCAGGCCTCAGTTAGAGTGTTCATCTCACAGCCAGGCCTGAGATAGAGTGTTCATCTCACAGCCAGGCCTGAGTTTAGTGTGTTCATCTCACAGCCAGGTCTGAGTTAGAGTGTTCATCTCACAGCCAGGCCTGAGTTAGAGTGTTCATCTCACAGCCAGGCCTGAGTTAGAGTGTTCATCTCACAGCCAGGCCTGAGTTAGAGTGTTCATCTCACAGCCAGGTCTCAGTTAGGGTGTTCATCTCACAGCCAGGCCTCAGTTAGGGTGTTCATCTCACAGCCAGGTCTCAGTTAGGGTGTTCATCTCACAGCCAGGCCTCAGTTAGAGTGTTCATCTCACAGCCAGGCCTGAGTTAGGGTGTTCATCTCACAGCCAGGCCTGAGTTAGGGTGTTCATCTCACAGCCAGGCCTGAGTTAGGGTGTTCATCTCACAGCCAGGCCTGAGTTAGGGTGTTCATCTCACAGCCAGGCCTGAGTTAGGGTGTTCATCTCACAGCCAGGCCTGAGTTAGAGTGTTCATCTCACAGCCAGGCCTGAGTTAGGGTGTTCATCTCACAGCCAGGCCTGAGTTAGGAGTGTTCATCTCACAGCCAGGCCTGAGTTAGAGTGTTCATCTCACAGTCAGGTCTGAGTTAGGGTGTTTGTCTCACAGCCAGGCCTGAGTTAGAGTGTTCATCTCACAGCCAGGCCTGAGTTAGAGTGTTCATCTCACAGCCAGGCCTGAGTTAGAGTGTTCATCTCACAGCCAGGCCTGAGTTAGAGTGTTCATCTCACAGCCAGGCCTGAGTTAGAGTGTTCATCTCACAGCCAGGCCTGAGATAGAGTGTTCATCTCACAGCCAGGCCTGAGTTAGAGTGTTCATCTCACAGCCAGGCCTGAGTTAGAGTGTTCATCTCACAGCCAGGCCTGAGTTAGAGTGTTCATCTCACAGCCAGGCCTGAGTTAGAGTGTTCATCTCACAGCCAGGCCTGAGTTAGAGTGTTCATCTCACAGCCAGGCCTGAGTTAGAGTGTTCATCTCACAGCCAGGCCTGAGTTAGAGTGTTCATCTCACAGCCAGGCCTGAGTTAGAGTGTTCATCTCACAGCCAGGCCTGAGTTAGAGTGTTCATCTCACAGCCAGGCCTGAGTTAGAGTGTTCATCTCACAGCCAGGCCTGAGTTAGAGTGTTCATCTCACAGCCAGGCCTGAGTTAGAGTGTTCATCTCACAGCCAGGTCTCAGTTAGAGTGTTCATCTCACAGCCAGGCCAGCCGAGTTAGAGTAGAGTTGTCATCTCACAGCCAGGCCTGAGTTAGAGTGTTCATCTCACAGCCAGGCCTGAGTTAGAGTGTTCATCTCACAGCCAGGCCTGAGTTAGAGTGTTCATCTCACAGCCAGGCCTGAGTTAGAGTGTTCATCTCACAGCCAGGCCTGAGTTAGAGTGTTCATCTCACAGCCAGGCCTGAGTTAGAGTGCTCATCTCACAGCCAGGCCTGAGTTAGAGTGTTCATCTCACAGCCGGGTCTGAGTTAGAGTGTTCATCTCACAGCCAGGCCTGAGTTAGAGTGTTCATCTCACAGCCAGGCCTGAGTTAGAGTGTTCATCTCACAGCCGGGTCTGAGTTAGAGTGTTCATCCCACAGCCAGGCCTGAGTTAGGGTGTTTATCTCACAGCCAGGCCTGAGTTAGAGTGCTCATCTCACAGCCGGGTCTGAGTTAGAGTGTTCATCCCACAGCCAGGCCTGAGTTAGAGTGCTCATCTCACAGCCAGGCCTGAGTTAGAGTGTTCATCTCACAGCAGGCCTGAGTCTAGGGTAGGGTGTTCATCTCACAGCCATAATATTTTTAATCTCGCCTGAGTTAGGGGGTGTTAATTCACAGACAGGCAACATTTGGGGTGTTTGTCTCACAGCCAGGCCTGAGTTACAGGTGTTCATCTCACAACACTCTCATAGAGTGTTCATGGGGACAGCCAGGGGACAGTTTAGAACACTTCACATAGTCGAGTTAATGGGTTCATCTAGAACAACACTTCATGAGTTGAAGGGTTGATCTCAACACCAGGCATGAGTTATGGGAGTAGACAGCCACTTCATAGTTGAAGTGGATAGACAAAACACTTCATAGTTGAATGGGAGTAGACAACACTTCATAGTTGAATGGGAGGTAGACAAACACTTCATAGTTGAATGGGAGTAGACATCTCACACTTCAGGTCTAGTTGAAAGGGAGTAGATCAACACTTCATAGTTGAATAGGGAGTAGACAAACACACTTCATAGTTGAATTGGGAGTAGACAAAACCTCATCAGTTGAATGGGTGTTAGACAAACACTTCATAGTTGAATGGGTAGTAGACAAACACAGTCATAGTTTGAATGGGAGTAGACTCACACACTTCATAGTTTGAATGGGAGTAGACAAACACTTCATAGTTTGAATGGGAGTAGACAAAACACTTCATAGTTGAATGGGAGAGTACCACAAAGTGTTCATAGTTGAATGGGAGTAGACAAACACTTCATAGTGAGATAGGGTGAGTAGACTCAAAGACACTTCATAGTTGAATGGGAGTTAGACAAACACTTCATAGGTTGAATAGGGGAGTAGACAAACACTTCATAGTTGAATGGGAGTAGACAAACACTTCATAGTTGAATGGGAGTAGACAAACACTTCATAGTTGAATGGGAGTAGACAAACACTTCATAGTTGAATGGGAGTAGACAAACACTTTCATAGTTGAATGGGAGTAGTAGACAAACACTTCATAGTTTGAATGGGAGTTGTCTCACAAGCACTTTGAGTTTGAATGGGAGTAGACAAACACTTCATAGTTGAATGGGAGCTGAGTAGACAAAACACTTCATAGTTGCCTGGGAGTAGACACACACTTCATAGTTGAATGGGGAGTAGACAAACACTTCATAGTAGGAATGGGAGTAGACATCAAGCACTTCATAGTTGAATGGGAGTAGACAAGCCACTTCATACTTTGAAGGGAGTAGACAAGAACACTTCATATGTTGAAATGGGAGTAGACAAACACTTCATAGTTGAATGGGAGTAGACACGAACACTTCATAGTTGAATGGGAGTAGACAAACACTTCATAGTTGAAATGGGAGTAGACAAACACTTCATAGGGGAATGGGAGTTGACACTTCATAGTTGAATGGGAGTAGAGAAAGCACTTCATAGTTGAATGGGAGTAGACAAACACTTCATAGTTGAATGGGAGTAGACAAGCACTTCATAGTTGAATGGGAGTAGACAAGCACTTCATAGTTGAATGGGAGTAGACAAACACTTCATAGTTGAATGGGAGTAGACAAGCACTTCATAGTTGAATGGGAGTAGACAAACACTTCATAGTTGAATGGGAGTAGACAAGCACTTCATAGTTGAATGGGAGTAGACAAACACTTCATAGTTGAATGGGAGTAGACAAACACTTCATAGTTGAATGGGAGTAGACAAACACTTCATAGTTGAATGGGAGTAGACAAACACTTCATAGTTGAATGGGAGTAGACAAACACTTCATAGTTGAATGGGAGTAGACAAACACTTCATAGTTGAATGGGAGTAGACAAACACTTCATAGTTGAATGGGAGTAGACAAACACTTCATAGTTGAATGGGAGTAGACAAACACTTCATAGTTGAATGGGAGTAGACAAACACTTCATAGTTGAATGGGAGTAGACAAAACAGACAAAACTTCATAGTTGAATGGGAGTAGACAAACACTTCATAGTTGAATGGGAGTAGACAAACACTTCATAGTTGAATGGGAGTAGACAAACACTTCATAGTTGAATGGGAGTAGACAAACACTTCATAGTTGAATGGGAGTAGACAAACACTTCATAGTTGAATGGGAGTAGACAAACACTTCATAGTTGAATGGGAGTAGACAAACACTTCATAGTTGAATGGGAGTAGACAAGAAGACAGACAAAAAAGATGGTAGTAAAATAATATACAGACAGACATAGAAACACTTAGTGAGATAATATACAGACAGACATAGAAACACTTGGTGAGATAATATACAGACAGACCTACAAACACTTGGTTAGATAATATACAGACATATCTACAAACACTTGGTGAGATAATATACAGACCTACAAACACTTGGTGAGATAATATACAGACCTACAAACACTTGGTGAGATAATATACAGACCTACACACACTTGGTGAGATAATATACAGACCTACAAACAATTGGTGAGATAACATACAGACAGACCTACAAACACTTGGTGAGATAAAATACAGACAGACTTTCAAACACTTGGTGAGATAATATACAGACAGACCTACAAACACTTAGTGAGATAACATACAGATCCGCATACACTTGGTGAGATAATATACAGACCTACAAACACTTGGTGAGATAAAATACAGACAGACCCAGAAAACCTCAAGGCATAAACAGCAGTCAAGAATAAAGATAGGTGATATCTATAGCAATGAATGAACTGCAATAATTTGAAAGGCTAAAAAGGGGGTGGGGTATAAATACAAGGGGACCATTAGCCTCATTGTGGCTTCCAAGAAAAGAAATGTAAATGACGATGAGTCAAGAAACCTAACTCTAGAACAGAAGAAACAAAGAAGGAAATAATAACTAAACACGTAGACGGTGTTCGTATTTTGGATCTCGCCGAGCAGTGCGACATAGATACATCTACCATTTGTAGAATCTTCCAGAACAGAGTTGCCTGAAGGTTTGATGCGACTAAAAGAGTGACTCTGTTAACGACGCAAAGGTCTCAAGTGTTAGGGGAACTAGAACAATTGTTGTTAGTCTGGACTAATATGAAGCACTTGATGTAGATATATCAACACCGATTACGCCGAAGACAAGTCATGCTAGCGGGGACACAACCAAACCAAGAAGTGGCTGGTTAGAGACATATCGACAAATGTTTACAACCCACCAATACATTTGAAGTTATGTGGGGCGGGCGAACGGATCAGCTGGATTTGCATAAATGTCAATGGGAACAATTGTTTCAGTTGACAAATATTTTATTTCGCGAACGGAGTCAAACAACGAAATAAGTTCGCGACATAAGTTCCCACTGTATTCCAATCCCCACCAAGTATTTCCCTAGTGACTGTTCTGTGTTCTCATCTCCACCAAGTATTCTACTAAAAACTGTTCTGTATTCCAATCTCCACCAAGTATTCTTCTAAAGACTGTTCTGTATTCCAATCTCCACCAAGTATTCTTCTAAAGACTGTTCTGTGTTCCCATCTCCACCAAGTATTCTACTAAAAACTGTTCTGTATTCCAATCTCCACCAAGTATTCTTCTAAAGACTGTTCTGTGTTCCCATCTCCACCACGTATTCTTCTAAAGACTGTTCTGTGTTCCCATCTCCACCAAGTATTCTACTAAAGACTGTTCTGTGTTCCCATCTCCACCACGTATTCTTCTAAAGACTGTTCTGTGTTCCCATCTCCACCAAGTATTCTACTAAAGACTGTTCTGTGTTCCCATCTCCACCAAGTATTCTACTAAAGACTGTTCTGTATTCCAATCTTCACCATGTTTTCTACCAGTCTTCTTCTTCTTCTTCTTCTTCTTCTTCTTCTTCTTCTTCTTCTTCTTCTTCTTCTTCTTCTTCTTCTTCTTCTTCTTCTTCTTCTTCTTCTTCTTCTTCTTCTTCTTTCGTTCGCCTGAAATAAGTTGTCTATATCAGCAGTTTTGTCTCTTGTATATATTTCACTGTTGTTGTTAGTTCATTCAGTGGTCCATAGAGTTTACGTTCGACTGTTGTTCTTGCCTTACATTTGTCAAATTCGGTGCAGTCCTGAAGTACATGCTCTGCTGTCTGGGCACCTTTCCACAGGTGTATATGGCTGATACACCTATCTTAAATTTTTTGTACCTGTGGTTACGTAATCGGTTGTGCCCTGTTCTGAGGCGGAGGATAATGACTTGTTCTGGTCTGTTGTCACATTACAGAATCAACACACCTACCACAATAAACGAGCCCGCAGTCTGGACACCCCCATAATCGTTGTCGTAACTATGATATCGGATAGTCCGTACGTAGAGATATAGTTCGTGGGTTGAGGGGGATTCCAGATGTGAGAAATCTATATAAATCACTCTTAGATTGTTTCTTCTAGGCGTATAGTGTCAATTTGCATGTTAGGACACCTTTTCTACGCCCGTTTAAGATTAATTGTGTGACCGCTTCACAGTTACTTGAGCCATATTCTCGCACCAACTGTCGTAGATAGGGAGTATAATTTTATACGTCACTTCTTCGTAGTCCGTTCAAGTGTGCAAACGTGTTGCATTTTTGTAGCCACTTGACCGTTAAAAAAAGACAAGCTTCTTTATTCTCTTTATCCATTGACATGGGTGAGTTTTCCTAAAAGGATTTAATTGAATATTTGTGCTCAGTGCCTGTATGTGTGTGTAAGAAAGGTCAGCAGAGTGATAATGCGAATCTGTTTGTCTACGATCGCCTGCGATGAAAGATGATAGATAGCGATCCTGGTTGGAATGCACTTTCGGCTGAAATTTCTCCGTGAATTCTTCGAGCCGGCTTTCTAAACCTCTTCGGATCAATCAGTCCACCTATCTTGAGTGTATTTATGGTATTGTTAACCTTATATGATCAATTGTTATCTTTTTTTCGGTCCCTGAACTTGTTGAGTCGCTGGACAGTTGGAAAGAGGGAGCTTCGGGTCAAGCATGACGTCATATCCGCCGTTGCTAGGAGCTACTGTAACCACAACAAGCTTAGGCTCTAGAAATGCTTTCAGAGCATAATTCCTTCTATCTTGATTTTGTCTTCATCTCCTATACTTTATCTTGCCAACTAGTGAAAAGGGTATATTTAGAGGGATGGGGAATGATAGAGATCTGTCTGGCTTTCGCTACAAGACTGGATTCAGAAACTATTCGAGTTAATAGAAACGAACGTATGACTCTAGTGCTCACTCTGGAAAACTGTGGGGGTTCCAAGATATATGAAGTCAACCTTCATGGTTTGGACTAGCCCTCATTTACGTCTGAGCATATGGAGAGCGTGAGGAGGTGATTAACAGGGTACATTGGGTGCGGTTTGCTCATGTGTGTTGCCTTGTTGATTTCAGGATATTGGAAGATCCAACAAGCATCTGTGTGTTAGTCGTGTTCTCCCACCAACCAGCACCTGGGAAGCAACCGACTTGTGTTGACCAGACGTTGCCTGATATGCCTGTCTGTTGTTGAAGGTCACACCCACCAGTCTCTGGGAAGTTGATTGTTATTCGATCAATCCCAGGGGTCGTCTTGATCCTACGGAGACGTTTTTTGGAGTAACGGGACGTGGCAGAAGTCTACCTTCCGGCACCCTGAGGAGCTGTAGGATCCGACCAGATAAGTCCGAGTTAACATCACGTTAGCGGCCTCAGTCCAGATGTGCCTTCGTGGTCTGTCTCAGATCTCCGGGCCGTGATGATCATAGAAATGGACGTGGCAATGTAGAAAAACGCTTTCTCTAGTCTTAGTTCTTCAAAGACTTGAACATTCATTTTGATTCTTCATGCTACTTTTCTTCTGCCTTGTTATAGTGCATTTATTACATTGAAGTTTTAGTTCATCAGACTTCTTGTTCTTAGAAAAGTTCGGTTTTAATGGAATCCATTGTCGTAGTCAGAAAGGTGTTCATGTCTTGTCCTACTCACTGTTGTTTATATATTTGACTGTGTTACGTTGTTTACCAGTCTGGGGGCAAATTTAGTAATGGGGATGTCTGGCCGAGAGGTACCCAAGAGTTCATAGTAACCCTGTGGAGTCAGAGCTCGAGTCACCTCATTCCTGAGATAGGCTGAATGGAAGTTTGAACCGAGGGTTAAGCCTCTAGACTTGCCCTGTGTGCGTTTGGGTTCATTGTGTGATAAAGGTTAGTTTGTCTGTCATAGGCCCAGTTACGAGCCACGAAACATCAACGTCACCCCGAGGTCTGTGACAAGTACCATCTGGGAAATCTATGTACACTCCAGCACCACCATTTCTGTACTTTGTGTGGACCCATCTGCATAGACTCTGACCCATTGTTCTTGTACCAGTGACTTACCTATATTCTAATCTCCACCCTGTATTCTCCTAGTGACTTACCTATATTCTAATCTCCACCATGTATTCTCCCAGTGACTTACCTATATTCTAATCTCCACCATGTATTCTCCCAGTGACTTACCTATATTCTAATCTCAACCATGTATTCTCCCAGTGACTTACCTATATTCTAATCTCCATCATGTATTCTCCCAGTGACTTACCTATATTCTAATCTCCACCATGTATTCTCCCAGTGACTTACCTATATTCTAATCTCCACCATGTATTCTCACAGTGACTTACCTAGATTTTAATCTCCACTATGTATTCTCTGTGACTTACCTATATTCTAATCTCCAGCCTGTATTCTCCCAGTGACTTACCTATATTCTAATCTCCACCCTGTATTCTCCGAGTGACTTACCTATATTCTAATCTCCACCATGTATTCTCCTAGTGACTTACCTATATTCTAATCTCCAGCCTGTATTCTCCCAGTGACTTACCTATATTCTAATTTCCACCCTGTATTCTCCCAGTGACTTACCTATATTCTAATCTCCACCATGTATTCTCCCAGTGACTTACCTATATTCTAATCTCCATCATGTATTCTCCCAGTGACTTACCTATATTCTAATCTCCACCATGTATTCTCCCAGTGACTTACCTATATTCTAATCTCCATCATGTATTCTCCCAGTGACTTACCCATATCTCCACCATATATTCTCCCAGTGACTTACCTATACTCTAATCTCCACCATGTATTCTCCCAGTGACTTACCTATATTCTAATCTCCATCATGTATTCTCCCAGTGACTTACCTATATTCTAATCTCCACCATGTATTCTCCCAGTGACTTACCTATTTTCTAATCTCCACCATGTATTCTCCTAGTGACTTACCTATATTCTAATCTCCACCCTGTATTCTCCTAGTGACTTACCTATATTCTAATCTCCACCCTGTATTCTCCCAGTGACTTACCTATATTCTTATCTCCACCCTGTATTCTCCCAGTGACGTACCTATATTTTAATCTCCACTATGTATTCTCCTAGTGACTTACCTATATTCTAATCTCCACCCTGTATTCTCCTAGTGACTTACCTATGTTCTAATCTCCACCCTGTATTCTCCCAGTGACTTACCTATATTTTAATATCCACTATGTATTCTCCTAGTGACTTACCGATATTCTAATCTCCACCCTGTATTTTCCCAGTGACTTACCTATATTCTAATCTCCACCCTGTATTCTCTAACAAAGTGTTTCCATGACAACGTTCAAAACAAAAACAGCATTTAATGAAATAATTTAACCCCTCGGGATTTTCCGGATCCGAAATAAAATTTTGATGGAGAGACAGACGCGAAACTGAAGTGGGGGTGGGGGTGGGGAGTGGAAGAGAGATAAGATGTTAGTTATAGGCTGGCGGATATATATAGACAGACACGTGTAGACCAGACAGATGTGGGTGAGATAGGCGGATATAGGTAAGACAGACATAAGTGGGTGAGGTAGATGAATGTGTGTGAGACAGAAATATGTTTGTAAACACATTTACATTGGTTGAAATAGACGAATGAAACCAGGCAGACTAATATTTGTGAGAGGCACATCTGTTGTTAACGGTGACAGACACTGGTGAGACAGACAGATATTTGTGAGAGGCACATATGTTGTTAACGGTGACAGACACTGGTGAGGCAGACAGATTTCCAGTGAGACAGACACATGTATGTGAGGCAGACAAAAGAGGTCCGATACACAGATGTAGATGAGACAGACAAATGTTGGTGAGACAAAAAATATAGATGAGATAGACATATGAAGATGAGACAGACAAATGTAGGTGAGACAGAAAATATAGATGAGATAGACATATGAAGATGAGACAGACAAATGTAGGTGAGACAGAAAATATAGATGAGATAGACATATGAAGATGAGACAGACAAATGTAGGTGAGACAGACATTTGTAGGTGAGACAGACAAATATAGGTGAGACAGACAAATACAAGTGAGACAGACAAATATATGTGAGACAGACAAATATAGGTGAGACAGACAAATATAGGTAAGACAGACAAATATAGATGAGACAGACAAATATAGGTGAGACAGACAAACATAGGTGAGACAGACAAATATAGGTGAGAGAGACAAATATAGGTGAGACAGACAAATATAGGTGAGACAGACAAATATAGGTGAGACAGACAAATATAGGTGAGACAGACAAATATAGGTGAGACAGACAAATATAGGTGAGACAGACATATATAGGTGAGACAGATAAATGTAGGTGGGACTGACACATTTTGGTGAGACAGACATATGTAGGTAAGACACAGAAATTTTGGTGAGACAGACATATGTAGGTGAGACATAGACATTTTGGTGAGACAGACATATGTAGATAAGACACATAAATTTTGGTGAGACAGACATATGTAGGTGACAATGTAGGTGAGATAGACACAGGTATGTGAGACAGAAAAATGTGGAGGAGAATTACAAATACAGAAGAGATATATCAAATTATTACATATTTAAAATATTGCAGGCACAGAGCAAACACATTTTCGCGCTGAAGTCTTGACAAGCGCACAACAGAAACATCGGACAACAAGAATACTTGACTAGGCGGACAACAAGAGTAATTGACTAGGCGGACAACAAGAGTAATTGACTAGGCGGACAACAAGAATAATTGACTAGGCGGACAACAAGAGTAATTGACTAGGCGGACAACAAGAGTAATTGGCTAGGCGGACAACAAGAGTAATTGACTAGGCGGGCAACGAGAGTAATTGACTAGGCGGGCAACAAGAGTAATTGACTAGGTGGACAACAAGAACACTTGACTAGGTGGACAACAAGAACACTTGACTAGGTGGACAACAAGAATACTTGACTAGGCGGACAACAAGAACATTTGACTAGGTGGACAACAAGAACACTTGACTAGGTGGACAACAAGAACACTTGACTAGGCGGACAACAAGAACAATCGACTAGGAAGAGAATAAGAACACTTGGCTAGGCAGACAACAAGAACACTTGACTAGGCGGACAGCAAGAATACTTGACTAGGCGGACAACAAGAACACTTGACTAGGTGGACAACAAGAACACTTGACTAGGCGGACAACAAGAACACTTGACTAGGTGGACAACAAGAACACTTGACTAGGCGGACAGCAAGAATACTTGACTAGGCGGACAACAAGAACACTTGACTAGGTGGACAACAAGAATACTTGACTAGGCGGACAACAAGAACACTTGACTAGGCGGACAACAAGAGTAATTGACTAGGCGGACAACAAGAGTAATTGACTAGGCGGACAACAAGAATACTTGTCTAGGTGGACAAGAAGAACAATTGTCTAGGTGGACAAGAAGAACAATTGTCTAGGTGGACAAGAAGAACAATTGTCTAGGTGGACAAGAAGAACAATTGTCTAGGTGGACAAGAAGAACAATTGTCTAGGTGGACAACAAGAACACTTGACTAGGCGGACAACAAGAATACTTGACTAGGCGGACAACAAGAATACTTGACTAGGCGGACAACAAGAACACTTGACTAGGTGGACAACAAGAACACTTGACTAGGCGGACAACAAGAACACTTGACTAGGTGGACAACAAGAACACTTGACTAGGCGGACAGCAAGAATACTTGACTAGGCGGACAACAAGAACACTTGACTAGGTGGACAACAAGAATACTTGACTAGGCGGACAACAAGAACACTTGACTAGGCGGACAACAAGAGTAATTGACTAGGCGGACAACAAGAGTAATTGACTAGGCGGACAACAAGAATACTTGTCTAGGTGGACAAGAAGAACAATTGTCTAGGTGGACAAGAAGAACAATTGTCTAGGTGGACAAGAAGAACAATTGTCTAGGTGGACAAGAAGAACAATTGTCTAGGTGGACAAGAAGAACAATTGTCTAGGTGGACAAGAAGAACAATTGTCTAGGTGGACAACAAGAACACTTGACTAGGCGGACAACAAGAATACTTGACTAGGCGGACAACAAGAACACTTGACTAGGCGGACAACAAGAACACTTGACTAGGCGGACAACAAGAACACTTGACTAGGCGGACAACAAGAATACTTGACTAGGCGGACAACAAGAATACTTGACTAGGCGGACAACAAGAACACTCGACTAAGGAGACAACAAGAACACTTGACTAAGGAGACAACAAGAACACTTGACTAAAGAGACAACAAGAACACTTGACTAAGGAGACAACAAGAACACTTGACTAGGGAGACAACAAGAACACTTGACTAAGGAGACAACAAGAACACTTGACTAGGGAGACAACAAGAACAATTGACTAGGTGGACAACAAGAACAATTGACTAGAGAGACAACAAGAACACTTGACTAAAGAGACAACAAGAACACTTGACTAGGGAGACAACAAGAACACTTGACTAAGGAGACAACAAGAATACTTGACTAAGGAGACAACAAGAACAATTGACTAGGTGGACAACAAGAACAATTGACTAGAGAGACAACAAGAACACTTGACTAGGGAGACAACAAGAACACTTGACTAGGGAGACAACAAGAACACTTGACAAAGGAGACAACAAGAACACTTGACTAAACAGACAACAAGAACAATTGACTAAGGAGACAACAAGAACACTTGACTAGGGAGACAACAAGAACACTTGACTAAGGAGACAACAAGAACACTTGACTAGGGAGACAACAAGAACACTTGACTAGGGAGACAACAAGAACACTTGACTAGGGAGACAACAAGAACACTTGACTAGGGGAGAACACAACAAAGGGAACACTTGACTACACTTGACTAGGGAGACAACAAGAACACTTGACTAGGGAGACAACAAGAACACTTGACTAGGTGGATAACAAGAACACTTGACTAGGGAGACAACAAGAACACTTGACTAGGGAGACAACAAGAACACTTGACTAGGGGAGACAACAAGAACACTTGACTAGGGAGACAACAAGAACACTTGACTAGGGGAGACAACAAGAACACTTGACTTGACAACAAGAACACTTGACTAAGGAGACAACAAGAACACTTGACTAGGGAGACAACAAGAACACTTGACTAGGGAGACAACAAGAACACTTGACTAGGGAGACAACAAGAACACTTGACTAGGGAGACAACAAGAACACTTGACTAGGGAGACAACAAGAACACTTGACTAGGGAGACAACAAGAACACTTGACTAGGGAGACAACAAGAACACTTGACTAGGGAGACAACAAGACTAGGGAGACTAAACAATTTGACTAACAAGACAACAAGAACACTTGACTAAGGAGACAACAAGAACACTTGACTAAGGAGACAACAAGAACAATTGACTAAGGAGACAACAAGAACACTTGACTAAGGAGACAACAAGTACATTTGACTAGGGAGACAACAAGAACACTTGACTAGGGAGACAACAAGAACACTTAGGGAGACAACAAGAACACTTGACTTGACTAGGGAGACAACAAGAACACTTGACTAGGGAGAACAACAAGAACAAGAAACTTGACTAGGGACAACAACACTTGACTAAGAGACAACAAGAACACTTGACTAGGGAGACAACAAGAACACTTGACTAGGGAGACAACAAGAACACTTGACTTGACAAGAACAGAGAGACAACAAGAACACTTGACTAGGGAGACAACAAGAACACATTGACTAGGGAGACAACAAGAACACTTGAGGAGACAACAAGAACACTTGACTAGGAGACAACAAGAACACTTGACTAGGGAGACAACAAGAACACTTGACTAGGGAGACAACAAGAACACTTGACTAGGGAGACAACAAGAACACTTGACTAGGAGACAACAAGAACACCTTGACAACAACAAGAACACTTGACTAAGGCGGACAACAAACACTTGACTAGAACAATTGACTAAGGAGACAACAAGAACAATTGACTAAGGAGACAACAAGAACATTTGAAGCATGCCACTCTGCACGAAGCATACCTGTTCTGATCTTCCTCAGCATGCTTTCTGAATCAGTTACAATTACGATGTGTGTGTGTGTGTGTCGTTTTCTCTAGCCAGCGAAAAGCTGCAGTGACCGCCTCCACCTCCATACTTGAGCTGGATGTTGTGGTATCTTATTCTAGGCTTTCCTGCACCAAACGTCGACCATTAACTTTTGCTAAGAAACCCCAAGCAGTTCTTTTGCCTCTTGACACTGAACCGTCTGTGTAAATTATCAAATCCTCTGAGCGAGCATTATCTTGAATTAACTGCTGAATTTCCACCTCTGTGGCACCTGCTGACCAGTCTCTGCATTCCCGGCTCAGCGTGATTATGACTCTACACAGGTCTGACTGCCCAGGTGGCACTTTGACCCACTCCTCTCCTCGCCTAATGTTCTCAAGGATGCAAACCTGTTTGATTGAGTCTTCTGCCTGAGCCATCCATGACCTCCCTCTAATCAGCCGCTGACCCTTAACTGCACCCAGAGCTTCATGCAGAGGGTGGTCTGTGTCTGCAGCTACCCTAAGATATAACTTCGCCTGCATCACCTTGTGCCTACATGCAACCGTCGGCAAACCAAGGATGTATCGCATACACACCACTGGGGTGTCTCTGGTGCAACCCAGAATGACCCGTATAGCCGCGTTCTGTATGCGCTCTAGTTTGTCCATCTGACTCTTTGAGACGGTAAGCAGTCCCAGGCCATAATCCACTACTGACAGGATCCGGTGCTGATATAGTGTGAAAATCATTCTCTGTTCTATGTCAATTGCAGCCATAGTCTTAAGTGCACTAAGTCCTTTTCGGCATCTCGTCACAACACACTCCACATGGTCCTTAAATGACAGGCTCCTGTCAAATGTAATTCCTAGATACTTCAGTTTACTCTCTCTATTGACGCCTCTACCATATATCGTGAGACTTGGGACATTAGTTTTAACGATTCTGTTGTCCAGAGAACACCACAAAACACGCCTTTTCGGGGTGGACGACAGCCCTCATTTCTGTACACCACTCAGTCACTTTGTCTACTGTCGCTTGTAGCTCCCAAGCTGTTTGCTCCCTCTCTTCCCCCTTGCCTATATGAAAGTATATCATCCGCAAAAGTCAGTATCCTTCCAACTCCTGGTGCTTCTAGGCCTGCAATCTTGCTCGTATACACGTTAAAGAGCACAGGCGAGATGGCAGATTCATGTGGCAGTCCTGGGACCAAAGTGCATGGTTCAGAGGTCCATAAGCCCAGTCAGAGAGCAACCCGACGTGAATACAGGACAGCTGCAACCCAATTCACCAGCCATGGATTGACCTCCTTCTCCCTCAGTGCAGTCAATAAGATGTCGTATCTCACTCTGTTATAAGCATCCTCGAGATCCAGTCCTACCGCCATAGTTTCCTGTCTGTTCTGGAACCCTTCATAGACGTCAAAAGCAAAAATGGCCGCATTTGCCCAAGTGTCCTTTCCTGGCCTGTAACTTCCCAGACCTCTTGGGAGAAGCTTCCCCCTTTCCTAAAATTCTTGTAACTTTACAGCAACTATCTTCTCCAAGACCTTCCCAAATGTGTTTTGTAAGGTGATGATTCTAAAGCCACTAAGCTTTGAATGATCTTTAAAAGGTTTTGGTAGTGGAATTAGATAGCTGTGTACTCAGTCTTGCGGTTCTGATGCTGTCTTAATACTCTGGTTAAAACAGTCGGCCATCTCTGCCAGATCTACATCGCTCAAAGCCTTCATGTGACACCATCAGGCCCTGGTGCAGTGTCTTTTGATTTTTTCAAAACTTGTTTGATATCTTCCACTTGTATCATGTCTTCATAATGCAAATTTTTCAAGGTGCCAGCTAACTCCTTTCTAACTGCATCCCTGTTGTCTACATCATTATGATCTGTCTGAGCTATAAACCTATAGAGAAAAGCCTCCCCTTTCTCATTGTCTGTTGTCACACGCATACCATCGTCTCTACAAATTGTTCCGACTGTCATAAGCCGATCTTTTCTTTGCATCTGCCTTTGCAGTTTCCAGAATTTCCCTAATGTTTTATCGCCACCCATATCATTCACAAAAGTTTCCCACTTTGCTCTTTTGGCCTCTGGAGCACAGCGCCTGAAAACCTCCACCTTATCTTTTTCACATTCTCCGCCATCTCCACTTCCTCTCGTGAGCTTGAGAGTGTCTGTCGTACTTTCTTTAGCTGCTTCACTGCGGCTCTCTTTGCCTTCCATGCCTGTTCTACTTCTGGAGTCCACCATGGGGGCTGTAGAAAATTAGTTCTGGCAGTTCTGTTGCATGCTCCCTGTCTGAGGCGTCCAAGTAGGTTGTTGGTCCACTTATACTGGAAGGTCTTGCGTACTCTCCCAACCTTAACCTTACTAAGTTTAGCAATCAAGACTGAACATGGTAGGTGATCACTTCCATGGTAATTCAGGACAGTCCATTTAACATCTAAAACCGACGACTGAGAGACAAATGTCAAGTCAATTGCTGTGTATGCATCTCCAGACCTCATTGCCATTCTAGTCGGCCTCCCATCATTGATGCAGGACCATATCGGAGTCAACCATGGCTTCTGCAAGAGCAATTGCCTGTCGGTTTTCTCCACTGCTGTCCCATTCTCTGTTCCTCGCGTTGAAATCCCCACATATGAGCAAACAATCACCTGGTAACTCCTCCAATTCCTTGAGCCAGCTCCATTGTTCACTTCTGACAAAACAGTCTACCGTGGCATATATAATTATGAGGTTCCAACTTAAGCCACAAATTTCCACCTGTATCCCTTGAACCTCTCGTCCACTGTGGTTCCACTGGCTTAAGTCAAGCACCACATGCTTCACTCCCTCCTTTACCACTAGACCTTGTCCATGTCTCTCCTGTCCAACAGGGTTTATGTAACTGACTTACCCTGGGCAATGATATCTGTCTGTATTTAGCTCCTGGAGCATGATGACATCAAAATCAAAAATCAACCTCTCCAGTACAGGACCTCTCTGCCTGGCACTCCGATAGTTCCAGTATCCTACTCTTACATGATTAAAGCTCAATCTCTCCGCTTTTCGTCTTGTTCTCCTAGCACTCGCCCTCCTATTTCTATGCCTTCTTCTCTCCCCATTTCCTCGTCGTCTCCCCCTCACTCCCTCTTCACTAACCGCTGAATAAGGTGTCAAGCGCAGAGCACGTGCCCTGTAGCTCCGGAGACGATTCTTATGTATATTTTTTAAAATCCATGGGAAAAAATAGAGTACTGCAGGAAATGACCGGTCGCCCTAGTATTGCCTGCCTGCTAGGGAAGGGGCAATGGATGTCCCGTAGGAGTCCATGCGCCTGGTGCCGCCCCGCACGCTCGCCAGACGTCCAACGTTCACGGCCAGCTCACCCGTGGCCATCCAGTTCCTCAGCACGTTGGCCCACCTTGAACTTGGGGGTTTATATTTGGAGTTTGCCGTCTCCTAGATGGACTGCTGTCCAAAGCTAACGGGTTCCATCTACCCGGACTTCTCCCAGACAAAACATTTTGCTAAATCCCATGGACGTTAGGAAACTTTGTGCAGTCTTAAACATCTGCTGCAATGTGAAGCCCTTGTTGACAAGACTCTCCTTGAAGTTAAATACACAATTGATTTATTAAAAGGCTCCACCTTTGAATAGACAACACCCCAGGAATCACTGATGACGTCGCAAGGATAGCTACAAACTCCAGCTCGCCTGTTGTTTCTACCACAGCCAGTGTAACCAACGAGGCAACAAGTAAAGAAACCTGATATCCTCGAGTATCCAGCGGTGGAAAACATTTCCGTCATGTGTTTGAACTGGAAAGAGGTTTAATTTAAGCGATGAAAACCGATTTAATACGCACAGTTTTTGCTTTGAAATAATCATGGTTGCCAGCGCCGCCATACTGGAAGTCCAGTCCAAGAACAATTGACTAGGCGGACAGCAAGACACTTGACTAGCGAGACAACAAGAACAATTGACTAGGGAGACAACCAGACACTTGGCTAGGCGGACAACAAGAACAATTGACTAGGGAGACAACAAGAACAATTGATTAGGCGGACAACAAGAACAATTGACTAGGGAGACAACAAGAACACTTGACTAGAGAGACAACAAGAACAATTGACTAGGAAGATAACCAGAACAATTGACTAGGGAGACAACAAGAACAATTGACTAGGGAGACAACAAGAACAATTCACTAGGTGGACAACAAGAACAATTGACTAGGGAGACAACAAGAACAATTGACTAGGGAGACAACAAGAACAATTGATTAGGGAGACAACAAGAACAATTGAATAGGGAGACAACAAGAACACTTGACTAGGGAGACAACAAGAACAATTGGCTAGGGAGACACCAAGAACAATTGACTAGGGAGACAACAAGACACTTGACTAGAGAGACAACAAGAACAATTGACTAGGGAGACAACAAGAACAATTGGCTAGGGAGACAACAAGAACACTTGACTAGGGAGACAACAAGAACAATTGACTAGGGAGACAACAAGACACTTGACTAGAGAGACAACAAGAACAATTCACTAGGAAGACAACAAGAACAATTGACTAGGGAGACAACAAGAACACTTGACTAGTGAGACAACAAGAACAATTGGCTAGGGAGATAACAAGAACAATTCACTAGGTGGACAACAAGAACAATTGACTAGGGAGACAACCAGAACAATTGACTAGGGAGAAAACAAGAACAATTGACTAGGAAGACAACAATAACAATTGACTAGGGAGACAACAAGAACAATTCACTAGGTGGACAACAAGAACAATTGACTAGGGAGACAACAAGAACAATTGACTAGGGAGACAACAAGAACAATTGAATAGGGAGACAACAAGAACAATTGACTAGGGAGACAACAAGAACAATTCAGTATGGGGGCAACAAGAACAATTGACTATGTGGACAACAAGAACAATTGACTAGAGAGACAACAAGAACAATTCACTAGGTGGACAACAAGAACAATTGACTAAGGAGACAACAAGAACAATTGACTAGGGAGACAACAAGAACAATTGAATAGGGAGACAACAAGAACAATTGACTAGGGAGACAACAAGAACAATTGACTAGGTGGACAACCAGAAGACTTGACTAGGGAGACAACAAGAACAATTGACCAGGTGGACAACCAGAACACTTGACTAGGGAGACAACAAGAACAATTGACTAGGGAGACAACAAGAACAATTGACTAGGGAGACAACAAGAACAATTGACTAGGGAGACAACAATAACAATTGACTAGGGAGACAAAAAGAACAATTGACTAGGGAGACAACAAGAACAATTAACTAGTTAGACAACAAGAACAATTGACTAGGGAGAAAACAAGAACAATTCACTAGGAAGACAACAATAACAATTGACTAGGGAGACAACCAGAAGACTTGACTAGGGAGACAACAAGAACAATTGACTAGGGAGACAACAAGAATAATTGACTAGGGAGACAACAAGAACAATTGACTAGGGAGACAACAAGAACAATTGACTAGGGAGACAACAAGAACAATTGACTAGGGAGACAACAAGAACAATCGACTAGGGAGACAACAAGAACAATTGACTAGGGAGACAACAAGAACAATTGACTAGGGAGACAACAAGAATAATTGACTAGGGAGACAACAAGAACAATTGACTAGGGAGACAACAAGAACAATTGACTAGGGAGACAACAAGAACAATTGACTAGGGAGACAACAAGAACAATTGACTAGGGAGACAACAAGAACAATTGACTAGGGAGACAACAAGAACAATTGACTAGGGAGACAACAAGAACAATTGACTAGGGAGACAACAAGAACAATTAACTAGGGAGACAACAAGAACAATTGACTAGTGAGAAAACAAGAACAATTCACTAGGAAGACAACAAGAACAATTGACTAGGGAGACAACAAGAACAGCTGACTAGGGAGACAACAAGAACACTTGACTAGGGAGACAACAAGAACAATTCACTAGGGAGACAACAAGAACAATTGACTAGGGAGACAACAAGAACAATTCACTAGGAAGACAACAAGAACAATTGATTAGGGAGACAACAAGAACAGCTGACTAGGGAGACAACAAGAACACTTGACTGGGGAGACAACAAGAACAATTGACTAGGGAGACAACAAGAACAATTGACCAGGTGGACAACCAGAACACTTGACTAGGGAGACAACAAGAACAATTGACTAGGGATACAACAAGAACAATTGACTAGGGAGACAACAAGAACAATTGACTAGGGAGACAACAAGAACAATTGACTAGGGAGACAACAAGAACAATTGACTAGGGAGACAACAAGAACAATTTACTAGGGATACAACAAGAACAATTGACTAGGGAGACAACAAGAACAATTGACTAGCGAGACAACAAGAACAATTGACTAGGTGGGCAACAAGAACAATTGACTAGGTGGACAACAAGAACAATTGACTAGGTGGACAACAAGAACAATTGACTAGGGAGACAACAAGAACAGTTGACTAGAGAGACAACAAGAACAATTGACTAGGGAGACAACCAGAACACTTGACTAGAGAGACAACAAGAACAATTCACTAGGGAGACAACAAGAACAATAGACTAGGGAGACAACAAGAGCAATTGACTAGGGAGACAACAAGAACAATTGACTAGGTGGACAACAAGAACAATTGACTATGTGGGCAACAAGAACAATTGACTAAGTGGACAACAAGAACAATTGACTAGGTGGACAACAAGAACAATTGACTAGGGAGACAACAAGAACAATTAACTAGGGAGACAACAAGAACAATTGACTAGGAAGACAACAAGAACAATTGACTAGGTGGACAACAAAAATACTTGGCTAGGTGGACAACAAGAACACTTGACTAGGGAGACAACAAGAACACTTGGCTAGGTGGACATAAAGAACAATTGACTAGGTGGACAACAAGAACACTTGACTAGGGAGACAACAAGAACACTTGACTAGGTAGACAACAATAACACTTGACTAGGGAGACAACAAGAACACTTGACTAGGTGGACAACAAGAACACTTGACTAGGTGGACAACAAGAACACTTGACTAGGTGGACAACAAGAACACTTGGCTAGGGAGACAACAAGAACACTTGACTATGGAGACAACAAGATCACTTGACTAGGGAGACAACAAGAACACTTGACTAGGGAGACAACAAGAACACTTGACTAGGTGGACAACAAGAATACTTGGCTAGGTGGACAACAAGAATACTTGACTAGGGAGACAACAAGAACACTTGACTAGGTGGACAACAAGAACAATTGACTAGGTGTACAACAAGAGCAATTGACTAAGGAGACAACAAGAACACTTGACTAAGGAGACAACAAGAACACTTGACTAAGGAGACAACAAGAACACTTGACTAAGGAGACAACAAGAACACTTGACTAAGGAGACAACAAGAGCAATTGACTAAGGAGACAACAAGAGCAATTGACTAAGGAGACAACAAGAACACTTGTCTAAGGAGACAGCAAGAACACTTGACTAAGCAGACAACAAGAACACTTGACTAAGGAGACAACAAGAACACTTGACTAAGGAGACAACAAGAACACTTGACTAAGGAGACAACAAGAGCAATTGACTAAGGAGACAACAAGAACACTTGACTAAGGAGACAACAAGAACACTTGACTAGGGGGATCCTCATACAATTTTGACACTCATAACGAAAAGTTTATTTTTGTTTATACAAAAAGAAGAGAATTTACAAATACGCTGTATCCAAGATGGCTAGCACGAGAGAGATTGCATAGAACACAGGATGAAAGAAGAAGGTAAGTGCAGTATGTTGGCTCTATTAACACGGTTTACTGATGAAAGGCCAGTTCTAGTGTGAACAATCGGAGGCCAGCGAGCAAAGGATCGACAGGGACACAAGTGGGAGGATAATATCAAGACATAGATGTGTGAATTCTTTCAGGGTCTGAAATATGTAAAGAAAAACAGAAAGAGAAAGATAGAGAGATAGAGAGAGAGAGAGAGAGAGAGAGAGAGAGAGAGAGAGAGAGAGAGAGAGAGGGGAGGGCGGAGGAGAGGAAGAGACAGTGAAAGAGAAAGAGACAGAAAAAAAGAAAGACAGAGGGAAAGGGAGAGATAGAAGAGAGAGAGAGAGAGGGAAAGAAAAGGAATGAAAATTAGCGAATGCAAGATTTAGAATGAAAGACGTTGAGAAAAAGCAAGAGAGAGAAAGGCAAGAATAGAGAGCGAGAAGAGAGAGAGAGAGAGAGAGAGAGAAGGGGGGGGGGTGAAGGAGAGGGGTACACAAAGAGTGGGAGAGAAAAAGAGAGAGAAAGAGAAAAGAGTCAGTGATCGATTGCAGCCAGTCGTCTTCTGTGAAGGCGTGATTGATTGCTATTGAACATGAGTTCTCTCCCCCCCCCCCTCCCTCCCTCCCTCTCTCCCCTCGCTCCAGTAAAGATATATCCGGTTGTTTCTAATTTTCTCTGCTTCAGTTTGATTTTTTTTCTCTCGATGTTTTTATCCTCTATGCCGCCTCTGCAATGCCTTGTCCTGTTGTTTGTTTGTTGTGGCAACAATATTGTTAAATGGCAGAGCAATCATATCTAGGCTAGACTTAATAGCAGCGGACAGTGCCCTATGCCCCATGTCCCATGTCCCATGTCCCATGTCCCATGTTCTATGTCGTATGTCCCATGTCCCGTAAGCCATGACTTGGCTATCATGTCCTCTCTGTCCACACATAAAATATTCCTTCACCGCTCTTTCCCAATCCAGCCCGCTGGGTCACAGGCTCTTCAGGTGGAAAAGGGGAAAAAAAAGGGGGGGGGGGGGCAGAAATCTACTGTAAACCCCACAAAGACTACGCTGTCACCGGATCATGGGGGGGGGGGGGGAGTAAGTAAAACTGCCCCCCCCCCCCCCACACACACACACACGCCAATACTGCAGGTGACCTGGTTGGGAACCCATCTCTACAGAAAGCTCTCTGTCATAGACACCGGCCTATATAGACCGCCTGACCACGTGACCTGGAGATCAGAGTCAGTTTCATTTCACAATGATCACAAGAAGTAAAAAACCCAAACAACCTAAACACCTCAGCTACCAACTCTGTCACCAATCGCGGAAACAACTCCATTACCAACTGACCAAACAAGCAACAACACACAACCATTAAACAAGTAGACATACAACCTAAAAAACAAAAAACAAACCAACCAATCATACAGCAAGGAAACTAACCAATTACCCAGCACACTGATAGACAAATTAACAAACCAACCAATCATACAGCTCGACAACTAACCAACCAACCAATCATTCAGCTCGACAACCTAACCTACCAACCAATCACACAGCCCACAAACTAACCAACCAACCAATCATACAGCTCCCAAACTAACCAACCAACTAATCAAATAACTCGATAAATAACCTACTAACCATAAAACCAGCTATCCCTATGGTTGGATATTTAGTGAATGATTCACCTCAAAAGAGTTTAGAGTAGCCCCATCACACACAAGGAGGGAACACACAGACGCTACAGCCGTGTCACAGAAGGAGGGAACACCAAACGCTACAGCCGTGACACAGAAGGAGGGAACACACAGACGCTACAGCCGTGTCACAGAAGGAGGGAACACACAGACGCTACAGCCGTGACACAGAAGGAGGGAACACACAGACGCTACAGCCGTGACACAGAAGGAGGGAACACCAAATGCTACAGCCGTGTCACAGAAGGAGGGAACACACAAACGCTACAGCCGTGACACAGAAGGAGGAAACACCAAACGCTACAGCCGTGTCACAGAAGGAGGGAACACACAGACGCTACAGCCGTGTCACAGAAGGAGGGAACACACAGACGCTACAGCTGTGACACAGAAGGAGGGAACACACAGACGCTACAGCCGTGACACAGAAGGAGGGAACACACAGACGCTACAGCCGTGACACAGAAGGAGGGAACACACAGACGCTACAGCCGTGACACAGAAGGAGGGAACACACAGACGCTACAGCCGTGACACAGAAGGAGGGAACACACAGACGCTACAGCCGTGACACAGAAGGAGGGAACACACAGACGCTACAGCCGTGACACAGAAGGAGGGAACACACAGACGCTACAGCCGTGACACAGAAGGAGGGAACACACAGACGCTACAGCCGTGACACAGAAGGAGGGAACACCAAATGCTACAGCCATGACACAGAAGGAGGAAACACCAAACGCTACAGCCATGACACAGAAGGAGGAAACACCAAACGCTACAGCCATGACACAGAAGGAGGAAACACCAAACGCTACAGCCATGACAGAGAAGGAGCGAACACCAAACGCTACAGCCATGACACAGAAGGAGGAAACACCAAACGCTACTGCTATGACACAGAAGGAAAGAACACCAAACGCTACAGCTATGACAAAGAAGGAGGAAACACCAAACGCTACAGCCATGACACAAAAGGAGGGAACACCAAAAGCTACAGCCATGACACAGAAGGAGGAAACACCAAACGCTACAGCCATGACACAGAAGGAGGAAACACCAAACGCTACAGCCATGACAGAGAAGGAGCGAACACCAAACGCTACAGCCATAACACAGAAGGAGGAAACACCAAACGCTACAGCCGTGACACAGAAAAAAGAAACACCAAACGCTACAGCCATGACACAGAAGGAGGAAACACCAAATGCTACAGCTATGACACAGAAGGAGGAAACACCAAACGCTACAGCCGTGACACAGAAGGAGAAAACACCAAACGCTACTGCTATGACACAGAAGGAAAGAACACCAAACGCTACAGCTATGACAAAGAAGGAGGAAACACCAAACGCTACAGTCGTGACACAGAAGGAGGAAACACCAAACGCTACAGCCGTGACACAGAAGGAAGAAACACCAAACGCTACCCATGTCACAGAAGGAGGAAACACCAAACGCTACAGCTATGACACAGAAGGAGGAAACACCAAACGCTACAGCCGTGACACAGAAGGAGAAAACACCAAACGCTACAGCTATGACACAGAAGGAGGAAACACCAAACGCTACAGCCATGACACAAAAGGAGGGAACACCAAACGCTACAGCTATGACACAGAAAGAGGGAACACCAAACGCTACAGCCATGACACAGGAGGAGGGAACACCAAACGCTACGGCTATGACACATAAGGAGGGAACACCAAACGCTACAGCTATGACACAGAAGGAGGGAACACCAAACGCTACAGCTATGACACAGAAGGAGGGAACACCAAACGCTACAACCATCACACAGCATGGAGGAACACACCAACGCTACTCCCATCACACAACAGAAGCGAACACACTAACGCTACAACTTTTACACAACAAGAGGAAACACCCCAACTATTACACAGCAGGAGGGAACATCCTAACTATCACACAAGTATATTTTTGAACGTCACCCAATTCTCGATTTTTCATGGAGATTGCAATCAACCTAACGAGTATACCTTGCTTGAACTGTAAGCACTGCTGGAAAAACCAGGCACACAGATCTGCACACATTACCTTGGTTTACTGCCAGGCACACAGATCTGCACACATTACCTTGGTTTACTGCCAGGCCAGGGAGAGGGTAGCAGGGCATCTTTCACACTTGCACAGAATACATCCATCTTTACATATATTTTTTCTCCTTACGAAATAACAAATGCCTCGCTTTTAACATCATTTGTGCTCGCCGAAAGTCTGCCGCAATGTAATGTTGTAAAGCAAGTCTGCCGCAATGTAATGTTGTAAAGCAAGTCTGCCGCAATGTAATGTTGTAAAGCAAGTCTGCCGCAATGATAGGTTTTCCTAGGCTGTCGTAAAGCAAGTCTGCCGCAATGATAGGTTGCCTAGGCTGTCGTAAAGCAAGTCTGCCGCAATGATAGATTGTCCTAGGCTGTCGTAAAGCAAGTCTGCCGCAATGATAGGTTGCCTAGGCCGTCGTAAAGCAAGTCTGCCGCAATGATGGGTTGTCCTAGGCTGTCGTAAAGCAAGTCTGCCGCAATGATAGGTTATCCTAGGCTGTCGTAAAGCAAGTCTGCCGCAATGATAGGTTGCCTAGGCTGTCGTAAAGCGAGTCTGCCACAATGTTGCGTTGTCCTGGGTTATCATCAAGCGAGTCTGCCGCAATGTTGTGTTGTCCTGGGTTGTCATCAAGCGAGTCTGCCGCAACGTTGTGTTGCCCTGGGCTGTCGTAAAGCGAGTCTGCCGCAAGGTTGTGTTTTCCTGGGTTGTCATCAAGCGAGTCTGCGGCAATGTTGTGTTGTCCTGGGTTGTCATAAAGAGAGTCTGCCACAATGTTGCGTTGTCCTGGGTTGTCGTAAAAATAGTCTGCCACAATGTTGCGTTGTCCTGGGTTATCATCAAGCGAGTCTGCCTCAATGTTTTGTTGTCCTGGGTTGTCATCAAGCGAGTCTGCTGCAATGTTGTGTTGTCCTGGGCTGTCGTAAAGCGAGTCTGCCGCAATGTTGCGTTGTCCTGGGTTGTCATCAAGCGAGTGTGCCGCAATGTTGTGTTGTCCTGGGCTGTCGTAAAGCGAGTCTGCCGCAATGTTGCGTTGTCCTGGGTTGTCGTAAAAAGAGTCTGCCACAATGTTGCGTTGTCCTGGGTTGTCGTAAAAAGAGTCTGCCACAATGTTATGTTGTCCTGGGTTGTCGTAAAGAGAGTCTGCCACAATGTTGTGTTGTCCTGGGTTGTCATCAAGCGAGTCTGCCACAATGTTGCGTTGCCCTGGGTTGTCATCAAGCGAGTCTGCCGCAATGTTGCGTTGTCCTGGGTTGTCACCAAGCGAGTCTGCCGCAATGTTGCGTTGTCCTGGGTTGTCATCAAGCGAGTCTGCCACAATGTTGCGTTGTCCTGGGCTGTCGTAAAGAAAGTATGTCGCAATGTTGCGTTGTCCTGGGTTGTCGTAAAGAGCTCAGTCTGCTACCTACTCACATGTTGCTTGTCCGTCTCTCTAACTTCTGTCCTTCTCCCTCTCTCTCGTTGTCATCAAGTGAGACATCTAGCTCGAATACGAATTTGTCTGCCCATTTGACTGGTTTGTCTTCTCGTTTGTGTCTTTCACTTCCAATCTGTCACTACAAAGCTCGGGTCCTCTGTTCTTTTGTTTCTTCCTTGTTGTTATCCCCCCCCCCCTCCTCTTTTCTCTGACTCCTTAACGTCTCTCTACCCTCTCTCTCTCAATAGATAGATAGATCCCCCTACTTACTTCTAGATAGATAGATAGATAGTTCTCCTTTAGATAGATAGATAGATAGATAGATAGATAGATAGCTATCAAGTAGCTCATAGATAGATCTTCCTAGATAGTACATAGATCCCCGCGCATAGTCCTCCTAGATAGATAGATAGATAGATAGATAGATAGATAAGATAGATAGATAGATAGATAGATCTATAGACTCAGATAGATCTGATAGAGAGATAGATAGATAGATAGATAGATAGATAGATAGATGCTATGATTATGAGAAGAAAGGCTGAAGACGCCTTGAAATTTGGGCCTCGCAGAACTGCGGACATCTCGCTAATTAGCCAGACTCATCGATTGGATGCCCATTCATCATTCCCACGTCCCGTGATCTGGTTTTTCACTCTCTCAGACCATGTTTGGCCATTGTGTCTGCGCCCTCGCTTTATCAGTTTGTCGTTTTTAGTGCCGGTGTAGCAGTAAAAAGGATTACCCCCATTTCCTGCAGTCAAAATGCTCTTTCCCAATCACTTTCAGGTTGCCTTAGTTTCGTTTTATGTTTTTGTTGCTCTTTCAGTGACATTGAGTGAAGTATGGTAGACCATAACGATCAGAATAGAATTGAGCGCTGGAAACACATTCTTTAGTGTATGTCAAAAACTGCGCTGTTTCCACAGTGAAGATAATTTGCAGTGGACCTGCCGCTGTCTTTGTAAATATTACCTATTCTATCATGTCCGTGTATGGTACCATGGGGGGGTGGAGGGGAGGATGGAGGGGAGCATGAGTGGGGTTAAAACCACATCTCCCCCGTGATTCAGTACACGTATGGTCCTAAAAAACGTGGGTATCTCACTGGGTCTATGTATGTGTACGCATGAGTGCGGGTGAACATATACATGTATGTCTAAGCATGAGTCCGTGTATGTGTACGCATGAGTGTGGGTGAACATATACATGTATGTCTAAGCATGAGTCCAGTGTAAGTGCATGCCTGTGTTTTTATGAGGGTGCATGTAAGACTGGGTGTCTGTGTATGTATTTATGTATATGAATGAGTGTGTATGTGTCGGTGAATGTTTGAGCATGTAAGAGTATTGTGTATGTGTACGTGTATATTTCTGAGTTTGTATGACTGCAGTCGTTTAGACAGAAAAAGGGGCTTTTGAGCTGAAATGCTAAAAAAGAAAAAAAAAAAAAGAATCTCAGAATACCCTAGACAAGGAAGAGAAGACATTCTGACATTTTAAAAAGATCTGAACATCAAGGAAGACTGGCTGATAAACAGCATCTTGTCTCGGAAACTGAACTATTTTGGTCATTTCAAGCGCCATGGCTGATTGAAAAAAAAAAAAAAAACTTAGCAGAAGGCATGGTACTAGGAAGGAGGGGCAGGGGCCGACTGACACGATGATGGGCAAATGATATTAGTGACTGCTTAAAAAAGAAAGTGCATGAGGCAGGAGAGCTGGCGAGAGATCGACTTTCTTTCAGGCAAACCATGATGAGAGCGACCTTCTGCAAAGGACCTGCTTCATGATGATGATAACTGAGTATATTATGCGTGTATGCGTTATTTTATTATGTATATTTCTGTATTAACATAACAGACTTGACTGATAACATGTAGTTGAAAGTTGAAGATGAGTGCTTGGAAAGGTCGCACGTAAGACGGGTATGCGTGCCCAATTTGTTACCCTTTGAAAATAAAATTCGTTCGTTCGTTCGTTCATTGGTTCGTTCGTTCATGCTACTTTCCCAAGAAGATGTGAGTAGTAGAGATTTTCAATTTCACACCAACAGGAAATCATACAGAGCAAGAAAATAGCCGATGACACAAAGTGTCACAATGCGGATGAGGATCACCCGTGAAGAGGTCCCGGAAATCCCGTTTAATCGTTAGGTTATTCTGAGGCTCTGGCAACAGCCAGGGTGGATCTTCAAAAAAACCGAAAGATTGACCTCCCCCACAAGGGGATCGTTTATTTAATGTAGATTTATGTGTAAAAAAAATGATGGAAATGCTAATTTCTGGACAGTCGGCGACGGAAATCGAGCTCTGATATGTCGTCAGTTATGATCTTGACATTGTGAAGAATTGGTAATTCGGGGGTGTCTGGTTCCATCACAACTGCTGATGATGTGTCAGCAAACCGTCTTAGATTGGCTTCAAAACCGGATCGTTCAGATTTGGTGGCAAACTACTGAACGTAAAAGTTCATAAGGAAACTACAGACGGACACAAATACAAAAAATGTACCTGAGCTGGCTCTGCAACGTCATGTAAATCACAGACAGACAAAACTATACCTGGGCTGGCTCTGCAACGTCATGTAAATCACAGACAGACAAAACTATACCTGGGCTGGCTCTGCAACGTCATGTAAATCACAAACAGACAAAACTATACCTGGGCTGGTTCTGCAACGTCCTGTAAATCACAGACAAAAAAAAAAAAAAACTATACCTGGGTTGGTTTTGCAACGTCCTGTAAATCACAAACAAAAATATACAGGGGCTGGTTCTGCACCGCCCTGTAAATCACAGACAGACAAAAGTATACCAGGGCTAGTTCTGCAACGTTTTGTAAATCACAGACAGACACAAATATATCTGGGCTGGTTCTGCAACGTCCTGTAAATCACAGACAGACAAAAATGTACCTGAGTTGGTTCTGCAACGTCCTGTAAAGAACATACAGAAAGAACTATATCCAGGAGCTGGTTCTGCAACGTCCTGGAAAGCAAAAGAATATGAAGGGGCTGGCTTTGCAACGTCCTGTAAAATAAAACACAGGCAAAATACTTAATATAAAACTTGTCCATCTCTGTATTGTCATGTTTTCCCCCTTTCTTTTTGATCTTAAAGGTTAAAATCAGAATTGATCTAATAGGACAGGGTTCTCTCGACAGGGCCTCGCGTATTTGATTTGATCTGATTTGATTCAAGAACCGACATCACAGCACTCGGGGCATTCCCATAAGCGCCCCGTCCCTATCTTCAGCAGACAGCGAAGAGTTCCGATACTAATGGTGCCAGTAGCATTCTGATTAAACTTCCGTCTTGTCTTTTTTCTGAACCTCCAGCATCTGCCAGAACTCTTGTCACCCCCCCCCCCCCCACCATCTTGCGACAATCTCACCAGACTGGTGATCAATCTGCTCCTCCGAATTGTACACGCTCTCCCACAAGGCACTAATCACGTCTGCCTTATCATGCATCAGTATACTACCAAGTTGTGCAGAGCCAACAAACCGGCATACCCCAGTGAAAATATCCTCCGCAGCAAAGCATGCCACTCTGCACGCATGTCCTGATCTTCCTTAGCATGCTTTCTGAGTCAGTTACAATCACGATGTGTGTGTGTGTCGTGTTCTCTAGCCAGCGGAAAGCTGCAGTGACCGCCTCCATCTCCATTCTTAAGCTGGATGTTGTGGTATCATATGCTAGGCTCTCCTGCACCAAACGTCGACCATTAACTTTTGCGAAGAAACCCAAATCACTTCTCTTTACACTCAACCGTCTGTGTAAATGATCAAATCCTCTGAGCGAGCATTATCTTGAATTAATTGTTGAATTTTCATCTCTGTGGCACCTGCTGGCCAGTCTCTGCATTCCCAGCTCAGTGTGATTATGACCCTAAACAAGTCTGGCTGTTCAGGTGGCACTTTGACCCACGCCACTCCTCGCCTAATGTTCTCAAGGATGCAAACCTGTCTGATTGTGTCTTCTGCCTGAGCCATTCATGACTTCCATCTCATCAGCTGCTGACCCTTAACTGCACACAGAGCACGTGGGCTAACCATGGATGTATCGCATACACACCACTGGGGTGTCTCTGGTGTATATCGCATACACACCACTGGGGTGTCTCTGGTGTATATCGCATACACACCACTGGGGTGTCTCTGGTGTATATCGCATACACACCACTGGGGTGTCTCTGGTGTATATCGCATACACACCACTGGGGTGTCTCTGGTGTATATCGCATACACATCACTGGGGTGTCTCTGGTGTATGTCGCATACACACCACTGGGGTGTCTCTGGTGTATGTCGCATACACACCACTGGGGTGTCTCTGGTGTATATCGCATACACACCACTGGGGTGTCTCTGGTGTACATCGCATACACACCACTGGGGTGTCTCTGGTGTATGTCGCATACACACCACTGGGGTGTCTCTGGTGTATATCGCATACACACCACTGGGGTGTCTCTGGTGCAACCCAGAATGACCCGCTGTATGCACTCCAGTTTTCCCCTCTGAGTCTTTGAGACGGTAAGCAGTCCCAGGCTATAATCAACCACTGACAGGATCAGGTGTTGATACAGTGTGAAAAGCATTCTCTGCTCTATGTTAATTGCAGTAATTTAAATCGCGTATTTGTTTTCGTGAACTAAACGACGCAGAAGTAATTGTCATTTGCGATGATAATGCCTAGTTATGCCTATATCACCCTGAGATCAGGACATCACATCTGTGTATGTAGGACTCTGAGATCAGGACATCACATCTGTGTATGTAGGACTCTGAGATCAGGACATCACATCTGTGCATGTAGGACCCTGAGAACAGGACATCACATCTGTGCATGTAGGACCCTGAGAACATGACATCACATCTGTGTATGTAGGACCCTGAGATCAGGACATCACATCTGTGTATGTAGGACCCTGAGATCAGGACATCACATCTGTGTATGTAGGACCCTGAGATCAGGACATCACATCTGTGTATGTAGGACCCTGAGATCAGGACATCACATCTGTGTATGTAGGACCCTGAGATCAGGACATCACATCTGTGTATATAGGACCCTGAGAACAGGAAATCACATCTGTGTATGTAGGACCCTGAGATCAGGACATCACATCTGTGTATATAGGACCCTGAGAACAGGAAATCACATCTGTGTGTGTAGGACCCTGAGATCAGGACATCACATCTGTGTATGTAGGACCCTGAGATCAGGACATCAATCTGTGTATGTAGGACCCTGAGAACAGGACATCACATCTGTGTATGTAGGACCCTGAGAACAGGACATCACATCTGTGTATGTAGGACCCTGAGAACAGGACATCACATCTGTGTATGTAGGACCCTGAGAACAGGAAATCACATCTGTGTATATAGGACCCTGAGATCAGGACATCACATCTGTGTATATAGGACCCTGAGATCAGGACATCACATCTGTGTATGTAGGACCCTGAGAACAGGACATCACATCTGTGTATGTAGGAGCCCAAGCCTTGGTATAACATGTTTAGCAGGAAACCAGTGCATATTTACAATTTCAGTGTATCTGTTCTCTTGTTCGTATCAGTAGAAACTGTTGCCATTTTGTGTGTGTGTGTGTGTGTATTAAGGCCATCATGTCGCCGTGTGCAAATCTGTAACTCAACATCAAGACCAAATACCTTTATTGTTCTCTTGTTCTTTCTCCTCTCCTTTCTCCTCGTCCCTCCCTGTCTCTTCCACTCTTCTTCCGATTACACAGCTTTTCAACACCCCCCCCCACCCTCAATTTTCCCACACGATAAGTAATGTTTTCTTAGCAAATAAGGTAGATGACTCTCCAAATTTGTCGCACAAATCTGCTAAGATTACGTCCCTTGATGAGAGTAAATTCTCAGTTCGCAAAAGCACGAAGTAATTTTTATCCCCACTATCATCATCATTGTTGTAATGATCGTCTTTGTGTCGTGCTATCTCATGTTACTCCAACACACCCTTGGTGGGCCCAGCAACACTGAACTCATCAGGAACCCGTGAAGTCCTTGTGTCCTGCACCCAGAGAATTCTTCACACTTAAGTCCATGATTGACTGGCGTAAGCACCGTTGTATTACGTGCACACGTTTATTTATTTCTCAACATGTACCAGTCTATGAAGGCAGGTATCGCTGTCTGGGTATTGCTGAATCACTTGTTTTGTTCACCAATCAGTCCCTGGTCAATCATTCGGCTACAAAAACAATATAGCATTCACTTACATTTCAATGACTGTCCTTTCATCCAGTTTGGCTCCAGTCGCTTGCAAACTTCTCTCTCGTGCACTGAGAGTCAAACTCAACAGGTGAAAGATGGGCGACATTGAACCACAGGATGCGATGTCAATCTTTATTGTTCATTCACTCGCTGATTCTTTTGACAGTACACGGTGAGGTACAAGTCTGCGTTTATAATACACCGATTAAAGCAACTTTACCTTCAGCGAATACTGTACAAAGATGGTCATTTCACAACTGCAGCGAAATTGACAATTCCCCTGACACATACACTCAAACATGTTGAATGCTGACAGCGTCAGTTCTTAGCTGATGGCCAGGTTGGGCGTTGGAAATTCATAGACATATTAGATACATACTTTCTTGATAGAAATTCTTTCTCCGCTCCACATGCGCACGATTCCTAAGCGAGACTGCCCACTCACTCTTTCTAGGGCATTATATAATCTTCTCTCGCCCACATTAAAATTGCGCCCACATCCGAAATTATCGTGTTTTTGTGTTTTTTTTCGCACGGGTTTCATGTTCTTCCTTTGGTCAACATTTTCCCCGTGCATCCCGGCTTCGTACTCGTTAGATTAGATTATCTCATTCAGATTTATCACCTGACGCCATTCCTGACGCCATTCCTATTGTAACATAATTTATCAGGGAGAAAATGGTTCACTATGGTTAAACATGGTCGCATGTCAGCGTAATGGCTGGTCCACTTCGACTGGCCAGCTTTTCGCCAACAGCAAAGTTCATTGATTTATATCGACGTTCAGTTGATCTAAAACACGATTATTCTGGTCCATTGAAGTCTTTCACCAAGCTACTTTCTACAGACAATGTCTACCTAACTCGTCGAGGAAACCGCTTACCCACTCACAAAATCTCCTGTTAGCTGTCGACCTGCTTTCAACCTCTACTCGACAATTAATGTCTCGTCTGGTCAAATATTTTAACCCATGCAATGGCTTTTCCAGTGACGTCACCTTATTTCTGTCGGGATTCCTTAACTGGCATCATTGCAACCGTCAACATCACATGCCAACACCCCAACCCCTACACGCACACGCAGGCACTCGTGCACAAGAATAACAAGTCTAAAGCAGATGTGACCACACACAACAAATGGTGTCCTACAGCATAAACAAGGAAACTGAGAGAGAAGACAAAGGCAGACAACTCAGTTCTATTTACCATGTCGGTCACATTTACAGACTGGTAGACCTCTAATTTATGCTTGCTCAGGCCAGTTTACGTTACCGGGTTGTCGCGTCTTCTCTACTATAAGCGGTGATGACGCATGTACTAAACTACTCGACCACACGCTTCCAAAGACCCCAAAACATCTAGAACTAGCCCTAACAGTCCCTCCCCCCCCGACCCACAGCCTCAGCTTAGTCCCACGAAGGAGTGCAGAATACGTCTTATTGTTTAGGAATTGGGTTATAGTAACGAAGTCAGGCCCAGCTACACATTAGGTGACCTTTGATTGATGCTCCATCAGGCTTGTCTACGATAGAATTGATGTCCCGGTGTACTGGTGTCTTTGCAAAGCTTTCTGCGTTGCGTGTTAATCGTTGTTATGTGAGCACTGGCCGCCGACATTGTGTTTTCACTAGTAAGCAGAATTAATGTTTGTTGGTGGGTATAAGACAGCCGTCTCGGATTTTAAGTTGGAAATGGAATTATTTTAGCTGTCACCGTTGGCTAGAGTACTGTTACGTCTGTGTAGGAACGCAGCGTTTGAGGGAAAAAAAAAGTGGTTGGGTGGGGGGGGGGGGGATGTTTAGAAGTCTGAAAGCACGGGGCGCAGAATGCACTCTCATGTTACCTGCGCTGAGTCCGTGGAGTAGAGGGCGGTTGGGGTTAGGGCCAGATATACATGTTATGGGTTCGTTAAAACCGCTTACTTCCTGTATTATATATCGCGCGTGGTCGCCAGTAAGACAGTAGAAAGAATACAACTTCGCAACAACCTGACACCCCTGGCACCAATCTGACATCGCTGGCACCAGCCTGACCCATTGCCACAAAGACTAACACGTCTCAAAGGTTAAGACATATAAATGAATGCCCAATCACGTCTCGCCGGGCCCGACTTAAAATTGTCGAATCTAGTAGCGAAGTCGGGCCTAGCTACACACTAGCTGACCTTCCATTCATGCATGCTTAGGCTGGTCTACGTTAGAGGGGTGTCCACGTGGGGGAAAAAAAAATCCCTGCTTCACCAAGACTTAAACCCAGGACCTCCAGCACTCGAGGTGGACGCCATGTCTAGATATCATGTAGCCTCCATTCAACATGATGAACCTATGGCTTAGCTCTTGCAAATAAGCTGGAGTCAACATTTTCAAACAATGCATCGTTACCATGGCAACTTATGAATGTGGGTCATGAACTCTCACCCGGTCACTGAAGAAGAAGATCGGAGCTTTTGAACTGAAATGCTACAGAAAGGCTCTTAAAGTACCATGGACCAAGAGGAATACGAACGTCGACTTCCTGCATGATTCGAACATCAAGTGGAACTGTCTCATAAACAGCACCCTGTCCCGAAAGCTGGGGTATTTTTGTCAATCCACGGCACGCGCAACTGTGACCGCGAGAGACCAATGTTGGAGAGTGCAGTTTCCGGACAACGAAACAGAAGCCGACTTCCGCCAATGTGGACACGCGACCCTCAAGATGCAGTAGCGATATAATAAAAGCACACCGGACTGAAGAACTGGCTTGAGAAAGAGTGACTTTTAGGCGTGTTGTGAGGAGAGCGACGTTCTGTAACGGACCTATTGACCGACTGATTTTGCACAAACATGATCGTTCGAATGACTGCAGATTTGGTCTGACCAT
Organism: Candidula unifasciata; assembly: GCA_905116865.2. Lineage (NCBI taxonomy): Eukaryota > Metazoa > Mollusca > Gastropoda > Stylommatophora > Geomitridae > Candidula > Candidula unifasciata. The sequence continues at coordinate 350,220 of CAJHNH020002535.1, forward strand.
TAACACGGCCCACCATAAACACGGCCCACATAAACACGGCCCACCATAAACACGGCCCACCATAAACACCGCCCACCATAAACACGGCCCACCATTAACACACAAATAATGATATCGTGACGACGGCGGGGACATCGACCAGAGGCCACCTCTACAACGTCAGATCCACCTGTGACAGTTTATGGCGCCATTTGCTGTCACTTTTCAGTCGTCACCTGCTAGCTAACTAAATCTAGCTGTTTTCCAACCATTGCTTGTGCGTACTCCATCGACTGACATTTCTTTGAAAAAAACTATTCACAAACAACTGCTGGTCTTTCACAAACTGTCTTCGTTAAGTAAGTTGACAATTGCGTTTCCTCTTTGGTTGCGATAAATATTTATGTACCTGGATATCCCACTATTGAAGCCAATCATCATCATTATCAGCTACTGTGGGCTTTTTATACCACACAAAGCTTGTAACCGATTCCTTTATTCGGCTCGATCCGGAACAATGTTTTCGATTTTATGGATGGCTCTTTTGCTCTTGTCTCATCAACACTTGTCTTAGGATCTCATGAATGTCCAAGTTACCTGACCTTTTATTTCCAAAACCAGTTGGTGTTGACCGTTCTTCTTTCGGGTGCGCCCGGTTTCTTGCTATCTTCTCTGTCTGTAACTCTGGAGCTCTAGGTATAAGATCTTTGTGAGGGTAATACACCACTACAGTTAGGGTTTGCGTTGGCAATCAAGACTTGGCAGACAACATGCCCAAGGGTATTTGCCCTCTTCCCGCTTGGTCCCAGAGACATTGACTGACTCCAGGCTGTGTGTTTTGGGTCACGTGACCTCGGTTATGTTATCCTACCATCAACGTTGCTGTGACAGCGTTTTTTTACATTTTATTTTACACTATCAGACTTTTAATCTCAACAAAACATCTCATTACATACCTTTTGACTTATGTTGTGTCATATTTTACATCTCAACACAACATTTCATTACATACCTTTTGACTTGTGTTGTATCATACCTTTCATCTCATCACAATATCTCATTACATACCTTTCATCTCAACACAACATCTCATTACATACCTTTTGATTTGTGTTGTGTTATACCTTTAATCTCAACATAACAACATTTCATTACACACCTTTTGACTTGTTTTGTATCATACTTTTTATCTCATCACAATATCTTATTACATACCTTTCATCTGAACACATCTCATTACATACTTTTTGACTTGTGTTATGTCATACCTTTAATCTCAACATAACATGTCATTACATACTTTTTGACTTGTGTTATGTCATACCTTTAATCTCAACATAACATCTCATTACATACCTTTTGACTTGTGTTGTGTCACACCTTTCATCTCAACACAACATGTCACTATATAACTTTTCATCTTAGTACAACCACGCATTACATACCTTTGATCTAATGCTGTATTGTCACTACATACTTTTTTGTTGTTTGTTTTATCATTCTTTTCTTTTCAACAAATCTGACAGGTTTGTCACAGTACCTCCCGCAGGAATACATTACTCCAGTGCTGTCAGAGTACCTACCTGCCAGAGTAGCGGGTTGACAAGCCAGGATGGTTGTGGATGTCCTGCCAACCTGGGAGAGGTACACCTACTGGACAATGGTTGTCTCAGCCTTGATCTACTCCACATATTCTTTGTTTGTGGAGGGAAACCGTGAGTCTTGGCGCTAGTCGAATTCTTTCACAGTTCAAATGCTTTTGTGCTTGTCTTGTTGCGTTCTAATTTGTTTACTTCCATGAGCCGTGACGGAACCATTGCGTCTCAGTCAACTCGAATCTAAACTCCTTTCAACTTCATTCTGGGGAATGAGGGGGTCAGAACTGTTGAATAGTTGTAGGTTTGCTACACTTCACGTGGGAGCATGGTCTGAAAACTCATGCTGGAAGGATAAAATGCCAGGTCGCGCCACGTAGTTGTTAGGGAGTCCTCAGGGAGCGACAGGCGAGAAAGCTCCCGTGGCCGCTGCCCGTGTAAGAAGTGAGCATGACTGCAGTGGAAACGATAGAGAACATAATTAGTACAGCCATGAGAAAATAGCTTGGGGCACCACCTTGTCTGACCGACATGGCTCTGTATTGTAAGCAGGCTAAGCTGGTACTTCTGTTCAAATCAATAACCGAAGAGTTTAAAGTCGGCAAAGTAAGTCTCGCAATGATGCTGCGCCAGATCCCACAGTGGCAGCTGTCCAGCCCGCTCTAGGACGTAAGAATTGGAAAGTCCTAGATGCGATGGAGTCTGTCCGAGAAGCACTGACATTGAAGGAAGTGATGGGTTACACACAAACCGACCGACGGACACGGCCTAGGGCACGGGAAAGTCAATTGGTGACCCAAAGCCACGACCAAAGAGCGCCGTGACATGGTAATACAGCAGATAGTTGACCCTGAAAACGAAACACAGTTCCAAAAAGCCGCGCAGCAGTCGCAGCAAGGCCAGTGGATCGTTCTCGAGAGCGGCCTGCCACGAATACTCACATGGGAAGAGAATTGGCGAATGGACCCGCTGCGGCTGAGCTTTGTCGTCAGATCTGCATACTCGTAGTTTGGATACTTTAATTTCGTTCGGGGTAGGGTTGGGTAGGGTGCAATGACGTTTGATGAAACCTATGGGGTACCCATTCAGTAGTAAAGTTGAATTGAGAGTTTTAATTTCTGCAGCCAGTGTGTCTTCGGTGCAAATCTTTCTGGCCTGGTTAAAGAAGCTTCTAACGAAGCAACGTTTGTACTTAAACTGTATAAGTTTAGATACTGGCCGGTCCATGTTTCTTTTCGGTCCACTGATCTTTGGATACTGCCATCCTCTCTCCGTGCAATAAGGACATAGTAAAGTGCCGTCATGTTCTTGTTGTAACGATAATGTATCCAAACTACGAGTATTTTTCCAAATGACTTATCGAGGCGATGACGTCATGCAGCGTCGGCAGGACCGACTGAAAACAGCAGTTGGCCAAACATTCTTGATGGCTGTTCCAGTAGTGAGGTACAAGACCACTCCTATCCCAACCCCCGCCTATTAAACAGCTCGTTTCTTTGTACACCAAATCTAATTGTATTTACCAATTTACATGCAAGTGCCAGTTGACTTACATCGGTCGAATGGAGAGACAGCTTGGAAATAGAGTGGCAGAGCACATACCCAAATGGCTACATACACAGTTCAGTGATTCTTCTAGGGTGTCGAGACCAGTCAAGAGGAAAGAACCCGCTTCCTCCATACGACGTCATCTACTTAATTCCGGAGACATAATTGACACAGGCATTGCTTTCCGTGTGGTTTACCACACTCCGAACAGGAGACTGTTGAGAATCACCGAAGCTTTAACAATTAAAATCAACAACTCCCTCCTTTGTAAGCAGACGGAATTGATTGTAAATTTAAAGTTACCCTGGTAAGTCACGTGACTACGGTGAGCTTGCGTCGGCCTAAAACACACACGATGTGTCGGAAGAAACTATTCGCATTTCTGTTGGATTTATTCAGTTTTGTGCTTGTTTTATGTTGATGTAACTCTGTAGTAACGCACCTGACGAGGTACAGCGAAATATGCCTGGCAATAAATTGTGCAATGTATTGTTTGTGTTCGCATTATTTAGATACTTGACTGTGTGAGGGACTGGTTACTGGCCACGAAAAGTACCCAGAGTCAATCCGGAAGACCGACCTGGGACCCGACACAGTCCTACACTATACGGAAAAACGCCAGCTCGTCCTGATAGAGCAAACCGTGCCGTACAAGTCACGGATAGAGGAAAATCACCTGTACAAGCTCAAGAAGTACGGGGATCTAGTAGCCGGTCTAAGGAGAGACGAAGCGTACGCAGTAAAGAGCTTTGCCGTCGAAATAGGCGCAAGAGGTCTTATCTCCATTTCCACACACAATGTGCTAAAGCAGCTGGGCTTGAGAGACAACATGCGCGAAGGGTCACTAAAACAAATGGGTGAAGCTGCTGAAAGAGCTTCGAGTTGGCTTCCGACGCAGCGGAACGTCGTGGGGATGGGTCTTGTGACTAAAGTCTGAGTCCGAAGAAGCTCAGCACAATGCACTGGCTCTGTAGCACCGGCAAAGATCCTGAAATACTATTGCGCGCTGATTTAGGTAAAGTGTGATATTGTGGGAAGGGACAGTGATATGCCTGTACTATCTGTAAGTTCACGGGGGAAAGAGTGTCAACATGGTCCGAGTATTGAGAGGAGACCAGAGAAAATGTCTATTCATGAACAAGGCGTGCATGCACGAGAGAAAGTGGACGCGTGGGTTTCTGTGTGGGGGGCTGAAAGCATGGATAGCGAGATAAACAGAAAGTGTGAATTAAGTGACAGCGTGATTCTTAGGTAACATCAGCCACCCACATAAGTGTGATCCTCGAGAACGCTCACATGAGCGTGAGTCCCGAGAACCTGTACAGGATCATGATTCACGAAAACGCCCATACAAGCGTGCTTCTCGTGTAGACATCATCCACCTACACGGATTTGACAGGGGTAAATTGGGCTGCGTAGACGGTCCGGGGAGAGTGAGCTGTAGCCTGAGGACTAAAGCCCCTCGGGGGTAATCAAGGAGCAGTCGAGAGAGAAGCGAGAAGAGAGAGAAAAAGCGAGAGTCAGAGACCAAGTCAGGGTCCGTGATATCTCTCGCAAGTCTAACAGACTAGAATACCGTACGACTATCAGGCATTTAGGTCTGAGTGAGTGTCGGGGTTGCGGTACTGAAAATATGGTCCCGCTGGCAAAGTAAGTCTA